>CAKLNU010000126.1:0-502500 GCA_922788865.1 Poeciliopsis turneri
CACCATACTCGCTTTGTTTGGATAACTATAATATTAATAAAAAACGTTCAGCCTTTGAATATTACGGGACTCTCGTCACTGTTTAATGCGTGCACGTCATCATTAAGGCAACAGTGTAGTTGTATTAGCAGTGTTTGCAGCCTGTTCAGTTGGTGACCAACAACATATTCCTACTGTTCGTTTCTGCATGCTCTTAAATCTGGTATTTGAGATCAGAGGCTTTATGGAAACTAATGTATCGCTGAGGCAGCACTTTGTTTTGTCTTAGGAGGAAAAAGAAATAAATGTCTCAAAAGTAACCGCCTCATTTTTTTTTTTTTTTTTTTGTCTCGTCTTTTTTCGTTTTTATGGGAAAACAAACGGCAAAAATGAAAGTCCGCTTCGTCTCCAGGACGAGGAGCAAAAATACGCCTCCAGTTTTTCCTCGCTCTCTTTCCTCCATCCTTTTCACTTCCAAATAATTGGAAAACTAAGTTTAAGATTCTTACTGTGTTTGATCATCTTCTGCATTGAAGTTTCTCCTTATAGAAGTTTGTCTCAGTTTACACATGAATGAGAATTAATGCCAATTCAAAATGAAGAAAATAGGCTTCACATTAAATACGTTTTGTGGATGTCTTAACAGTTTTATAGCAAAAAAATCCAGAGCATCATAACATTGTAAATGTTAGCATCGGTAGAGGATTCAAAGTTTACAGAGAATGTATTAGCTTACACACATTTACATGATTATTGTCAAAGGAAACAATTTATATTATTCACAATTCTTCTAAAATACAGAATCATCCCGTTAAGTTGGAGAAGAAGGGAAAAAAAAAAGTGAAATATTAGTGCAGAATTCCATAGTTGGTCCATTCATATCCATAAATGCAAAAAGAAAAAAGAAAAGGCTGGTAAAACATCTAGCACTCGTTGCTCATAAACGGACACACCACGCACACTTGTGCGATGTCGTCATATTCGTATGTCCGCTTTAGAAACGTGTCTGTGAGTCTCAGTCCAGAAATGCTCTGAAACAAATGAAAGAAAACATAAAATGATGAAAAAATTGAACAAAAAAACCAAACTAAATCGGGATCATAATGTCGCTTCAGGAAGTGTGGCTGGTACCTGCAGTCCCTGCTCGGAGGAGAAGACGGTGAGCGGCAGCGAGAGGGAGGCGCCGGGGGTCAGTTTCCCCAGCTGCCGCCCTGATATTCCACACCAGTGGATGGACCTCATGTTGCACATCTCCATCACCAGGTCCATGGTTCTTTCACTGCAACAGGGGAGGATGTCAGCTGAGACTTTTGGGTCGTAACGGGTTGAGAAAAAGCATTTGACCGCTCAGGGATTTCTCTGTTGAAAATGGACTCAAATGTGACAAAAAAGGTTTTAAAAAAAAAATCTTAAGTTGGGTCGTAACATTTAGTGAAATTACTAAATGTAATTACATTCACTTAATTACATTTAGTAATTTTTTGAGAAATACTTTTAGGAGTTTTTTTTACTGCAAAAAAAAAATAAAAAAATAATTTTGGCCTTTAAGATACAAAAGCTTCTTCATAAGTTTATATTTTGGTCCATCTGATGGAGTGACTTACACATCAAGTCACCCAATCACCAAACTGGAATAACTCTTTCACTACATTAGATAAGTTATTCTGAGGGTTATGGAAGATTTTTTGCACCTGCAGTTGGTGATTTTACAGACGATGTCAAAGGGTTCTTCGAGGTTTACAGTGTCGGGGATCACCTCCAAAGACAGCCTGATGTCTCCGTATCCTGGAGCCTGGAGGACAAACAAACAGGAGTGAAACAGAGCGCAGTGACAGAGTACAATGATCCACGTATGGGCGAGATGGGACCCGTAAAAGGGGGACAGTCTGGTACCATTCTCTGGAGCTGACTGGTCTGCAGCCTCCCTCTCTCCCCCAGGTTAGTCTTCCACACGATGTCCAGCTTCCCGATCACGGTCACTCCCTTGATGACGCCGGCCTTCTCCGCGTATTCCGGCTTCGGCTTCAGGCAGTACAGGTACTGCCGCGTGTCCATCGGCTGCAGGTAGGACATTTTGCCAAACGTGGACTCTCTGCCGGGAGACAAACCACTAGTGAGCATTTAAGATACTTCCGCTGTTTTTTTTACTCAGGAGAAAAAGCGCGGGTGTTCTTACCCTTCGTCCCCGGACGCGACACAGTTGAGCTCTGTGACGTTGTACATCATGGAGGGTTCCAGAGACACTTTCTCCATGAACATCGGAGAGGTGGTGATGTTCTGGATCTGGGCTTCCAGAAACACTTCATCTGTCTAGAACAGAGAAGGTTTGGAAGTTCACACTGAGATTTCCCTGTAGCCATAAAGTGACACATTGTTCCAGGTGAACTGAGCAACGCATTAGCTTCGTAAGGTTAGCTTTAGCATCAACTTCCTATCTCAAAGGATAAGTTCCCATTTTTCAATACCACTAAAAAAAGAAAAATAAATAAATGTACGTGAATTCCAGGAGCTACGAGAAATATTTTGAGGAAATGTCCCACCGCTGAAAATGGGTCAACATATTTATCTGTGCATCTCCAGCGCGTTAAAGTCATTTTCCTCTTGCCTTTATTACACATGATTGGTTAAGGTCTATTTCATGAGGTAAAGGGTATAACCCTTACTAACAAAGTTTTTTTATTTTTTTTTTTTTAAGTTCACCTGAGTCAAGCAAGCAATTTCAATCTTCCAAAAAAACAACAACAAAAAAAAAACAATCGCTTTTACTGTTCCAGAAGCAAATCCAGAAAAAATACATGCCATTCTGCAATACGAAAGCTTAAGTTTGTCATATCCTGCGTATCTCTGTGTGGTATGAGCTTCATTTAATTTGCGCATAAATGTCATGATTTTTGTTCCTGGCGACTTTGGGTAGAAAATAATCAAAATAATCATTTCTTTGATGTCTCATTTCGCAATAAAAAATGTGAATCTATCCTTTGAGCTGATCTTAAGGTGATGTGAGGGTCATTCAGAAAATATTTATAAACCTGACCCAGTGACCAAACAGAACTACGTTATCATATTCTATCATATTTGCTCAGTGTACCTGATTTATTTATTGATTTTTTTAAACAACATGTTAGTGACGAGTGCTGAGCTGCATGAAAAGGAGAGGCTGCACAGTGATGGTGATCACCTCATACGCAGGTTTTGGCTCCCAAAGCATCAAATATTTGGTGATATTTTGTTTGCCGGCGCAATATTCCTATTTTTTTTTTTTTTTTACTTATTTAATGCAGTTTATGTTGCATAAACTGCAACATAAACTGCACTGATGAGGTTGCATACCAGAAGATTAAAACTCACAGAATGTTTCAGGAAACTGATCACCAGCATTATCAGTAAATCTGGACTGAGTTAATTGCGATATGTTTAGATTGAGTTTATTTTTTATTCTTGTATATTTTCTCCTTATATAATCTTTTTTTTTTTTTTTTTTAGCTGTTTGAAGAATGTTTCTAATAGATTTTCATACTTAGTCACTTGTTTAGTTGTGTTATATAAGAAAACTGATGGAAATTGAATAAATATAAAAATTCTGTTCTATAAACACGTTTATCTTTCAGGTGACGGAATTAGAAACTGATCTCAGAAAGTCGAAGATTCCCTCAAATTTCTTCCCTCTAAATACTTAACCAGATCCAAATAATACTAAAAGCAAGTAAAAAAAATAATAAAAATTTGAAAAAAAATTGAAGCTGTTTTCCAGACCGCATTGGAGGCAACAAAAATGAATCCGTCATCTTTTGCGTCTCTGAATTTAAGTGATTATTGCTAAAAAGATGAACAATTCATGCCCAAGACTAATGGCTGATTTCAGAACTCCCGTTTTTATTGTGCTTTTGTTTCTCTAGAGGAGCTGAAACTAGCAGGATTCATATTACGACGCGTTTCTAAGCTTTTTATTTTTTATGGCGGTGCAGTTGATGCTTTGGGAGCAGCAGGACTTGCGTCCAGGTTGTCACTTCGCGTGTGCAACACAGTGAAGTTCAATTAGAAAAAAAGCAAGAGATTAGATCATGCCTGCGACTCAAAACAGAGGGTCTGACTGTGAACCACTTCCAATTAATTCGTTATTTAAAAAAAAAAACAAAAAACAAATCAAGAGTGCTGCTGCATGCACAGCCGTTTCTGAAGAAACCGTCACGGTTTCCAAAATGCTACAGGATTCAGATTTGCTTTGTGGACATATTGAAATCATTCCCATGAAGAATAATCAAAATTTGTATTTTTTTTTTCCAGTTATTTGGTATGTAATCAATCCATAACAACCCAACACCACAAACTTCAGCTTTGACTTCAACCCCTGTGCAGAGAAAGTGCAAGAAAGCATGAGCGTCCACAGAAAGGGTAAGAGAAAAAAAACAATGGGTGTTGACGTTTTTTTTTTTTTTTTTTTTTTCCTAAATTATTAACAATGTATACAAGGTTGGCTTCAACACTGATTTCATTCTCCGTTCTTTCATTTGGCGCCTTTCTGTGGGCTCGGAAAGACGACGGTCCTGCAGGACCGGTGAGGATCAACAGAAGCTAATGAGAACAGAAGAAGGAATTACCACAGAACTGAGGTCACTCTAATGGAGAAAATAAAAGTACAAGACATAATGAATGAGGTTACATGCAAAAAGTTGGTGACAATGAATATATGCAGTTGAATATATATATATAAAAAAAAAAAAAGCTACAAAAATGAGGAAAATGTAAAAAAAAATGTAAAAAAAAAAAATCAAGCATCTACTTAAAAAAATCCCGGTTTGACATCTCCAAGGGTTTTTAAGTAGAGCTAATCCAAAGCTAACCGCTTCTAGGAGAAGCTGGAAATATGTTCCAAACTAATGCATGAAATATGACAGAAAGCATGGCGGGTGACGGAGACGGTGGGTGGCGCTCACCTCTGCGTTGTAGAACTTTGTCTTCACGTCGAGCGGCTTCAAAACCTGATTGAGAATAGATTGGAAACTAAACACTGACGCTTTATCGCACTGCGCTTCCATTCGGGCGGAGAAAAACGAAACGACGGCAACAAAAGCATGTTCAGCGAGGAAAACAATGGAACTGAGTCCGACTCATTGTTGAGACTTAAGGAAATTACGCTACAAAGAAGAGAGCAAGACTGCGGCTCATTCCCAAAGTGAGGGCAGATGACTGCTAGCATGGGGAGGAGGGGGATTACTGGGGTGGGTACGGGTAATTGCATTTGCACTGTTGCAGGTCTGTGGCATTTCTCGAGTCTCCTCCAAGGCCGCACATGATCTCACCGCTGCCAGCTGACGAGAACGTTCAAATATATCTCACCTGGAATTTGAAGAACTTCCGAAAATAGAGTTTCTCCCCGAACTGAGAGGTGTAGCTGACGGCGCACACCAAGCTGTGGGTGGGAAGAGGAAGAGATCTTAAATATCCAAGATAAAGCACAACAAGCAAACACCGCTACTAAACCTCAGATATCGGTTTTAGAAGCGAATAAAGTCCCTAGAAACTACATTTCACAAGGCACAAACACTGTTAAAGGTGTCATGTCCTCCGATTTGGTTGAGACAAACGTAATACGTGGAGTTTAGTGAAACAGACTCACATGTGCGTGCCAATTTCTTTAACTTCATGGTGAATGACGTCGTCAATGCAGCACTCGGGTTTGAGCTCGGCTACCGCCGAGTTCGACGCCGACAGGTTGAGCCTCTGCGAGCTTGTCTGCAGGTCGGCCTGTTGCGAGCAACGCAGCGCGTCACGAAAACGCAGAAAGCAACGATTAAAGGCTTCGGGGGCCGGCGTGGAAGAGTCACAGTACCTTCACGAGAATGTCTTTCACCACCTGGTTGCTGTCGTTATGCACGCTGATGTAACTGGAGAACGTCTCGCCAAGGAAAATATTCCTGAGGCGTACATAGTTGGGAATGGGTTAAACGAATTGGCGTTAAAATCAAAAGCGCCGCGAGAAAACCTTGCATTACCCAAAGTTCTGTGGTAAAGTAAGCATTTCTCCCAGCATTAACGTCTCTGCTCCTTTGATGGTGGAAGGGTCTTCTCTCATGAGTTGAGCGAACAAATCCCCTGTGAGGACACAACCGGGTTTAAAACCGACCAGTTGGTGGCACTCAGAGCATTTAAATTTCATTTGTTGACGGTTAGTTGAGTCTTAAATCCAGCTAAGCTAACATATCTTGTTTTAGTATGTCAGAACATTGATTTACACACTCTACATCCCAGTAAACATGCACCATACTAACCAGTATGGGTCAAAAGCAACAAACAAACTTCAAGGGTGGAACACAACATCATGTCCCACAAATCATCTTGATTTCCTTTGGTATATGAAATACTTTAATATGCCGTCATACATGATAAGACAGTAGCTTCAGTTTTATCAAGGAAAAACTTTTTGGCTGTAGAACGCTATACTGACTGTAACCTCAGCGTTACAAATTGTGGAAATTATGCAGAAGATTTTAAAAACTGTCGAGCCAACTGTGCATCATCCAACCTTGTATGGGAGATTTATGAAGGCTTTTAAAAATATCAACTCGGGTGACATTTTACATTTTTTCATTCTATTTTTATTTATTAAGCAGTGAGGAAAGATGGAATGAGAGGGAATTTGTTTTGTTTTTTTTAAGCCACATAATAGGGTGAGCTTGTTCATCAAAGTGTATCCACTTTTATTAATTCAAATGCCTCTTTGGCCAGTTGAACATACACTTCACTTCACTGCTACTTATAAAAATAGAGAAGCTGCCCACAAATGTCAATAAGATTTATGGTTTCTGCGGCGTCCAGTTACCAGTGTGCCGCGGAAAGCTGCACTTCACTCAAAGGAAGAAAAAAAAAAATACTCTGAGGCGGATGAAAGTCAAACGTTTTGACCCCGCGCTGTGAAACTAAGGATGCGATTGATTTATTAGAGATTCGCTTACGTCTAAATAACTTCTTACACAAGTTCTCGTGGTTTATGTTTTTACTTTGAAGGTTTTCCTCATGTTTGAACTTTGGTCTCACATACTGCTGCGAAAACAGATTCACCTACAAGTGAACCTCTCAAAGGACTAAAAAGTAACAATATTCAACCCATAGAACTCTGGTATAAGAAATGTTCATTTCAGGATGAGGCATTAAATGTGCAAAGCCTTTACTGAAACAAATGGGGTCAGTTTTAAATTTTACATTGAATTTTCCATGTGGTTATTTTTTTTGAAAAATCCCTTAAATGCATTACAAATGACAAAAAAAGGTGAATTTATGAATAGATTCCCAGAATTTGTATGAGTAGCAAAGATAGCTTTGATGTAACATTATGATTTTGTGGATTAAAACAATGAATTCTGTAATTAATTTTGAATCTGGAGTTATTGCATATGCCTCCATGTCTCACTTTTAAAGCACAGGATGTTTAAATTGTGCCTTGTGAAGCCAGTTGGGACTTGTAATTAATCAGATTAGTCTATTATGTATTACTTCAACACTAACCTAGCACTAAAGTGATATAATCAACAAAAAAGATGACTATTTTGTCCATTTTCCAAAAATTAATTGCATTGAAGTGACTTGGATCGCTCTGGACTGAAGGTGGAGCAAATTGGACCCGCTTATCTTGTATCTAGTACCGTCAGAAGACATTTGTTGTGAAATTATGCCAAATAGATAAATTAAAATTATACTGTCAGATTCCAACATTTACCAAAATGGCGGTTGATTGAATTTTTTTTTTTTTTTATTGCCAGCCTTGCATGGTTTTGACTTTGCATGAAGGTGAACAGCTCTTCAAAATTCCAGATGTGTTTGGTGAAGAGATAATCTTAAGCAACAACAACAAAACAGAAAAACTAAATTGTACTCTGGTTCGTTCTTGTGGACTCACCCGGCAGGTCTCGATCTTCACATGTCACTGGTAAGTTTGTGAAGAGCGTCGGTTTTGTTAGCCGCATCACTGTGAAGTAAAGCGGTTTGGGTTATTGATGGGACACATTATTGATCCTTCATATAAAAAATGTAGACAGCTTCTCACATTGTGACATGTTCTCTTATGCATGTAACCACTGCCACAACATAAAACAACTACATAGAGGCTTGTGAGACTGCAAAAAAAACCTAGATACAAAGGCAACTAATTACTTGCAATAAGCCCATATTATCTACACATTATGCAGGGGAAATACAACGGATTTTATGCCAAATTAGCCTGAAGAAAAAGGAGTAAATTAATAGAAGGAACATGAATTCTGTCTAATAGAGAAGGACAGATATTTGTTTTCATAGGTTGCACAAATTCAATGCTTAACCAAAAAAAAAGTCATAAAGACCCTCAAACTTGATGGGAGAGTGAAGAAAATGTTGGTCTTGCAGAAATGGAAGACTTTCACGTACTTAGATGTGTATAGATTATTCGGTAGTAATCCATTTTCATTTGTTCATAATTGGATATGTTTGGAGGAAAAGAGAAACCCTGTTAAATTTAGACACACATAAAACAGCAAAATACCTCCGGGCATAATGGAGTACATGATACACCTTCTGTATTCTGTAAAGTCTCGTGATAATTTACAATAATTAACCCTCAACCATCTATAACCGAAAATAACTTTGCACTACATCGCTATAAGTCTGGTTTCTTGCAAAGAGACGCAGTTTGTGTCTCACTTCGGCTGTTCAAGTCAAATGAGGAACCAATAAGCTCTTCTGAGCTAATAATTTGAGCTAATTGATTCACAAGCAAAGTTATGCAGACCCTATTTTGACAAATTCATGATTTCGGCATCCCGCAATGACGGGTAGACTTTCTAGTTCATGCACAGTCACAGAAAACCTCACTTTATATTAAACAATTTAAAAGACTGCTACCAGCGCTGCTAGCACCTGAAAGCACAAACAACTCCCTGATAAGATGTAAATAATAATTTTTCGCAGCTGAACCTGTTCTGTAAACATAGTTTGTGTGTTCTAGAACTGTAATTACCTTTTAAAGCAAGTAAATGTTCTTGTTTTGCCTGGTTTACATCCATTTTCGCAGAAAAAAACAGTTTCCTCTAATTAGCCGCGAGGCTAACAGGTTGTTTATCTACTAGCTGCCGAACTTTGACACCACAGGAAGTGAAACTCTTCTTCGTCCCATGATGGAGCACTGCCTCTAGCGGGCCAGAATACGAACTGCAAAAACACAGGAGCCTACTGTATTTTATTTTACCGCACTTGGCTTTCTCACAACCATGACCGCCTGTTGAACCGCCTGTATATTTAGTATATTATTAACTTTTTGTAACCTGCCAAGGTTGTTTACATTCCTGTTGTACAAATCTGTCCACATGTATATTTTCAAGTAAAAAAAATACAAACAAACAAACGAAAACCCAATAAAGCAAAGTATGTTTCTTTCACGGCAATTCAAATAAAGTATCTCACAGAAAACACGAGTTACAGCAAATTTCTTTTGTCTTTGAGATGAATAAAATATTTTTAGTTTCTGAAAGAATTAGTTTTTTTGAATTGGTCCATATATTTCTTGTCAGAACTCGACGGAAAACATACTACTACTAGCACTAATAATAATAATAATAATAATAATAATAATAATAATAATAATAATAATAATAATAATAATTTACATATTTTATGTGTCACGGATTTCATTTCATTGCTTATGTTACAAAGAAAAATTGCCAGCTTTACTGAGTGCTGCTCTCCATTGACATCTATTAGCATGCAGTTGCAACACAACAGGCCACCAACAATGCCTACAATTTTCAGTATTACATTTTGTAAATATTGACAGCTAACTGGAGACTAAACAGCGCCCTCCCTGATGGACAAATATGCAGCGTGTAAATGTGGGATGAGCCCTGTCTTTATTCTCCAGAGAGCAAAATGTGTGGCAATGGAATCGGACACCGTGTGTGTTTCTGGGTTTTGTTTGTCCCCAAATCCTTCCTGTGTTTGTTTTGTTCTCTTCTCTGGTTTACATTTTTTTTTTTTTAGCTCTGTTTAGTTGACTTCCTGGCTCTGTGGAGTCTTTGTTTATACAATCATTGTCATAACTCGCTTACACGTGTCCGTCTGCACACGGTTGAAGGTGCATGAAGCCTGGGTGACATAAATGATTCATATTTCTGAAGCACTTCCACAAAATTAATGGAAAATGGAAGTGTTTTTTTCACAACAGTGCTTCAAGTCATGGCTTCAGGCAGTATTTGGTCAAGCATACTGTCAGTAGAACAAAAACAGAAGATACCAAATCTCATTTTACTTTATAATGACTGAGCAGACACATAAAGGCCAATGAAGTCATTTTATTGGGAGAGCCACAAGATATGTAAATATCAGGGTCATTATGATTTATGTGTGTGAAACAATTATAACAGCATTTTATGTTTCCAACATGCACGCGGTTAACAGTGGGTGCATCACACGTCATAGAGCAGAACGGTGACTGGAGCACTCAGCGACATGTTGTGTATGATCTGCTTGGAGCAGACGTTTTCATCCTCCTCGTCCTCCACGAAGACGGACAGGAAGCGCGCGCACTCCCAGGGCACTTCCTGAGTCTGCGAGGCCAGCACGCGCACGCAGCTCACGTCCTTCCTGAAGCCAAACGTTTTAGTTCCCGGAAGCGCCTCGTCGTCGCTCCGCGCAGCGAGGAAGGCGTCGATCTCCCGAGCCTCCTCCATGATGAAGACGCGCACGTTCCTCTGGCTGTGGTTGCTCATCTGGCAGGCGGAGCTCGTGTTCCCCATGTCGTTCTGTGCTTTATAACAGGAAGGACTGCAGTGTAGGGCTGGACTGTTGACATCAATGAATCATGAAACATTAAAACATTAAAACATTTTTTTTTTGTTTAATGTTTAATTTAATGGCATTTCTGGTCGTCTAAAAGTGAAATCGTCTTTATTATCAAAGTATGTATCCCGAACATAAACATTTCTATTGTTTAAAAATATACAGGCGCGTGTACACACACATATTGAAGATTATAATAAATATAATATAAATTATAATAATAAGGACGAAGTAAAAATTGTATACGTCATTTTCCTTCCACGCCACAATTATCTGCAGCTTTGTGTTGGTCTGTCACATTAAAAGCAAAAAATAAATAAAATAAAATAAAAAAAATGCATTTAGATCTTTTTTTTTGTTACAAGAAATAAGATTCAAATGAATAAATATGTACTTTTTAAAATGTATTTTGCAAAGAACAGTTGTCTAATTTTGAAATACAACTGTGTTTTTATGACCCTGAGCAGAGCAATACTAAATGTAAACATCTGTCAGTATTTAAGCTGAACAGAGGTTATTAATGACACCAGGTGTATATTTGTACCTTTCGTTAAAAGCTATGAAACAAACCTACTTGTTCACAAAGCGAATATTTGAAGCTGAGAACTCTTACCTGCTGCTCAAGTGAAGGTAACGAAGACTAATGCCTAGTGTTTGTCTTCCTCCCCAGAGCCATTGGGGCGATATGGGCACAGTCTGATAATATGCAAAAAGCATCACTGGGTCACATAATGCGTCTGCGACGTTTCACATCTAAGACAGGTTTTAAAATGAGGCTTTTTTTTTTTATCAAAAGTGAATGAAAGGAAATGTTTTTGTCAAAATGTACGGGAGGGTAGAGTAAGACCATCTTGTGGTCTGAACTTTTTGTTTGCATAGAAAGGACAGTTTTAACAGCGGTGAGTATTTCTGGAGAAAATAAAAACATCAACCAGAGGCCCATAAGATGGCCATGTCGAATTGCCATTTAATATTAATATGGCTGATCCTTTAATGTCATGGTCTGCTTCTTTTCTTAAGTATTTCCCGTTAAAGTTTCAAATCAAAACAAATGATGTTGGGTTTGGAAACAGAGTGGCAGAAGGAGCTGACATCATGAGAAGCAATCTATAGAACCTGAGTCACAGAGCCAAAGATTCACCATTTGCCTACAAGCCTTCGTCGAGCGAACAGCTTTTCAGTCTCACAGCTCGAAGAAATCAGCGGCGAGACAAAACTGAAGAATATTTTAACGAGCAGGTTAGGAGAGAGAAGTGGACCATGTCTGAACACGTCAGGTTAGTATTTACAAGGACAGGGAGAGAGATCGTTTTTTTGTAATTCTGTAACATTTAAATAACCTCCTGAACTCAATATAACAACAGGAAATTGTAGAGTGGAGTTGTTTTGTTTTTTTTCCCAACAATAGTCCTTAATTATGTAGAAAACAAACTCCTTAATAATAAGTTTAATAAAGCTACCATCAGTAGCTAAATGTGGTTTTCCCCAGTGATTCTGCAGAGGTAAAATTACTCCAATCAGACATAATAAAGGCTTTATTATAAAATATGCTATCACAGAAGACATGTTTATAGACTTGTTTTTAATCATGCATAACGAGTTTCATCACCAAAAGTGGTTTCACATTTTAGGGTGCCTTGCAAAAATGATTTGTAAGCCTTAAACATTTTCCACACAACAGCCACAAATCTCTGAGCAGTTTCAAGAGTCTTCATGTGAGATTAATTTAGATCTGGACTTTGACGAGGCTATTCCAAAACATTTTGGAGGACGAGCATGCATAAATAAATAAATAAATAAATAAATAAATAAATAAATAAATAAATAAATACAACAACAACAACAACAATAATACATTTTATTTATTCCCCTGGTCGGCTTTAGAGCCATGGAAGGCACAAATACCAAACTGGAAAATATAACATATTTTTTACTTTAAGAGTTGATCATATATTTTATTTCAAAAGGTAATTGCATACCTTAAAAAACAAACAAACAAACAAACAAACAAACAAACAAACAAACAAACAAACAAACAAACAAACAGTTTTTGGTGGATAATTTAAACATGATACATGATGCCTGCGGTATGGCAATTTAATATGGTACTAAATGGCAGCTTTCTATCTTCATATGTCAGGCCGAGTTCAATGAAGCCCAAAGATTCAAGGAGCTCCGTCTCCTCCCAGGAGCTCACCGAGAAAATCGACCTGCCAGAGAAGAGGGTGAAGTCTGACAACGACTGGAACAATATAGAAAAGTTTGTTAGGGAGGAGCTCAGCCCCTCTCCTTGTTCGTTACCAACGTGTCCTCTTCCTCCACAAATCAAAGAATGTCATTACTCTGTGATCTGGATGAGTTCCGGGAATAAGGAGGATTCAGAGAGATCTGTCTCAGAGAGCACCCTAACCCTAACAACGAAGAAGGAAGTGCTCAAAACTTGGGAGCTTGTAGACGGCCTTCCTGCAGAGAGTTTAAGGAGTGACGAAGATTCAGAGAACTCTGCCTCCAATAAGAAGGTCAAGGAAGAAATGAACTCGACCCTGCAAGAGGAGTTTGAAAACAAAAACTGGACCAACAGACACAATATGGAAGACGTTCTTGGGAAAAAGCAGCTCCTCCCTCCTCCTCTTCCTCCTCTATTACTGACACCTTACACTTCGCCTGCCTGGCTTGCTCCACCACAGTCCCACACCAACACCGTACTGACTCAGGGTGGAGCTCAAGAGCACATGTTCAGGCCTCCACCTCCAACATTTACCCATCATGCTCCTCTTCGTGCTCATCCGCCAGTCATCCGTGCTCCACCAGGGGTCACCAGTTACACCAACGCTGCATTCAGTCTGGGAGCACAACATCATCACATGTTCAGGCCTCCACCTCCAACATTTACCCATCATGCTCCTCCTGCTCTTCTTGTACTGCCTGCCGTACAGCAGATGATTATCCGACCTCCTGCCCTGCCAGCAGGAGGCGATGACAGCCAGGGACCGGTGAGTCAGTGACAGAGAGAGATGCCTTACCTCAGTAAATATGCTAGTCAATTAAGTATTATTTAATAATGCAGCAAATAATTGTATGATTCTATAAAATCTTTATCATCTGGATACAAGAACCTGTTAACAGCACTAGTTATTGCGAGTGGTGGGAACAGCTAATTGGAAAACTTGGGTTCATTAACCGCTAACTCGCTAAACGACCATCTTAGCTACAGCAAGGCTAAACCGCTAAAGACATTTAAAAAAAAACATTTAAAAAAAGCTGATAACAACATAAAATATTACCAAAAGAAAATGCTAAAACCCCATTATAATATTAGCTGGAGCTAACCATTACTTAGCCAACCATTAAGACAACTGTCCTAACTATTAAGCTCACCGTCTTAAAGGTTAGTCTGAATAGTTAACTATTAACTATTACTTAATTGTTAGCTAACAATTAAGACAACGTTTTTAATGGTTAGTCTGAATGATTAGCGAACCATTCAGACAGTTAAAAATGGTCTTAACCAAAACCAAACGCTTAGCAAAAATTGCTAACCATGTCTGAATGGTTAGCTAGCCATTCAGACACTAGTCTTAATGGTTAGTCTAAATGATTAGCATTAGCTAACTGTTGGTTTGAGACTTGGAAACGGCGAAGTCCATCATTTCTGATTTTGCTGCATGTTATTGGGTTTGTGGGGTCCAGCAACCTGGTGGGTCGATTTCAATCCCAGCAGCTTACTGGTTGTAACACTTATTTTGTGTTTTTAACCTTCAGAATCTGCACAGTTTATCCAGACATTATCTACCTAAAAATGCAACGCTACAACCAGTTGGAGTCCTGTAAGTAATACACATATAAAGACCAACCACACTCTAGACCTGTGTAGCTTCTGTTTGTATGTCCACACAGTCATCATGTTACTGTGACTCTGTGCAGGAATGGAGAAATCTTGTACAAGGCTGTCCAAACTCCTCTGAATGTCAACACCTCAAAGTACCTTTTTTTAAAAATGGATTCCTTCTAGTTGTTCTCTTATCGCTTGTTGCGTCTCGGCTGATCAGGTTTCTGTGTTCTTACTTTTTTTTTCTCTCTCTCTCTGCTGTACCTCACTACAGACGAGTCAGAGCCAAGCGGGATGATGGCCGACCCTACGTTAAAAAGCCACCAAACGCCTTCATGATTTTCCTGAAGGAGCTGAGACCACAGGTGGTGTCGGAGCTCAATATCAACAGAAGTGATGTGGTGAATAAAGTTGTGGGAGAAAAGGTGAGTCAGACTGATCCTGAACTTTCAGGAAAACTGCGTCCAGTTAGATAATTTAAGATCCTGTTAATGTGGTTTTGTCTAGTCTGCACTGGAAGAAATAGAGAACGGAGCTCTGATTTACAGAAAAAGAGATAATTTGCTACATGTAGTCGAATTAAACTTAATCCACATTTATTTAAAATAACAATTTAATAAACGTAATAGCATAAACTTAATTTGATTATTTGTAACAGATTAACTGAGATTTCTTTTTATTGGATCTCCCGCTTTTCATTTTCCACTGCAAGTTCACCTCTGTTACAACTTAAAAAGTAAAACTTCCAGAAGTATTGATAATAATACTAATAATACCATCTATTGATGAAAGGGTTAGCAGAGTCTGAAACTAAATCAAATGCAGTCAAAAAAACAAATTGGAAAAACTCAAGAAGCAAATAGTTTAATATTCCTGGTTGTGAGTGTTGCATCAGCTGCACTGGTCAGTGCCAGTGCTGACATGTTTCTGTCATGTTTCCACAGTGGAACAGTTTGCCAGTCGAGGTGAAGGCCAAATATTTCGAGAAGGCCAGACTGGAACAAAAGCTCCATCAGCAGCAACACCCTGGTTGGTCCACCAATGATAACTATGTAGGTGTTTTCTGTTCAAACACCAGCTTAATGCTTATAAAACACCGAGATCAGAATTAGATCCCTCCAACTGAAGTCTGATATATTTCACTTTTAGGGCAAGAAGAGGAAATCAGGGAAAAATAAGACCTCAAAGAGCAGCAGCAGCAGCAGCAATACAGCCTGTAAGACTGATTTCTGTTCATCCCTGCATGTTTTCATACGATGAAAATATGAAATATGCTCAAAAAGAGTCACTTTGGATAACATAACTGTCGGTTCTGTGGCGTTTGAATAAATGCATTTCATCAAACTCATGCCTTTTGAACATTTTCCAGCTTTCTCACTAACACAATCCTCAGTTTATGTCATTGAAATTTTTTCATTTGCACACTTAGCTCTGACGGCCCTTAAAAACCCAGAGTTTAACTCTTAAGCATGAACTGTTCACTCCACAAATCAAGCCTTTGCAGAAGAGAGAAAAGAACAAAGCCGCTGTTGAAAGAAATTCATAAGGAATGCCATTTACATTTTGCCACCAGCCACGTGCGGGAAATGACAGACGTGTGCGCCTGTCGAATGTGACCAACATTTTCAGTCCCACATGCATAATGCTACTAGTGAAGAAAAACGTATAGGTTTCCTCCAGCAAGATGGATAGAGTTAAATTCAGGGCTGTCCTGAAAAAAAAAAAACATGTCAGAGGTTGTAAAAAAAAATATTGAGCCTGGAGCTGAGGGTCATCTTTCTGCAGGAGAAAAACAAAACTAAGAAAGAAACATGGTCCAGTCAAAGTCCAGACCTGCATGAACTTCAGAATCTGTGGAAAGACTGACTGAAATCAGTCACTAAAAATAAAATCTGAAAAAAAAAATAATAATAAATAAATAAAAAATCAGTCTGTATCTATAGTTTTACCTGAAAAATGCTTCCACAAAATGTTTTCATACAGGGGCTAAATATAAATAAATGCTATATTTTTTGTAGTTTTTTTTTTTTTGGTAAAAGAAAGACATATAAAACAATTAATTACTTTCTTTGCTCTTTATAGCTTGGCATTGTTTTGTGTTGCTGTCATATTACATCTCAAACGCAGTAAACTGAACGTTGACATTTTAACGTGACACAATGTAGAAGCGTTCAAGTCATGTGAATATGTTTGTGAACCACTAAAACACTCTTATTAGGTATTCAAAAGATATTCAAAAGCCTCTTCATATGCAGAGAATATACTTTACAAAGCACAAACTCAAGATTTTCTTCAATTTTTCTTAACAGTCAGGAAAAAAAAACTATTTTTTCTCATTGAAAAAGCTCAAGTCTCCAGATTTCAGAAGTCTTTTAGTTTCAAACTATTTTTATCATCTAATTGAAAGAGTTGTCATGTTTAAAATGTGACATTTGGTACATGAACACCTAAATGCCGTTATCATATTTGCTAGTTTTATCTCCCTCTGACATTGTGTCCTTTTTCTTTATAATTCATAGACACTCCAACGCCAGTCCCATTTCTCCACTTAATCCCAGACTCCGCCTCACAGTCGGCCCAACTCCAGCAAGGGCCCAACTCCACCGCGGGCCCAACTCCAGCGAGAGCCCAACTCCAGCGAGAGCCCAACTCCACCGAGGGCCCAACTCCACCGGGGGGCCAAAGCAGAGACTGATTGAAGACTCCTCTTCTAGTTATGACAATTAAAGTGTTTTGTTTTGCATTTAAAAGGCCTGGTTTCATAATTTAATACCAATCCAACAAAGAAATTAACAATGTCACAGAAGGTGTTTTTCTTGAGCCGCACATTAATCAGTTTTGACTTTTCAACTGAACACATAAGAGTAACACATAGGCAAATTAATCTGCCAGTGAAACTATCCCTTTTAAAATCAATATTCAAGAATTACTGACTTAAAACAAATCTTGCTGAAAAAGTTATGTGTGTTATTTTGTCTTATTTCAAGGGTGCTAAGATATTTGGACTAGAAACTACACCTGATATATTTGGTGATATTTTGTGTTTTTTTCAGCGGTTCATCAGGTCAGTGACCCTCAACATACAAATGTGCTAACATTGAAAAAGACAATATTCTACAATCCCAGTGTTTCTGTTAAACACTGAGATCAGAAACGCAAAATATAATCCATTAAATTAGAAAAAGTTTGTTCATTTGATAAGTTAGGGAAAAAAACCCATCATCCTCCCAACACTTCCTGTTGCCTTCTTCGTCATTTCCGCCAGCAGTAACTTCTGGTTAATGCTCACGTGAGGCATCTGATGCTAAAAAAATTGTTTCTATCAAGGTTTTGCAACATACGGCAATTTTGATAGAGCGGCAAAACTACTGCATCCTCAAGCAAAAACAACAACAATAAAAAAATAAATAAATAATAATAATAAAAAAATATATATATATATATATATATATATATATATATATATATATATATATATATATTTATATATTGGTTTTAATTGCCGTGTTCTCATTAAGCAAATTCCAATTTCGCAATTCCAAAAACGCAGCTAGCTAACGAAGCTCTAGTGGTTGAATGGGTACGAAACCTTTAGAGTGATGAAACTATGCGCTTTCCTCATAGTGAAACCTTTGTGCCCTGATGAGGACAAACTGTGCAACAATTAGTTTTTTTTTTTTTTTTTATCTCTAAGGTTGAACCCT
Source organism: Poeciliopsis turneri (assembly GCA_922788865.1). Lineage (NCBI taxonomy): Eukaryota > Metazoa > Chordata > Actinopteri > Cyprinodontiformes > Poeciliidae > Poeciliopsis > Poeciliopsis turneri. The sequence continues at coordinate 18,316 of CAKLNU010000126.1, forward strand.
TTTGAGTGCATCAGGGTTTGCATACAGGCAAAGCGGAAAGCCGCGGACAGATAGAACCCGTCCTGCGGATCCCCTGCTGCTGTCCGGCACTCCTTCCCGGGACAATGAGGCCGTGGCTGCTGCTGGTCTCTCTGCTCCTCTCTGACCTGAGTCTCCTTGGAGACGGGGACTGGATTATGGGTTACCTTTACTGGCCCTTGTGCAGAAAGCTGCTCGTCGGCAGACCCAGGGCACCCTGGGAAAAACCTCACGCCGCGCACAGCTGTCCGTGCCTCCACCAGTACAGAGTGTATGTGGCTGAGCAGCAGATGCAAAGGAGCCTATCTTTTTACTGGACACACAGACTCCATTATTCTAGCCGGGAACTGGAAAGGATAATTCAGGGGATTTGTTTTCCAGCGCTGGTATGCTTTTTTTTTTTGAATGAGGTTTTATTGATTTTACTCTTAACAAAGTGTCATGTTTATGTCATGCTGTTGTTAGAATTCATCTGACTGGTAAATCAGATGTGATTTAACTCCGATGTGAATGTGGAGCTGGTACGGTTGTGGCAGTGTCATGCTGTGGGGACCTTTTCCTTCGGTCGGGAAAGGGAAGCTGGTCTCCAGGTGGACGTAGCTAATAGTAGTTTTCACCAATAAACAAAAAAAAAAAAAGAAAGCTTCCACAAATTATTGACCGTCGTCGATAAATGCATGCCACACTTTTCAGATTTTTATTTGGAAAGAATAATGATGATAATAATTATAATAATAAACATGCATCAGTTTTTGTTTTGAAGTCACAGCTATGTAGAGTTTTTGGTTCAAATCGATGACAAAAAGTTAAAAAGTTTGTGAAAATGATAAGGGACAGTATTTTGAGAGAGCGAGAAAGAGAGAGAGACCTAAAAACTGAAAACTAGCTTGCAGCTTTAAAGCTGCACGGAGGAACCGGACCAAACTATAGACATGTCTGCAACGAAACAAACTTGGGGGTTCAGAACTTTTTTTTTTTTTTTTTTTAACTGCATATTGTTTTGCATTAAGAGTTCTGCATAAGTCAGAACTTTAATGAAGCAGAACCTTAATGCAATTTGGCTAAAAATAAGAAATATTCCACATTTCACACACACCCCAGAGTAGTGCTCTGGAGGAAAATTCAGACGACTGCCAAGAGTCAAGATGGATTTTTCCTTTGGGAGCCATGACTGTTAAAAAATGTCAACTAAATGTATTCATATATGTATGTGTTTTAGCATGGAAAAGGGCTGACTGCACAAGAAACCCCCATGCGACTCTAAAATGGGGTCGATGTGGTTTTTAGCGATTTTGCAACTAATTTCTCCCTCTATCATTTCAGGCTGCGGCTTCTTTAAATGGAGCAGGAAAACATTTTCCAGCGTTTCTGGAAAAATCCAACCCTCTACCTGCCCTGCATGTTATAAACGAACCTATTAAGATTCCCATAGATGGAATAATAAACAGCCTCAATTTCCTGTCGCCCTCGTTGCGTCGGCCGTCCAGACGCAACTTTCCATATTTCTTACTGGAGAAATCCCAGCTGCACCGACAACTTGTTCCCCGTGCTGAGTTGCAGAAAATAGGATGCGGCGCAGCAACGGCGCTGGTTGTCGTCCGCAGCCCTGACGATAGAGAAGTGAGGTCGGCAATGAGGATTAAGGAAACACAGGCAAAAGACGTTGCAGAGCCACAAAAAGATAGAATGTGGAAAGGAATGAACTTAGAAGAGCCTCTGCAGTCAAAGATCCAGACACACAAAGATAATCTTTTAACTTTCAAAGAGGATTCTGCTTTGCAAAAAAATCTTTGGGAACAACTTTCTTCAAAAGCTGCATCTAGTAGGGATGCAGATAGAGTTTACTTTCAGGGGCAAACCCTACTGGCATCGAAAAAGAACAAAGGATCCATATATAGGTCACAGTACGCATTAAGGCCGGCCACGGATAATGATATTGAATATTTCAGGAAGGAGTTAAACAGAAAAGAAGCCAAGCTGCACTCCCCGCAGGGAGAGAAGGAAGCGGAAAATCCGAGTGCAAACAGAGAACAAAATGGAAACCAACAGATTTTGGCAAGCAGGTTACAAATCCAGCGGACGCATGAAGCGAATTATGCAGAAACCGTGCCATCTAAAACAGACAAATCCAAATGTAAATGCCTTGTAGGAACAGGTAGCTTGTTGAAATTGTACCTAATAGACACAATGGAGATGACTGATATCGGATTAGCTAAAAAAGTATCAGAAGTTACTACCATTGAAGAGAACATTGCTTTTAGAACCACGGAAGAGGCAAAAAGAACAGAAGATGAATCAGTGATACCAACGCCGCCTTCAGTCAAAGAGGTCCAGACCGAAACGACAACAGCGAGGCCTCTGACCGAAGCAACCGCGACGAAAATGGTGATCCAAGACACGACTGAAGTCTTCAGTCAAAGCAGCACAACTGACATCCAGCCCAGCGGAGACCAGAGACAGACTACGCTACCCGACCCAGAACATGAAACGGACTCTGAGCCAAGACTGAAGAAACATACAATGCCCAACGCACGAGCCACGTCTAATGTCCAGTTCTCCGGTCTCCGGATGAGAGACAACGGACGGGTAGTTGCAATGAAACACGGAGAGGACGATGAGAACTGGGCTGGAGAGGACAGAAAACCCAGTCTGGTCCATCATGGAGGAGAATCACAGACCTTTTCTAAAGGTTCAGAGAACATCCAAATGGAGGATGCAGAAAAACATATGAAGGTAAATGAAACGTACAACAAACACTCTGTTATTTCAAAAGAAACATTAATATATTGATGTCTAATCATTTCCATTCACTGATGGAGAATAACGGTTTTTATTTTTTAATTACGGGTAAACACTAGAAACACTAGAAATGAAACAGTTATGACACCCTACCAACCCGTTGGCTAAGATTTTCCTGGTAGTCATCTTCCAGTTGCAGGGTTCAGTTCAGTTCAGTTCAGTTTTTTTGGGGGACAAAATTAGATTCTGCCCAAGTCAAACCAAACTGTACCTGCCTATCAAACTTCACATTGCATCCGTCGTGTTTTCACTTTTGCATCAGAGGAAAACGGAAAGTGAAACAAAGCACACCTCTGTGTAACAGTGCTGAAAACCCAAAGTGAAGAGATAAACACCAGGCCAGCTCCCTAACTAGAGAGAAAACAATATAGGAGTCTTTCTGAGTGTCCTGTTTGGGTCAAGGGAGCCATCCACGGTGTGAACTTTATAACAACATTGTGCCCTCTGGTGGACAGACGAGAAAACACAAAGCAAACCTGATCTGATGATGATCTGATGTTTATTAACCAGCAGGTCAGCAGCAGGGATTATTCTCATCATTTACCTTCTTCGCAGGCACCTGACGGCCCCGCCCCGCTCTGCAGAGGTCTGATCGACCGCACCGAGGCCGGCTGGGTCCACTGCCTGGAGAGGCGAGGCGGACCCCCGTCCGGTCCGCTCTCTGCATGGGAAATTGCGGATGTTAGAAAGGTGCAGAAAGACCCATCGTGGGGAATCAGCCAAAGCCCTCTCAACAGCGACGAAGAGGATCACTTCTATTACTTTGACGGAGTGCTGAAAAGAGTTCAGAATGATGCGCAGGTCTACCACAGAAGGCAAAGACGGAGAAGACGGAGCTTTAGACGCAGAATGACAAAGATGTGGAGGCTTATACAGAGAAACCAGGTCGACCACTTTACATGATTATTGCACAAACCTTAGAGTTAAGGTTATGAAAGAAAATACTCAACAAACTGTTTTCCCTTCTGAATGTGTTTCCCACAACAGCACCCCCTACAGGCCAGTTAATGAAATGCAAAAGTCAGGTCTGTTGAAATGGCATTTCCTCTTCATTAATCTGAGCAAACAAGGAGAGACAAGACAAAACTGCATGATTGAACCATCCACGTCGAAAGCGTTGAACTTTTCTCAGATTCCACACCATTTCGACCTAAAGTTTCAGATTATTTCGCTGGGATTTTCAGTTTGTCTCCAAGGAAACGGAGGGAAAAACAAAGAGAGAGAGAGAGACGTCAAAGTTTGTCTGAAACCAATATAAAGGTTCTGCGTTCTATAATAGCCTAATAATGTTATTATGTCATGGAAAAAAAAAAACGGCAATTTTTTATTTTTTTTTATTTATGCAAAATTCAGTGTGTATGTTATTATCTCCTCCCCAGTAGCTCCAAACACAAACAGCGTCCTGGGAAAACAGAGACAAAATGGAAACTGGGCTGTGTTTTCTCTCAGCAGATTGTATATTTTGTCTGCAGTCGTTTCTGTTGGAAAATGCATTAAAAATTAATCTTCCAGCCCAACAAGAGGAATGAAAACAATGAGAAGAAAAGGGGGGGGGGAGGGACCTTTCCTCAGCGCAGCGGCCATGTGGAGCGAATTGTTCCACAAATTCTTATTAAGCAGAAAACAATATTCAAATAAAACAAAACAAAACAAAAACAACAAAGAAAACAATTCAGAACAGAATAGCTGTTTCTTTCTTCTTTTTTGTGTACATCGCCTATGTTTTAAGTCTTTCATCAAATGTTTTCTTTTCATGGCAACATGCAAACTGCCGCATTGTCGTTTTATGACGTTTCATCTGCTAATGTTGCCCGTTTTGTTTGACGTGAATGAAAATGTTTTCTAAACACAAACATTGGATTTATTGTTTGGTTTTACCCGTCTGGAGCCACAGTCGTGCAGAGCTTTGGGAAGATTTACGACCCTGCAACATTTTTTACATTTTGCCAGTTGGTGCACGATTTTAAGTCAAACACATTGACAACATTTCCTCTGTCTCATTTTTGCAAAGAAGCTCAAATGCATTAAAGTTAGCTGGAGAGCAACTTTAAAGAGTGATCTTCAAATCCTAACACATTTCATTTGGGACTTTGACTAGGCCATTCTAACATAAATAATGGAGTAACACAGTCTGAATACAGACACGTATAATTTTTTTATTTTTCTTTTACTTGAAAACTACTAATCCTTTATCTTCCACTTCCTATTCATATCCTGTTGCGGTTTGATTGCATGAAGTCCCATTAAAAAGAAGATATAGTTTGTTTTTGTAGCTAAACAAAGCGAGAAGATTTGTACAAAGCAGCATCGCTGTGGCCCTGACCTTCGCGATCCGAGGGCGGCCTAGAATTTCCAATTAGCATTCTGGCAATTTCTCTACAGAAAACTCAAACTGCTTTCAATTTAATAAAATGTTTCCATCCAGCTCAAAAAGATGCCAGAGCCTTTTTGTTCCCTTGTTTTAATTAAGCGAGTGTTAAGAAGTCGCCTGTTGCGAACAGCACGGTGCCTGGTAGGTTAGTTTGACCTTGTGTCCGATTACAGAGACTTCTGTCTGTGAGAGACACACAGGCGCTGCTCCGGCAAAACAAACTTGGCTTCAGTCAAGGTGGAAAAGAATCCCATAAAACCAGACGATGCCACCCGCTTTTCCTTTGCAGAAACTATGAATGGGGTGTATAAAGCCTGCTCTCCTCTGCCCTGATGAATGAAGGAAGTACTGAAAAACTGCACATTCCTGTTTCTGCAAGGTGATCCTTGACAGCAAGAGGTCAGGCTCAGAAATTGTTTTATGACTAAAAAAAAAAGGTCTAAAAAAAGGGGAAGAATCTTTTCTTGTCAATGATTGTTGACGTGTTTTCGATTATATGATATAATCATATACATATATATATATATATATATAGGCTATAATGAAAGGTAAACTTAAAACAAACATCAATAAGCTTGTGTAGATGCTTACCTAGAATGATATATGTAGCAATGTTTCAGGAAAAAAAACCACATAACTATTTAAAGATTGGTGATCGGCTAAAGAGCTGTAATTGGTGCACCCTTAATTACAACTGCGCTTTTCTTCTTCTTCTACCCAAATGGACCAAAACCAAGGAGAGCGTAACTGTAAGGTGGAGCTAAGATTACACTTTTGAATTTATTCTTCTTTAGGTCACCTAAAACAAATAAACAAACAAAAACAATACAACTTGTGTATGACCTTACCTTTATTTTTATATGAAGTCCATCCTTTTCCACAAATGACTGTCACTCTGTTGTAAAAACAATTAAAGTCCTCGTTTCTGTCTCATTTTCTTTTCATTTGCAAAAACAAAACAAAACAAAAAAACCCTACAGGCATAGAGAAGGTAGAGAAGAGCGCCCTTCAGCGGTATTTATATTATTTTCTTTATTTTTCGTCCTTTCCATGCGTAGAAGAAGAACGCCTGTGGTCGACGGGACTCCGCACTGCCCCCTGTCAGTTAGGTGCTGTACTTTCTGCCTCACACTGCGCATGTCCGCTGCGTATTTCTAGCCGATCGTGAATTCTACGTATGTCACACACATTCATTAAATATATTAGATTGCGGAACGTCCTTCTATACAGTACATGTGTAACTAATGAGAGAACAGTAATGAGCATGCGCCAACTGCCTGCCTTCATTCACTGTGTGACACAGCGCCACCAGAGGAGAGGCACCGCACTGCACTGCCTCGCCCCGGTCTTCTTCCTGTATTTCAATGGGCAATGAGTAGATTCAGCGAATTCGACCACAAAAATGTCATTACCAATAAAAAATCTCAAGTATGAAGGGATTGTTGAATGAAGTTATAAGTTTCATCCAAGATGGATAAAACTAAATTCATGTTGTTTAGAGAAAGAACTGTAAAAAGGCAGGAACAGACTCCAATATGACGAGGTTTGTTTACAGACATTCTGCATCTGATCTGACTGACATCTGTGCACGTGAAAAAAAAAAAAAAACGCCCAAAAGACTAGAAGCTTTAATTGCAGTCAAGCATAACTTTAGTGTTTAATAAGAGGACTTTCGAGAACTCCATAAAGGGATGTCATTTTACACGTTTCTTTTAATTAAGAACCAGTCTGAGATGTCTCTGTAAATACCAAATAGTGAAGACTGATTTAAACTTTTACCTTACCATATGCTAATTAGGAGGAATTGCAACCTCCTGTTTAACAGAAAACACTAAGAATACCACCAAGAGACAAGATAATTGGTAGAGCTGTGAAAGCATTAACATCTGTGAATCCTGAAATAAAAACAACAAAAAACAAGCAACCGGTGATACTTTTTCCAGAGAAGCAGCAATTAAAACACTCATTTTACATTTACAACTGTACAAAACATTTATTTGAACTTAATGTAAAAACAGTTTTGTTGTATTTACATCACTTTGTATTTAAAGATCCATGACAACCAAACAGTAACTGAGAGGGACGGGAGGGGGGAGAGAAATGGCTTAACGGTAATCTGGCAATTACAGAACTTAATGGAAATTAACTGAACAGCTTAGACTTGCACTAAAAGGCATATAAAAACAGAGATATTAAAAAAAAAATAATTCTACAGACACACACACACAAGCACACATGATGTGGCATAGAGTAAACTAGAGAATTGAATCATTTTCCCTGCTCTGCTGCATCCGGCCAACAAGAGAATTTAGCTGAAAAATGGATGCAACAGACACGGAAAAATACAACAGGATGGGCGTGTAGAGTAACTAGAAACGGGTGCAGGCTGCAGTTTCATGGTTTTGTCAATAGATGGCAGTGCCAGCACTGTAGCATCACTCATCAGCAACAATATATAACTCTAAATCTGTGCTTTTTACATAACAGTATGCAGAAAAAAACAAACAAACAACGGGCATAAACAAGAAACAAAAAACAACCAGTTTCTGGTTGATGAGCAGTTCCATAACTCATTATATTCACTTTGATTTCTAAATCCATCTGCATATATAAATATATTTCTAGGGCTTGCGGATGCGCATGCATGTATGCGCAGAGGGTGAACTTTTAAAACACAAAATCTGAGCTGCTTTTTATATCCAGAAAAGATTTCCTTCATCTTGCATCACCAGGAAACGCCGTGTAACCCGCCCCCATCTCGTGGATTCGGGCGACGGGTCACGCGTTCAGTCGGTTAGCCGAAAACGGGTTGAACGTCCGAAGTTAATGAAAATTTTATTCGACGAGATACATTCTGCTTTAGGCATCATGGAAACCTCCGCTCTGTCCTGAATACAGAAATCAGTTGATATAAAAAAAAAAAAAAAAACAAAGAAAAAAGTAAAGTGTGATCTGTCGACGCGCAAAGCCGGATTGTCGTTCTGAACCTTGTCCGACAAGCAGGAACAGAGAAATGCTACATTTTTTTTTTGTCGTTTTTGAAAGTGGAAGGATTTGATCTCAGTCATTTTTTTCTTTCTTTTTTGTTTTTTTGCCCTGCAGGAACGTCACAACGACCGTGTGTTTTTGGCAATGGTATAAATAATCACAGATAATATTCATCTCAATAAATATGACAATAAATAGAATGACCTCTGAACTTCTCCAAGTTGCCACGGAAACGCCGAGGCGACCATCGACGCCCCGATGGTTAGAAACGTCCTGTAAATTCCTTCTACAGTGTTTGAAAGTGAGAACACTGAACACACAAAGACCGCGGACACAACTAGAACACAGTTTGAGGAACATTATGAAATTGTAGAAAAAACCCCCCAAAAAAACAAAATGATGAAGAGGTAAATACGTCATTAGTAGGGATGGATGTTAGTATTTGTGAACATTTTCCACCAATAGAGAAAAAAAGTGTTCATGGACTGATATTTGCGGTGAGGATGGGATCTACAGAACACATTGAAACTTGACCTGTTTTCAGTTCAACATGTGCCACCAGGTATCAGTGCATCGAACAGGCACGGTATTAGCGGCACACGCCATGCCGCTCCTACAAACCAGTGTATATTATCCTCGTCCCCTCCCCCCCTTTTGCTCCGGCCAGTAGTGTCTCGTGACTTGGTGGGACACGGCTGGAGACTTCTGTGCTTTCAGTGTCTTGCTTCTTCACCGACAGCCGAGAACATCCAAGTGTGTCAGAACAGTCGAAGCCTTCGGGCTTCCATCGAGAGCATGTTTGAACGTTTTTCTTCGCTTCAGCATTTGGCGAGTAGTCAACAACTGACCGGTGTGTCTTGACTTTCCCCTTTTTTTATGCTTCGTTTTTGTTAATTTTTTTTTTGTCTGTTTTTTTTTTTTGTTTTGTTTTTAAAAGAAAAACTACTGGCTTTTAAAAGCATGGCTGAACAGCCACAAAAAGGAGGTAAGCCCTGTTCTGTGAGACACGGCGTTCACCGGCGGCGGCTGTAGTTTGTTCCGGCGGCAAGTAGCGTTGGCGTTAGCTTCGTTAGCTTCAGGGGGTGTCGGCGTGCTTGTAGTAGCCTCTCCTCAGGGCGGCGTGGGCGATGCACTCGGCCGAGCGCCGCTGGTCCATGCTCAGCAGCGCCTCCAGCAGGTCGTTGATGTCGGCCTTCAGCCCCTGCCTCTGCATCCAGTTCTTCAGCAGTTCGTACACTTTGTCGCCAGGGGCGCCGCTCTCGGCGATCCGAATGTGGTTGTCGCTGATGCCGATCAGTCGGAAGAACTTGTTGTGGATCCGCACGTCCAGGTATTCGTCGAACAAGTCGAAGCTCTTCCTGAGGGACTTCTCCGACCCTTTGCAATCAGAGTAAACAAACGCTAGTAAACACCGAGGCAGAACACTGTGGTCATCTTTGTGGGATATTAAAATGTGGTTAATGACAAATAAAACTAAATAAATAAATTTTTAAGTGGGCAAGTTGTTTCTTATAGCACTGAAATCGAACAGCATCTACAATAGCTTGGTATTAGAAGAAGTGAAATTCTCCATATCCACATCATTAGTTATCACTGCAGCCATCGCTCCTGTATGCTGTATACAGTCAGAGCATACAAGTGCATTTCCCTTCGGACGATATCGATTTAAAACAATCAACGCGAGCTCAAACTCTAAGATATGTCCTCTTGAATTCAGCAGGACAAACAGCAGCAGAAAAAAAAGCAGAATGTCAGTTTCAAAGGCCGGGGCCTGACGATCATGAGATCAGCAGTCTATCAAGCATTAAAGCGGGAGATCTTGCGGAGATGTCAGGTTTCTTGACTTCCCCGCGATCTGGCACGGGTTGCTGTGTGCTCTGCTGGTTTTTTGTGTTGGTGCAAAACAACAGGAAACGACGGAGATCCGTCTTACCAAGCAGTGGCAGCAATCGATGTCCAAGTGGGTCATCCTGTAGAAAGACATCAAAGAAAAAGGCGTGTATAAGAAAATATGTGGAGGAAACATAGATTGCTTAAAGTTTGTTTTGTTTGGGGTTTTTTTTGTAAATCATAAGCTCTATTAATTTGGTGTTTTTTCTATCAATTTGCAACATATTTAAGTTAGTTTGGAACCAAAATCTGTGATTCATATTTTTGTATTTGGAATTGTTTTGATTCGTTTGGTAACTTTTAGACCCTCCCACTAATCTTGGGGGGCGTGACAATATATATATAAATATATATATATATTTTTTTTACCGCTTTTTAGACCTGTAAATATCACATCGAGTTTCATTTTCACCCACGTTGTAAGGATTTTTTAGCTAGTATTTTGTCTTTATTTTTCTAGAAATAGCATGGCATTTATTTTGCAAACTATCAGGTTGACAGTGCATTCCAGAAACAAACCACCTGTTCCCACCCACACCCTTTCCTTGGAATAACTTTAGATTTTGGAGCTCAGCAGGCCGCCACAACTTTGATACATGCAACTAAAAGAAAAGACTAACCCTCTCCATGTCCGATGAGTCAGTTTGGGAGTTTTCTCCACATCTTTGTGGGCTGAAAATGTTCCAAACTCAGGACACTGTTTCATATCCTGAACCTGCTTTAAACGTCCCCAGCGCTGTTCAGTGTCCCTGAACTGCTCGCTGTTTGTTAACTAATGTTCTCCACCAAACCTCTGAGGCCCTAACAGAGCAGCTGGATTTACACAGAAGAAATTACAGCCAGATGAACTAAATCTACTGATTGTGTAACTTCTGAAGAAAACTGGATTGCATTGGATTTTATTGAGGGGCCATTATAGCAAGAGGGAGAGATGCACCGATCCAATATCAATATCTGCATTTGTCCCGATATTTCAAAAAATATACATCTAAACTGGATATTGGTGACAATGTGCCTGATACATAAGGACAGATCTATTCAGTCTAATTCTATGCTTTTTTCCTCGGAGTGACATCATGCTTCATTATTTATCTTTCATTATATTTTGAATTCCTAATTGCTCTTTCTGAACCATTTGAAAGAAGATTTGTTCCAGTCGAGTTTTTACATGTTCGACCAAGAAAGTCAACCTTTTTTGTCAGTTTCAGTTTGTTTGCCATTTATTTTACATTGGTTGTTACAGCCCTATCTGCATTGGTGTATTTATTTAAGTGTGTTGTGCTGGTGTAGAGTTATCAAAATAAATTTGCAATTATGTACATTTATGTCTGTGTTCAAGAAAAACTAAATATTTTAAGTCAACTGTTTTTGCACTGTTTTTCTTTGTCAGCCAGAAGTAAATCTCAGGTATGGATACAAAAAGTGCAAAAAAAGTGGATCTGTGCATCCCCAAGTATGACTGGCTGAATATAAACTCCTGCCAGACAGGTTTATTTGTACAAAAACGCTTAAATGCATCCTTTTCGGTCTGCTTCACAAATAATTCGCTACCCTGTGATGGTCTGTTGCATAAAATCCCAATAAGGTACTTTGAGGTTTTAGGTTGTGATGTGACGCCTGCTGATTTGCATTAAATGAGAGAAAGATGTTTGATTCTGCTGCTCTCACCGTGTCTGAAGGCAACTGTCTGAAGCCGGCGGGGCTGTGGTGCGGGGTGCTGCCAGGGGAGGCAGCGGTGGGCAGCGCCGACAGGCTCGTCTGGGACGAGCTGGTGGTGTTGGGCAAACTGTCGCCCAGTCCGCGGTCCTCGTCCTCCAGAGGCGGGCAGGCCTTGGTCACGGGCTGCGTCTCCTGCAGCAGCGGCCGCGACTCTGGGCGGGGCTCCTCGCCCTCCAGGCCTGCGTTCTGGTTGTTCTGCTTCTCCTCCGCAGTGGCTCCACTCTCATCCTAACCGAGAAGGAAGGGGAAAAAGAATTTGGGTGAATGTTTGTTTTTCCCCACATTATCTGAAGGTACATATGCAAAAATAAAACGATCAGACAGAACTTACAATGGGAATCTTTACGATTTCACTGGATTCACAAGAGCTTTTGAACCCTGTCGAAAACAAGAAAACTGTGTTAGAAATTTAAAAAAAAATCTGCTAAATGTTGGGTTATAAAAAGCTACACGGACTTACATGGTATGTCGCATGAGTGCTGTTTCCGTAGGAACCACAAAATAACGGCAAAGACAACAATGACCATGATGCCGATCAAGATCATTAATACCAGAAACCCTGGAAGAGATCGTTTCTTATGAGACAAATTCCCGTCTGGGCGGCGATTAATGTTCGACGACAGGACGTGTGCAACTTACAGGTGTTTGTTGGCGGGTCGGGAACCGGAGGAGACCGAGGCGTTACCGTTTCGGTCGGGAACGGGTCTCGTTTTCGGCACACTGTGTTGGAAAAGGGTGTGCAACTCTTCACCTCCTCCTCGCCGGCTTTGCACCTGCAATGTAGTAGAAGTGGAGCAAATGCAATGAGAATCACATTAAAATAAATAATTCTCTGACACTTCTGAAGGTAATCCATCACTAATTTAATAAGCAATCTTGCATATTATCCATTCTAAAATTATATTGGTGTTTTCTTCACTCTTCGAATATGCATTTTTTTCACAAATAATCTTGAAAAACTTCTTAACTGTTAATTCTACGCAGATATTAGCTTACAGGTGGCTTATTAGGTGGCTTCTGAAGTGATTTGGTTGCCATAGATTTTATCATTGGACTTTTTGCCAATTTTATAAAATCAATTTTGCCAATTTTATCTTAAACCCATGTGATAAGTGTCTGGTTTCTGAGCACACGATCAGCGTCATACTCTCTATTTATTAAAAGCACCTCCACAGCATGATGCTGCCACCACCATGTGCTGTGGTGGAGGTTGTGTTGTCACGGTGATGTGGAAAAGTTCAATACGTATGAATACCTTCCAAGGTATTGAGATCTACAAATTAAGGGCTAAAAAGTGACTGTAAATGCTGTAAATGTTTAAGCAGCACTTACTTGGCACAGCGTTTGCAGACTTCACAGGCCTGGTCAGGAACGCAGAAGGTGCCGGGCTTGCACTCGCACTTGGTGTCCGTTGTGGTCGTGCAGGGAGTGATTACTCTTTCATCTGTAGAAAAAAAAAAAAAAAGTTGTAAAACATTGTGAGAAAATTTCAAAACTGCCAACTCCAAATCAAATTGGTCATGTGAGTGTGTGTGACCTCTGTTAACTACGTCTAACCTGTTGATGCATATTCAGGACATAATGAGTAAGCGAGCAACAAAGAGAAACCTTTGTTGGATTTTCTGCTCTTTTTTTTTTTAAGCTAATTTATAGCCATTTAGTAACCGTGCTGTGACGTTATCCATAAACGGATAAGTGTGACAATTAGGTTTCCTTCTTTCCACTCACTTTAGCAGGAATATGAGAAACTTTGCGACTCTGGAAACATAAACTACGGCAGCTGCAGCTTCATTTAAAGGGGTTACATGAAAATTCTGGAAACCTAAGAAAAACAAAATTCACCTCCTTTAAACTCTAGCTTCAGTAAATAAGATGCCTATGCCTGCAGATTTAAAAATAAAAGAAATCCATTCCAGAGCAGTTTGTAAAATCTGTAATCTTTCCATACCTTTACTGGAATTTTCTCCCAGGATTAATTGAAACAAAGTTAAGATATTATTGCCCTTTTGTCAGTTCTTTTCTCTCGTTCCACAAAACTATTTCTCTTAATATTTGGGCTTTATTGGCAAGCTAGTTGGTTACACTAACTAGCTGGCCAATATTCCAGCTGCAAGAGCACATCATGTTGGCTTTAAACAGAGAATCTCTCATTGTCTGTTTCATATTTTGAAACAGACAAAATATGGTCTGTTTCACCTCAACAGTCACAGACGCAAATTGTTAAACAGTAAACATGTTGTGATTGAGTGTGTTCTTGTCAGAGTGAAACACAGACTCCTTACGGTCACGCAGAGAGCACAACCGCGGTTTTGTGACTCGCTCCATAACCGCTGCTCATGGGATAGCCGACGTCTTTCACTGTTATCGTTTGGGTAATGTATAATAATAAAAATGAAATTACTCCGTACCAAAGCAGAACAGTCGCCGGTTTTGTTCGACTGCTTTTCTCAAGGCATATAGGCCTTAAAGGACTGCGGGGAAATGTCATTTATTGCATGGCTGTTAAGTGCCGAGGCACTTACGCCCTCCAGCATCTGACAATTGTGAGAGCCACAAACTTTTGGAAAACAACAACTGATTGACCGTGAAAATGTGACGCCTTAAAAACAACAACTAGAAAAAAAACACAAAAACAGGAATGCTAACAGTTTTTGTAGATTCATGGTAATGAAATGCATTACAAACATTTCTGAATAAAAACCCAGCACACTCTCAATTCATGATTCCTTTTGGTCTGTAACAATAAAATGCTCTGCAGGTAAATTACGTCAAAGTGACGTTAAAGAAAGAAAAACATGTTTGAGTGGAAATTTAGTGTTAATACGCCACAAAAAAATAGTTTCTTCATTTTGATTCATTGTATTTTTTAAATGATTTGTTTATACTGACTGATACAGTGGAAGAACAACAAGAACGCAGAAACTTGGAATAACTAATTACTTTGGCACAGCACAGAAAATATCAAGCAACAACAAAAAAAAGTTGATGGCTCATAAATAAAAAAACACTAACATTAGGAACCAGTTTGGTGAGGTTTCAGAACTGAAGCATTTTGCACTGTGTACTTATTTTGCAGTTTTTCTGTACTGCAAAAAAAAAAAAAAATGTCGGGTACAATTTAATTTATGGATGTTATTTTGTAAAAACGTGATCAATTCCGACTGCAACTCTGTAGGTAGTCGTTTTGCAAACCAAAACATGTGAGTTTGATGTGCCTCTGGGCAAGGCACCAAATCCCATGTTGCCTACTGATTTGCATAGATGAATGTGTGTGGATTATTGAGCACAAAATAAATATACTATACAATCACATTTGTAGCTGTCCCAATATGGATTTATCAAACAATTTGTATCAGAAGAAAACTTTTATATTGTTATTCCATAAACTTTTCCACATTTTGTGATACCAAAAACAATATAACCAGAATTAAACTTCGCTCAGGTGACTTTTGAAAATAACTGACATTTATTTACAGGTATGAGAGTAAAGAGGGAGAATTTTTCTGCAAAAATGTTCACTTTAAATATCCTCAATTTATTCCAATTGTCATAGTACTCTAGCCACAAAACAGCATTGGAAGAGGACAATGGTTTTCTAATCCATTTAGTTTCTGACTTAACACTTCTACGGTTTGAAGCCCTTTTTCATAAAATGTCAAAGAACGTTCCAGAATTACCGGCGTTTGGACCGGAGTTGCTCCCCACTCGCTCCTTAACAACGGGACAGCCGAGTTCTTGGAAAGTCTTGGCGTGGAAACAAGGAGGACGGCGGCGACTGCTGCTTTTAAAGTCATGCTTTTTTTTTGGAAACGTAAACTTGATCCACTAAACGTCTCAAAACAGTGAGTCATGACCCCCGACTTTAGAAACCAGAAGTCCATCACATAAAAAAAAAATAATAATAATAAAAAGAAAACTCTATGAAGTTTGTGATTTTAACATTATGAGTGGAAGAGCACCAAGGTGTGTGTGTGTGTTCAGAGGAAAGAACACACAGACTTACTGAGCTGAGGAATCAGCTGAACTTCACAGCTCCAGCCCCGACATTGTTTGTGAATTTAGTCATAACTGTTTGCCTTCTCCCTAATGTGATCAAGCTATAATTCAGGTTTCATTGTGCTCTATTGTTTTGTTGTTTAAAACCAGCAGAGGACCTTCACACTCAGTGTTTTGTTTCCTTCCCTGAGCCACACAGGCCAGAGTTTTTCCAATGGAAATGTGTCATGGAGGAGACAGGTTGATGGATGTCAGCTCAGTGGTGTGATGCTTAAATACAACACAAATGAGCTTGTAAGCTAGAAACATGATTACCAGCTTGGGGAAAATCAATAAATAAAGCACAAAACTGAAGTTGCAGCCAAGTCACCGACTAAGGAGTTCAGTTACATTAAACCGTCATGAACTCTGTGCCGCCCGAGTCTGTATTATAGAATCAGGTTGATACGCCAAACCAACTTTTC
Organism: Poeciliopsis turneri; assembly: GCA_922788865.1. Classification (NCBI taxonomy): domain Eukaryota; kingdom Metazoa; phylum Chordata; class Actinopteri; order Cyprinodontiformes; family Poeciliidae; genus Poeciliopsis; species Poeciliopsis turneri. The sequence goes on from CAKLNU010000126.1 coordinate 34,561, forward strand.
ACCAGTTTTTTAAAATTTTTTTATTATCCATCCATCCATCCATTTTCCATCACCCTTCTCCCTAACGGGGTCGGGAGTTGCTGGTGCCTATCTCCAGCTGCGTTCCGGGCGAGAGGCGGGGTTCACCCTGGACAGGTCGCCAGTCTGTCGCAGGGCAACACAGAGAGACAAACAGGACAAACAACCATGCACACACACATTCACACCTAGGGAGAATTTGGGAAGGCCAATTAACCTGACAGTCATGTTTTTGGACTGTGGGAGGAAGCCGGAGAACCTGGAGAGAACCCACGCATGCACAGGGAGAACATGCAAACTCCGTGCAGAAAGACCCCGGGCCGGGAATCGAACCCAGGACCTTCTTGCTGCAAGGCAACAGCGCTACCCACTGCTTATTATTTTAATTTACTAAATTCAACTGAGGTCTGAAATATTACATGGTTAAATGGACCAGCACTAACCACAAAATACACAAAAGCAAAGTTCATTCATGTGACACCATACATGATTCATTAAATCAACAGCAGCTCCCAACAGGAAGTTCTGAAGTGTTTCACATTGCAGCATGGTTCAGAATAAGTGCAAGCCCTCCACAATGCAATGTGGGACTTAAAAGTTTAAACTTTACTTTTTTTTTTAGTGTCACAAGATTATAAAAGGCATTAAAAAGATCAGGGGGAGAAACAAAACAAAAAACAACCAAAACCTTAAAAGTAAAATAAGTGAATAACCTATGTAACAGTATTCTCTTTTCTGTGGCTGCTGCCTTTCATCAGACACAAAGACGCCCAGTATGGGGGAGGACAATGTCGCGCAGCCACACCCGGTTCAGCCAGGTAAGACGGACACACAGGCAAAACCTTCCCGAGACAAGTAACACGCTCGCATTCAGGCCGGGAAACAAAAACAACAAAGACACGCCCTGCTGCTCCGTGTAACATCATAAGATCCCATTTTCAGCTGTGGACGTGAAAGGCGCAGGGCACAGACAAAGAGCTATCAGCTTTCCTAAAACAATACATCTTTGACAAGCAGGATCCTTAGAACACTCTGTGGTTATCTGATTTTTTTTTTAAAAGGCAAAGAATCAAATGGAGGGGAGACTCAGATAGGTGTCAGTGTTCCCCCCCCCCCCCATCCACGTTTTAAAGCACACTGGGATTCTGGAGCTAGCTGCTCTCAGAAAATGGGAAACATGGTTAGAAAAACATTTTGTCTTATTTAGTGCCGAAATTGAAATTTAAATAAGATAAGAAAATCCAATGAGATAATTTAGATGTGTAAAGAAATCAGCTGGTGACCTGAAGCAAATCTACACACAATTCCCACAGTCATAACAAAAATTCTGTTTAGTTTTTCTTTTTTTAGACGCAGTATTACTTTCTCTAGTTAGAGTTTACAATTAATTGCACATTTTTCTATAAGAATGCAGCTGCTTCAGAATATAAATATTAATTTAGGTATATAAAACAAAAACTGAAAAAAACCAAACTAATTTTACATGTAGCAACACTCCTCAGAGCAGAAGTTGTCACTGAAAATCTGGGCCAATATCATTATCTGATAATATATCTGTTATTGCCGAAAAACAATAACAGATATAAATAATTGCATACAATTATTTATATTGTATACATGTCCGTACCTTTAGCACACCTGCTTAAGTTAAACACCCTACATCATCGTCATATGGCCCAATAAATAAAACACCAATAAAACACAGAAGGCAACAATACGGAAATAAACAATGGTTATTAATATCAACCTTGCTTTACTTAATGGACTGATACTGACATTGGCCAATACCAATATCAATGCCAATATATTGTGCTATAAATTATGGACTGACTGTATCATGGCAAGGAGACTGGAAAAAATATTTTGACTGCCGTTAGCTAAAATGAGTCCTGACAGGCTTTTTTTTCTGCCAAGTTAGCAACGTTAGCTAGCTACAATGCTTAGAAGACCATTTTTGATATGACAACTATGACTAATTAAATAAATAAATAAAAAATAGACCAATTAAACAGATTTTTTCTCCTTCAACTAATTTTGAAGATGCACATTTTAATTTTCGGAAAATAAAAGATTATATTGACCGATTCATAATCAACAATACATTCGTAAAGAAACAGAGAGCTTGGTTACCTGGGCGACAGTGTGTGCAGGGCAGACAGCGGTTCATCCCATTTGGATGCTCGGTGTACGTCTGCCCGTGTTCACAGGACACACAGGTTCCTTCCTCTAGATCACCTTCACAGGGCTTCTGCACAAACGTTCCTGCAAATAAAATAAGAAAATCAGACCACAGCTCATCACACCACAAATACAAATGTCCTGTGAATAACGACTCCATTATACAGATGCGCTTCCTGTTGAAACAGGCTGCGCCACAGCATGACATTTCAGAGTGCTAGGCAACCGTAAGGTAAAGCGATGCTAAACACAGAGGAAACAGAAGTTTCTATATTATACATGTCTTCTTTTTTTTTATGTTCAGGAAGTGTTCGTGTCATAAGAGCTATAAGAGGGAGCGATTGAGCGAACTACAAAGTGATTTGACCTACTTCGCTCTGCTGGATTATCGTACTTATCATCTCTGTGATCAGCTCAAGCATGCCATGAATAAAACCACTTGATTCTCATGTGTTTTCAGGATTTATCTGATGTACAAATGGGAGGGAAAAAAAGAAGAAGAAAAAAAAAAAAAGACTGGGGCATGGGGGGAAGACGCAACACAGAGCACAGACATCTTCAGTTAGAAATGTTCTCTTTTTTTTACTTGGAGACAGCTCGACTGTCACAGTTACTTAAAGATAACTTACTGAAAAACAAATCTTTCCTCCATTAATTAATATGAGCTAATTAACAAGAACTAATTAACAAGTGGGAAAACAAGCAGGGATGAAGCGTTGTAGTTGCTGTCAACAAACAATCGAGGCCCACAGAAATAAATCAACTGTCCTCCGGGATTTAGTTTTCAATCAAATGCGTGTAATTGCATAAATTACAGGCTGATTGATGAAGGTTGCCATTGGAAGAGCCAGAGGAACAAAATACCAAAAACAAACCGGCATTAAAAATGAACTCAAAAAACATTGTTTTTTTGTTTTTTTTCCCAGAATTGAGAATCGCAAATGAAATAACTCAATAAGCCACCAGTAGAATACAGTAATTGCTTTCTGGCTAAATATATTCCGGGCCCAGGACAAGTTAAATGGTTTATCACATTATGTACATAATTAATTGAAAAGGTTGGTGCTTTTAATGACTTGGACCTTCAAAACAACTCTGACTTCAAGCCCTGGAGTTTCCACTTATTTTGCAGCTCAATTGGAGCTCAGACGGAGCGACGGGCTTTCTGCTCCTGGTCGTCAAGCCTTATTTCCAGACGGAGCGGTGAGGACAATATTTCCAAACTTTTCGGAGTTTGGAGGAGGAGAAAAATAACGTAATTTATAGTCTTTAAAGTTCAGAATACAGGAAGCGGACACTAAACTATATTTATTTATAGCATCTGGTTGTAAATGGTCTGTAAAACAAAGGGAGGGGGAACAGTTATCTGAAAAATATGCAAGAATCCCTAAACTTTAGGATCAAGGTTTCCTTCTAGTCTTCTGGTTCCTGAATATCTCAGGATAGCTGAGATCAGGGAAAACAAATTGACATATTTTATAATTTTGCATTTTTCTCAGGTGACAAACCAGACCATGTTTTAGAATATATAAATAAATCATTTTCTTATTTACTTCTAATTCTTTTGAAGTTTTGCATCACTTTTTAAATTAATTTTGATGTGTCTTATTAGCTTTAGAAGAAAATAAAATACTTTACTGTTGTGTTCCTCTTGTTCTGCTAGTGTTTCTGATTATCCACATCGCTCAGTTGAAAGAATTAAATACCTATTAATACATGTTGATTGTTATTAATCTTCCTTCATTTGTTTGATTGGCCCTGATGATGTTGAAGGATCTTTTCAATCCTAGAGATGCAACCATCTGAATTTTTCTGGCAACATAATTTTCCAGAGTTCTGACTCACCAATTCCAAGTTCAACCAAATGCAATTTTATGGTTTAGGATTACGCCACAAAAAAGGAAAAAAAATTAAAAATAATGTGAGTCTAAAAATGTACTTAAGTAAGGGTTTGAATTTAAGTAACACTGGAGGATACAATTATCCCCATTAGCAGTGAAGTATATATATCCCTGATTTTATTAGATTTTTTTCTCCAACTGCAAAAAGGGGCATCAGAATAAATACAGTTTGTTAATCAATTAAGAGACAGAAAATGGTGGGAGCTTTTTATATGTGACACTATTAATAAATAAGAAAAAAAACAGACATCAGATATTTGAACAACCAATTCCTTATCAGTCTGGATCCAGTGAAAATGTTGATTAATTAACAAAACATTGTGTGAAATTGAACAAATATGATCAATTTAAATTTTGTTAACAGACTTTTTCCCTACATGTGTGAATGTTAAAATAGGTTCTGAAAGAATAAAAACAAAAAAACCCCCAAAAAGAATAGCTGCCATGTAAGTTGCAATACGCATTTTGCATTCTGTCTTGGAAAATAGGACAAAATATTGATGCTTATGGTGACCTACATTTAGTTTATAATAAGTCAGCAAAAATAATGACACTACTGTTTAAGGAAGCCAGTCAAATCTAGGTAATAAGGTTCATTAAAAGGCTCTTCCTTTTGAGTTTAAAAACAACAAAACAGAAGTGATGACCTGCTAATGGAAAATTATGTTAACAGAACAACTTTTGTTTCCTATGCAGCAGCAAAGATAAGTTTAAAATCTTTCCAATAGTCTGAATGAATTTGTAATTTTAGACTTCTAGCACTTTGCAATGTTGCTTGGCAAGTTAAGCTAGAAATTAGATTAGAGAACATGGAGCATTGTTCTTTGTTTTTTTTTTGTTTTTTTTAATGGGGCAGTAAGTGGTTCCTTTTAGAGTATTTAGAGTTTTTCTCCTTCTTACCCTCCTTGCAGTTCAGGCAGCAGAGTCCTTGGTGGAGGTACTGCTCATTCTCCACACATGTCCTGAGTCGTCTCAGAGTGAGGTTTCTGTACTCCTCTCCGGACCACTGAGGGGCCGGGGGCTCTGCCGCGTGGCAAACAGTCAGTGCTGCCACCACCACCTGCATCGTGAAGGTCAGGGAAACAATAAAGACATTGGGTGGAAGGGGGAAGAGAGAGAGAAGAGAAAGGCATGAGCTTTGATTTACTTTTTTGTGATTCCACACGATGCCGACTCATTCACTTAAACTCTTCAGACGAAGGGGCAGCATAAGACGAGAGCGTATCTTCATAGGAAACCTTGTGTGAGCAATCTATGACTTAATGCGAACCATCTGATCTGAACATCTGCTGTGGGAAAGCAATTAAGGAAGCCACGCAGCTGGTCACAACTAGGAGCAACATAATCTCATGAGCACAGGATGAGGAAACATACACCAACTAAATTACATGCGGCGCAGCATGCGGGCCAAATTTAATTACTCCACCATCGAGGTTCAAAAGGACAGAAGCTACTTCTTCTATTGTCGAGAGTTTGATAAGGTACCTTGGCTACCAGCGGCCCGGTGCTCATATTCAATGTGAATCCCAGAGATCCATTCATGTGTTAGATAATAACAGGCCTGTATAGGTGGGGTACAGAGAAGAATATAGCCAAACACTTTAGTGTGCCCCCCAGGCGCTGGTGTTTATTCACACGCTTTTCACCATGTCAACGTGAGAAGGCCCCATTCACTGGCAAACAACACACTTTAGTGCTTCTACTTCAAATGGCCCACATTCTTTAACCCGGGCTCTTTGAATGCCACGACATGTGAAACCACGGCGAAGAGCCTAAAACGCAACAGGACACCTCCCAGGGTAAAAGAGAGTCCTAGATCTAGAGGTTTTGTCTCTCCTGTGCGGTGGCAAGCCCCCCTCCCTTCGTTCTGCCTCCACTGGACCACTAGAGGTTAAGAGGAAGAGAAAGAAAGAAGGACAGAGAAACTGTAGACAACATGCTGAAGATGGGACGCTCGACAGGGAATAGGTGCCCTAAAAAGAGAGTGTGGGAGAATGAGAGGAATAAAGAGAAAAGGGATGGAGAGAAGACTTATGACGCTGGATTTGACTCTCTGGAGAGCCGCCATGCCTTGTTGTTCAGAAGAACCTTTCCCTTTTTCTCTCTGCCTCTGCCTTTTCCCTTCACGTCAGACTTTCCAAAGACGCTCAGAGGCAGACGACCGGCAGAGCAGTCACAATCACACCATTTAGATCTATCCAAACATTCTGGGGAAGGGGGGTGGAAGGCAGGAGGGAAGGAGAGGAAAAGGGAGGGAGATAGATGAGAGGCGGGACTAGCAGCTTGCACGACACAGGGTGAGTCTTTGCCTGAGTACACTGTGTGCGTTTGTGCGGCGCGTTTGTGCGGCGCGTTTGTGCGGCGCGTGCGTGCGACTGGAGCCTTGGGTGGGGGGGCTGTGGAGAGGCATGGAATTGAGAAAAGTAGAAAGCCGTGTGAAAAGGAAAGAGTAAAATCAGCGTATAAGCACATGTGCAAGGCAAAGCAGTGGAAAGAAAAAAAAAAAAAAAAGTGAAAATAAAGATGACTGGGAAAATGTGAGCTGCACTGAAGGTAATCCCGTTCCATAACACAGATGCAGAACGTGACATTCCACCAAATCCACATGCTTTAAGCCAATCCAGAGGTAAACACCAGGTGTCCGATTGACAATACACAGATTCCCTGCTCCCCAAACCGATCCCTCAACTAAAAAAACTGAACTCTATTTTAACACTTAAAGACCATTACATGCACATATAAACCTGTCACTGCTACCAGGCCGGTTTATAATACGGCTGGTGTAAGAGATGCACATAAAAAATTGGTTGGTGACCAAAAATGAAAAAAATTCAGCTTTTCAGTCATTGTCTATGCAAAATCTAAGAGCTAATACATCACACCAACTACTTCAGGGGTGGACAACTCCAGTCCTCGAGGGTGAGTGTGCTGCAGTGTGAGGTGTGTTGGACCAGTGACAAACCTAAAAGTTGCAAGACACCAGCTTTTGAGGACTGGGATTGCCCACCCCGTCTCTACTCTCATGTGTGGATCACAGTTAGTCAGGTTCTGTATCAGAATGGAGTGTAAATTGAAAGTGATGTCTACCGATGTCTAAGTTTCACAGAACTGGTGTTTTATAATTTCCAACTTTTGCTTGGAGATTGAGAACTTGCTTAAGTTGAATATGTTGCCAGTTCTTTGAGATAAATGTTCACATTTTCAAGGGAATACTTATGGACAAAGCTGTTTAAGTAATGATAGCTTTGCTAACACTGCAGAGAAATACAATAGCAATTTGGTAATGCTGGGTAATGCTTTACCAAAAACAGAAAGACTACCGCAAATTCCTGACTGGTGGATAGATGGGCCATGCTGCTGCCCACACACAAATATTGGTGCAATTCAACATGCTAAAGCATATTCAGTGGAGCATTTCCTCCACCAATCAGAGTCAGTAGACTATCTTCACCAGTCAGCGTTCTGAGTGGGGCAAGCGGGGTCAAACCCAATGCCAAAATGGTGTCATACTAGTGTGACATCAAATGTTATATGCTAGTATAATAATAAGTAAGTGACATTTTTCTTTCTTCCAGTCGATGGACTGGGTTGTGTGACACCAGTACCTCTACTTTGACTGTGCTGTACCATTGCTCTAGGGACCGACATCCAATGGGGGACTAGGAACGTTGCTGTAGGAATTATTGTATGGGTCGCCTCTACGCTGGAAGCAGACAAAATAGTGGTACGAACTTAACCGATCCGTGCCACACCGCTTAATGGAACCAAAGAAGCTGCCGACCCAGCCAGGGTGCCAGACAGATGATGGTGGGAGAGGAATCAAGACGATCTTACCAGCATTCCTCGAGGGAACACTTTTAAATGTGTTTAATGTCAATTGCACTTGAATTAAACTGTGAAACTGCCTTCCTAGCATGCAGTCTAGTTCTGCTAATAAGCTAATATGAGAGCCGGGTGTGCTGAAGCAGAGAGACTTCTAAAAGCTGCAGGACCCCAGTCCTTGAGGAACACAGTTTGCTCAACACTGGTTAATGATGCTAATGTTTACCACCAGCCTACAAGATGAAGTCACAGTTGTAGTTTTTAAAAGATTTATAGAGCATGTATTATGTTTATGAAGCTGCAAAAACAACTTTTAATGTTATTTGGGCCTCAAGTCAATCTTAGAAAAGCAGATTCTTAGTTTTCTCAAAATACAATTAATATACTGTGTTTATTTTTTCTGGGTCCAAAGAGGAGCTCGCCCAGGGTGATGAATGAATGAACCGCCACAGTCTGCTACTGTTTGTTGTGCTCCAATAATCATTTGTCCTTTTAAGGAAAGGTGGAATGTTTTGTTGTGTGTGACTTCATATGTGCATGCACTAGTTTTTCCCTGTATGTTTTTCTGTTTCACAACACTGTATGCTTTCCGTTTGATTGTCGTGTAAAATTTAGTTTCTTACATCTTATTCTTTGTGGTTGGCTAAATTTCATTCAACGTGGCATGCTTTTTAGATATTTATTTTCTTTTTGCATTTGTTCTGTGTTCTCTTGGCGTTGTGTTTGGAAATGCTGTCCTTGTTAATGTGCTGTAGAAAGGGCCAGCACCTTGGGGAAACATTTTCTGTTTTTATTTTCTTATTGTGATCCGCAATATGATGCTGGATTCCCCCCCCCCCTTTGTTTTGTTGTTATTGGCAATTGTTAATGCAATTTATCTACAAGCTGATTAATTAGTTGGTTAATAGTTCCAGCTCTAAGGAGTAAAATGGATTATAAAAAGTAAAAATGGATTGCTTTTGTGGGACAGCCAAGTTGCACAATAACTTCTCAATGTGCCAGTGAAAGAAACAAATAAATAATTTTTCTAAGCTGACGAGAATTTGTGTCATTTCTGGAACAAAGTGCTTTTCAATCTAGCTGCTAAATACTATTGAAGTACATCAAACGCACAAGGCCACTGCGCTGTGTACATAAACACTACGGCTGTCTAGAATGTGGTTTACTCTTACATCCTTCACCGAGAGAGGAGGAAGACCAGAGTGACCGTAACCTCAGTGTGGAAAGCCCTTCAAACCCACAATCCCTGGAAGCACTCCAGCATCGACTGCAGAGGCTCAGTCCACTTCACAGCCTCCTCTATCCTCTGTACAATGACTGAGCTCGGCAGCAGATTATGTCTTACAACAGTGTCCTACTGTCATTGTCCAACTCAGTGATAAGTTTGTACAGTGCCTTTGTGACTGTGAGTTAAACTAATAAAAGTTACAATAAAATAACGAGGGACTTTCTGTGCCTCCGACAACAGTAGCGCTCCTCCGCTTCCTCTAAACACCCTGGGTTCTTCCAAATTGCCTTGGAACAATCCCAGCATATGCCATGCACACTGAGGACGCATTTGTGCCTAAATGACAGGACATCCTTTAAAATGACCCAGGTTATCAATGGGCCATTTACAGGCCTGTGACAACTTAGCAATCCCTGAGGGAATAACGTCGGGGCGGAAAGGAAAGGAAAATAAAATGTAGAGCAATGACCACGCGGATGCATAGAGGAAACTAAGCTGTTTTATTAATTTCAAATCAGAAGGATGGTTTCAGTCCAAAACCAAGAACTAAGCAATGATATGCTGCACCTCATTATATCCCGATGTCCGGACGGGGGGTCCTGACTCTCCACATCATGCTGCTCCAATTAGCAAATCATTTTCTGTTATCAATGAAGGCACAAAAGCAACAGTTGTGTAACTTTAAATCCATAAACTCGCACTTTTCCAAGACGTTGATTGCCTTTCTCATCTCACTTGCAAAGTAAGAGAAAGGACATTTCCCCCCCCAAAAAATCAATTAGTCCAATCAAAGTTTGGGGAGCAACCTCAACTGTGCAATGATTTGCCGCTGAAACACCAGTGAAAGCAGTTTATCAGATTATAGATCATCAGCCTCTGCAGGCTCTGAGAAAACAACTGAATGAGCCAATTCTCAGCTATGCATGGCTCCTGTATTTCCATGGTGCTATGGGGAAAACAGCTCTTTTACCCTGAAGATGTTTAAGCACTCCAGCACATGACGGGGTTGAGGAAGGAGCACGAAGCTTTACCGCAGCGTGAATGTTGTGAAAAAAGTACATAAGTCACTGAAAAATGAAAGGTTTATTCCAGTTCAAATGTCAGATGTGCACGCCTCCCCCCAGTGACCTTAGCAGAACTCAATATTTTATCACAGCGGCCTCCGACAACCACAAGGAAAGAGAGAGCGAATTACAGCTGCCGCATCACCGAGCCTGATTCACCGCCAGGTACACACCAAATCCACAACAAATAAAAACACAGTTAGTGAACCGGGTCACAATTTCTATTAGGCCTTTTCCTTAGACCACATATTAGTTCTGAAAGTGTGACACAAATCAAAATCAGTTTCAGGATAAATCAGAGCAGGTTTCACTCTTTGTTTCAGGCTGGAGGTGGTTTCATTACCAAAAGGTGCATCGAGATGACCTCATTTTTGTGTTTTCACAATTACTGTAACTGCTTCCCGGTTCACAGGCTGTGTTTTTACAAGGGTTCTGTAGAAAAAAGTGGTTTCCAGTTATTGTACCATTTAATTGTAATTGAATTGTTTGAGAATTGTACGTACTTGTGACAATAAAGACGTTTACATACCCTAAAAACCAAAAGCACTGGTCGAATTGTTATTTCTATTTATTTTTCTCCCCACAGTTCCACAACAGTAGAACAAAAAAATAATTAATATTTTTAATTAACATGCTTTAACGCAGTTAACGGTTTCCCATTTAGCACTACACTGGACTGCCTTATGTGTCTAATCTCCAGAAGTTTCCCATTCAATAATCAGATTTTTTTGTTGTTGTTTTCAAATTACATTTTCTGTTTTTGTGGCTGTGATTATAAATTACATGCATTAATGTAAATTCTATTGCCAAAAATTACCACTTTTATTGTTATCCCGATAAATAACCACCTTTTCTTTTTCTCATCACAAAAAGCTACGGACAAATTATACCAATTTTTGATCTTGATTTTTGAGCAACTAAATTCAACACAACAGAAATGTAATTTCATCTAGTTATGACTTTTCTGGTCAACTCTGCTCTTGTGACCTATCAAGAAATTCTCAGTACGATTTTATTTCCTTGTGACAAGAAAGTTAATCTCCAAAGAAGAAGAACATGGGTCAAGAGTTTCAGCTTGACTTATTCAAAGCTGTTGCACTGTTCTGCATTACATAAACTTATCATAATTCTTCTGCTCTTGCATGGTCAGGTGGTTCTTTGGCATAAAAGAACATGTGGAAATCAACACAGTAATATTCACAAAGGGTATTATTGTTCTTAAGTTGGAACACAAAACTCACCAGGGTTCCAGCAAATCCAACCATCAAGATTCCGTTCTTTTCCTAAATCTCTGTTCTTTGTACTTGTACACGTCTTATAATATAATAAGTTCACAGTGAATTTGCCACAAGTGTTTCTACAGTTTTCAGCTGTTGCATCTGACCCTGTGAAAACAAAGGACAGCAAGGAAGGAAGGAAGGATGGTGGGCAGATGGATGTATGGCTAGCTACTTAGCTGGTTGGTTAATAAATGAACAAAAATTTCAGGCAATATTATGAGCAACATATTCAAATCAGGAGAAGAAAAAAAATCTATAAATGTAATATCTTTCTAGTCTAATCCAAACTTGGAAGAACAAAACATCTAAAACAGATTCCAGACTGGATAGGAATTTTCTGTAATTAGGGTTTTGCTTACAATAGCTTCTGCTGACACTGTTTAATATTGCACAGTTCAAATCCCTCAAGGCTAACCCTGACAGGACAGTGAACGCTCCCCCTGCTTTACAGATAAATCCCGTCTCTCTCTGGAGACAGGAGGAGGTGACCGTGCTTTCCTTCAGTGATAAATGACACTGACATTTTGTGTGAGTTGACAAAGACAAGTGCAACCAGGCTGCTGTCAAGAGAGCTAACACTGACTCTTGATTCATCAGCGGGAATACATCTAAAGTTCAGCCAAGCTGGGATGCATTCGTCTTTATAAAGCTGAATGATGGAGAGCAGGGGAACGACTCCCATGTCAAGTTTTCAGCAGTGGAGAAAACAAGACGGCGCTAACAGTTAGAAAACCGCACTGACGCACACGCTGGGCCCCGCGCACGTGCATTAACACGCATGGTTGTAGTGTATGAGTGGGAGCGTGTGAAATGCGGCGGCCCCCTCCTCTCAGGGAGAACAGGAAGCTCGAGACAATACAGAGGCTTCATGCAGGGTTCAGCTCCAAACTGTTCCCTCAGAGCAGGCCCAGCACCCGATCAGACCAGCAGCATATCCGCCAGGCTGGATATTTTTAACTCGGGGAAGCTGCAGCCCCGCTCCACGACTAAAATTCTTCAGTTTCCTCTGGAGGTATGCCCCTCTGATTAGACGAGCGTGACGGTGTGCCACACATGCAGGCCGGGGCTGCATTCACTGCCGCAGGAAAGCGAAAAGAAGAAAACACACAAACAAACCGATGACGGCTATGGTAATGAATTTCCTCAGTTACCTTGTAGACCACAACATTGGTGAAATGACTGGTGTGACAGCAGAAGGTGAATGCTCGAAGTATGAAAAGTTCAAGAATTGTCAACAGGTGTTGTGTGACACATTTCCAGACTGTTTAGAGATGTGAAGGTGGTCTCTGTGGTTTCAAAGAGCGAACTGCTTGTACATGTAAACACCGTCACCGTGAGTCATGCAGAGTGCGACTTAAGGCTAAGCCAGGACTCCGAATTTGAACATTAAATTGAATTTGTGCGCAATGAGGCTATTGAGTTAGCCCCTTTTCAAATTCCTGTTACGCCTGTCGCAGAGACGCCAAGCTCCGACTCACGAGATTAATCCAGGAGAGAGCGAGGAATGAAGAGGAGCAGGAAGAGGTGACTAACCCGGGAAAGAATGAGCAAGGATCCAACGACTGCACTCCAGAGACAATTGAATTTGTTCCATTAAAGCTCACCTTTGTGTGTGGCGCAAGGAGGGGAGAGGAAAGTGCAGGCAGTTTGTAACACTCTCTATAAACACATCACAGCAAAAATGTAGAGTATGTGTCTGGTAGAGGTCTTCAGAGGCCATCAATAACAGGAATCCCTGCCAGATTTACATCTCTGTAAACAGATGTCCATTCTGTGGACAAAGATTGAGCCTGTTCCGGGACTGGAGACTTTTATGAGAGCAAGTCTGTTCATCCAGGAGAGCAGGAAGAGAAAGAATTTGGCACTGATGCAAACCTTTCACCACCATGGCTTAATGTTAAGTCATATTTCCTGGTGCCTGTACGTCAGTGCATTGCAGAGCTGGTACTAGGTGTAGTCAGTCACTGACAAGGCAGTTCATCCCCGAGTCTGAAAATGGATTAATCTATATTATGCATCACTTTAAAACCATCTTTATGTTTTGTCCTGAGAATGGTTTTGGAAAGTTTGATCAGATTTGCAGCTTCCTGATTTCTCAATTTGAAAAGAAAATGAAATTCAGAAAAACAAAGTGTTTGATGACCTGTGAAAGATGGCTGATAACGCTCAGTGCAACCGCTGGAGAGTGCAACAGAGAGAAATGTTTATCAATCCATTTAATCTCCCTACACTGAAATAATCTGGACCAGTCAGGCACCATGTTAGTCTTACACTAGATAAGAAACCAACAACTTGTGTCTGTGTCTTATCCTGAAAAAATAAAGGTTCCCTGAATCGGTACCGGTATTAACGTTGTATGAAGATCCAAAAATTAAGTTTTTGTTTTTCGCAATGTTTAAATCATATGGCCCTGTAGCATCAGAACCATTAAAATGTTCTGCCATTTAGCTAAAAACACCACAATTGAAGTTAAGGCGCTTTCATTAGCTGTATGGAGAACTGCAAAAATGTATTGCTGCACAATACTGTTCAGCAGAAAGAAAAGCAGGCAACTGCTGTTTCCTCATACTTGCAGAAAAACTCCAATTTTGCTCTTTGGAGATATTTCCAGTGGAAAAAAAAAACAAAAAAAAACACCGACACTTATTGTGTAAAATTGAAGGACTTGGAACATATTATTCTCATCAAGGCGCTCCATTAGAACCGCAGCTTTTAAGTCACACAATATCATAGCAGGAGAATTTCACAGCAGCCGATGCCTAAAACCCATTGGGAGTATCCAGTCAGCGAAAATGGAGTCTTACTGAAATACCAAAGGTTTCTTATCCTGAAAATGCTTTATCAATGTTCGATCACAAAAATGTGACCTAATATAATTCCTGGTAGTTTCACTAAGAAAATTATCTGCAGTTCACTGATAATCTATTGAAAAAATAAGTAGATGCTTTTCATTGAATAGCCTTTTTTTGTAGCCCTCTGGGTAAACTCTCAGGACAAATCTAATCTAACAGCCTTAGAAGTTTTACATATCATCCATATTCAAATATAATCAATATTTATTTGGCATACGGAGCCCAGACACCAAACATCAAACCACAATCTTTGTGGTTTAAATGTGGAAGAGCCATGCAGATTAGTCTGCAACTATGAAGTGCATGGAAAACAATATTCTAATGATACAAATGTTTTACAAACAGAGATCGAAAAAAACAGTAGCACTGATTTGTATGCAAATCAAATGAGTCATGCCATGGCCTGACATGAGTCAAAAGGTTAGGCAACCATCATTTTCTGCAAAACAAACTGGTTGCACTGGATTTGTCCAGATAATTTAGGCATATTAGCATGGGAGGGTGACACAAAATGTGCGTCACACATGTCAGAATATCATGTTATTATTTTGAAAACCATTGTCCATCCATTTTCGAATTATGCATTTAGTCTCCGTTTCCCACCGGAAACTTACTGACCCCAAAGATTCGCCCACAGAGATTCGCCCAAACAACTGAGTGCTATGACTAATTTATACTTTCAGTGCCACTAACATTTGTTTGGTGACATTTAAAAAGGAAGTCCAGTGATGCATTTTCCCTTTCCACATGTAAATAATGTAGAGAAAATAAAGCTAATGGATGTATAATCATAAACCACACCTAGATTCTCCTGTACAGAAGCCCCCCAGTAAACAAAAAAAACAAAAACAAAAACACACACACACACACACACACACACACACACACACGCACATGCACACACACAAACCTCCCTCAGAAGTCATTGTTATCTCTACAACAGAGCTTCAAAGAAAGTGCCGACCTGGAGAATCTAAAGTTTGCACCAAGGACCCCGCTGACCCCGTGACACCAGAAGAGGACAAGGAAAGCTCAAAGTCCAAACACTTAACAACAAAGCAGTTTGTTGCATTTAAGAGCAGACTGCGTCTAATCCAGAATGGGTTACTTATTGGTACGACGACGAATCAGGACGAAATCTGATGAGATCAGACTGTTTGGCAGTTAGCTAATCCCACTTATCTCCAGAACTCCAGTGGGTTTAGGCATGACTTGCCTCCGTCGGTATGCGTTCTGTCGTTCATCCTCTGAACAGGTGGCACTCCCTTAGTGAGTCAGCGCACCTTTGATATCACCAGGACTGATTCACCTCAACAACAGCAACGAGTTGCTTCAGAATCACAAACCCCTCTGATCACGGCTGCTACAACACAAAGGGCGCTGGAGCACCTGGTAGTCTGGGAGTGGGCGGGTTGGCCCTGCATTGCATCACCCGGTTCCCGAATAACTCCTCTTAGCCGCGAGCGTGATTCCAGCTATTCTCATGGACACATACTGCAGCGGAGCAGCATTATGAGCAGTGGAGCGGCCCGTTTTCTTTTTTTCTTCTTTTTTGGCCTGCGGCTCTGCAGCTTGGCCTCTGTGTGTCCCAGATGTCTGTCTGCGTCGTCCCCAGTGACTGAGGGGACCGTTTCCTGTGTGAACCAACACCCAAACGCAGAAAGCAATCGCAGATAACAATCTCGTATACATTTGCACAGGCTTGACAATTCTAAGAAGTAAATTGATGCCCCTAATATCGGCCTATCTGTGTACTCAGGACGGGAAGTTTACTGGACGGCCAAGCACGTACGCTGGTAATTTGGAATGGGGGTGGGAGTGGGGCAGCGGGAAGGGGGGGATAAATGAGTGGAGGAGGGGGTGGGGTTGGGTGGAAGTTTCCTCAGTCCCTTAGCAACAAGGTCTGTTGCTGGCAAGGCCTCCAGAATGTGCTGTGGTTTACAACAGAGATAAACATTGACATTGCCACCCTGAGAAGTAAATCTGATTTCAGTAATGGAACACTGCATGACTTTAAACATGAATCGGACAACAGAGGAAGCAAAGAACAGAGTTACAGTCTCATTGGCGGACGGGATATCTTGAAAGCGCATTTAAATGGAAGGACGCTGCGATTAAAAAGCGGTTTTAATGAAAACGATTGCTACCCTTATCAACCACGCAGCAAGGTCGGCCAAGGCGTAGCTGGCCCATCTGTCTTTGAGGCTCCACTCTTTCTTTCACAAGAGACAAACATTTAAGCAGAGGTGTCTTTTCTGCACCGAATTAACGTCAAATTGACATTATGCCCATTAAGACCTCACGGTGAACTTGTAGAGCTTACAAAAAAAACTTAAAAAATGTCAGGCTTTGGTGGAAAAACCAACAGCGTAGAAATGAAAGGCCGGCTCTGTGTAAGGTCTGAGAGGAATAAACCTTCCTGGAAAAACTGCTGAGAGGCTTTCTGTCTTTTAATTGACAAACTGGCAGGGTGAATTTGGGGTTTTTGTGTGACGGCGGGGTGAGACAGGGGGAGGGTTTAACCGATCGCAACCCCAGACATACCCCCCAAAAAAAAAAACATGCTTCTCGCCCTCTGCACACAACCTGAGTTAAAGCGTGAATGAGTCCAGGAGAGAGCCTGGACTCAGTCAGCCATTTATTAAGAGAAGTTATTAGTGGACGCTTGGGTCAGAGCAGTTAGGGGACCCAGGTCAGCGGGGGACCTCGCAGTACAGACAAATTGGGTCTATTTTTAGCACGCTTCAACAACGAGGAAGTTCAAAGTGCTTTACACCATAAAAACAATGAAGTCACCTATTATGAAACAAGGATTACGCATTAGATCTTGCGGAGGCCATCTTCAAAATCATCAAGCAAATATGCGTTCCAGTAATCATGAATCAAAGGCAACTCTGAACAGGTTGATTTAAAGGAAGTCGGTGTTTCAGCAGTTTTGCAGGTTTCTGGAAGTTTGTTCCAGATCTGTGGTGCATAGAAGGTGAATGGTGCTTCTCCATGTTTGGTTCTGGAGATGCAGAGCAGACCAGAACCAGAAGACCCTTAGAGGTCTGGTTGGTTGATCCATCAACCATTTTCTCTTCCTGGTTTTAGTGAGCTTAAACAAAATACAATTAAGAGTGAGGCTGACTGAATTCAGCTTTAAAAATAGACTCAACACTGTCTTAAATTCAAAACCTGAACTAGAACTGACAAATATATCAGTTGCCGTCGTACGAAAGGAAATCTTCAGAGTTAGATCATTGGATACATTCACATAAAGTCACATTTTATGTCCAATCCAAATGCAAATAAATCTCATAACTTACAAGCTGCGTTTTGATGATCCTTGTTAATCGATTATTCTTAACCCATCCGGCCACACTCTACTGAGTATGCATTGTACGTCAGACACTGCAGCTTTTTATTTAACAAATATGTTTAATTGCTGAATAATCAATAATTTACTAAACTAAATGCCTGCAAGTTAAAATTTTTTTAAAACAGAAGCTCTTTCTGGTGGCTTAAAGGGATAGTTAGTAAAACAGCCTCAAAGTTTGGTTAAAAGTAGTTTATACCTTAATTTGTAGCAGGTAATATTTTGCATTATTATTTAGCATAAATTCAGATTAGGTTGTCGATGGGTTTATATATAATAATTTTTATATTGGACACTTATTTACAGAAAGTTTCATGATTAATTATTGGGAAATGGGTGTAGAAACAATTGCCACCAATTATCTTATACTATGTCACACATACTTAAAATAAAGTATTTTGGCTCAAAATACCTTATTATTTGATGTAAAACAGTGTAAAAACGTTATAAAGCTTATATTTCCGTACAGCTATAAATGTTTTGTTTTCATTTGTTTATATTTTATGTCTAAAATTTTATAACGGATGTTCAGCCTGTCTGAATTTTGTTTTGTTTTTTTGTGTCTGTTCCAATCTTGGTTATGTTTACACAGGAAGATCATTGGTGGCGGACGGCCTCCACTCCCTGGGGAAATAATCATTAGCTTCCTTACAAATAATGGCCCCGTGCAAACAACTCAACGATAAATGTTTACAAAAGAGCATTCACATGAATCGCTACGGGAGTTTTTTCTTTCAAAAGACTAGTTCTTTTGAAGACAAAACATAAATATATATATATATATATATATTCTAAACTGAACATTTACACTCAAGTCAAATAGAGCTCTTTGGACCCCATACAGTGGCTCTGCTCAGGGCCATCATCATATGGGGCATGTCTGCACAATCTGACCACATGATCTCCAACACAGATGGTAGGTTGCAATGTTGGACTGAGGGAGGGTGAATGATGCAGCACATGGACTTGTCCAGAGGAATGGAGCCAGAAGCAAGAGGCAGGGAGAGGAAAATGATTAAATATCCACAGAAATAAACACGCTAATCCACAGCAACAACAAACACAGTGTTGCTTCCTGTGTACGAGCTCTGGTGGGACAATGAAGGGGCTTGTTTTATCTCCTCACAAGTTCACAGGCCTGGATGTGATTTCAGCTTCCGAAAGAGTCTCTATACATATATATATATTTATACTTCAACACCACTGTGATTTTTTTTTTTTTTAGCATTTTTCACTTAAGCTAAATTTGGTCCAGCTCACTTTTCAGAGACACGAGTTGCTCTCGCTCTTAAAACAAATGTTAAACTTGCGTCAGCGCGGTAGAGGGAAGAAAAAATAAATAAATTAAAAAAATAAACACCCATGAAGACACATGCGAAAGTTTCAAATTCAGCCAGAAGGCGTTTGGGAAGGTTACGGGTCGAGTCTACTCACAAAAAGTTCTCCGACCACCGGACCGAAGTTCATCTTGGGAACTTCGAGATGAGCGTCAGTCCCAGAGCAGCTCGCGGTCCGACGCACCAGTTCTGAAAACGTCTAAATAACAACAACAAAAAAGACCTCGCGCACACTTAAAGTGAAAAAACCAACACGGACACGCGAGTCCAACTTAAAACCTGTCCGTCATCCGGTTTCCTTCATAGGTTCACTGAGTTAGAGACCGAACTTTCCAGCGGGGTTTTTTTTTTTTTCCTGAGCAGGGAGACACACGGTCTGAGAGCGAATGTGATTTTTCTCTCTCTCTCTCTCTCTCTCTCTCTCTCTCTCTCTCTCTCTCTCTCTCTCTCTCTCTCTCTCTCTCTCTCTCTCTCTCTCTGTGCCTCGAGAACGGCTGCTGACGTCACTCGCCAAACAGCCAATCAGAATGCCGTGCCGTCCCTGGGATAACAATTAAGCAGGTAATTGTTCAGGTTCTGAACGCTGAACACGTTCCACCGGTAGTCAAGCCCTTTGCTGCCTCACATATGAAATTGGACTTATTTAAAGACTTCAAGTCTTCATCAGCAACCTAGAGGAACAGTTTTTGTTTTGTTTTGTTTTGTTTTTTTAGCCTTCAAATCCCAGACCAAACAATAGGGGTATGCAAGTCTATTGACGCTTCTTGACCTCTGCAAACAACAGGGGCAAAAGCAAACGTTACGGGGTTTTATAAAAGGCAGCTACACCCTGACAGTGCCTTGCAAAAGTATTGGCATCCCTGGAACATTTTTACTACTTTGTAGTTCCTACTGCAAACTAACCACATTGTATTTAACTGAGATTGTGTGTGGTTGGCCAACAAAAGGTGTCATTTAGCTGTAAAGTGAGGAGAATCATGTGTTCTTTATAATTATCTAAAGAGTGTGCTTAATATGTTATAATGTGACTAATAGCTGTTGCATTTACAACTTTAGCTTCACGTACTTTGGTACTTTGATGACATATTAGCCCTATAGAGGACACAGTTACATGTTTGCTGGATGACTAAGAACTCAAAAACACTCTCAGGTCACTATGGTGAAAAGTGGTGGCAGTATCATGCTGTGGGGGTGATTTTATTCCACAGGGTCAGGGACGCCAGTCAGAGTTTCAACTATTTAGAAAAGAATCTGTCTCAAAACGCAGATAGAGACATACCTCAAAAAGACATGCTGCAAAAGTCTATTACAAAGTAACACATGCAAATTCTTGCCACACGTTTCAGATTTTGAAGCGTAGCAAAAGGGAAATCTTGTATAATTTTTCTTTCCACTTTGGACTTCCATGCCACTTTGTCCCATAAAGAAACTATTTCTGTCTTATGTCCCTGAATGAAAACTTCCCAAGAGTTTTGTTCTTTCAAACATCCCCTCATGGGATTTAGAAAGGATCTGTGGTTACACATGTTTCAGATCAGAAATGTCCAAAATTTTCAAAAATGTCAAGTTCAAAGTACTCTGGGGGCCACAGAATTGTTTGTGTTTTTCTTTTTTAATGATAGTACCAAAAACTATTTTATTTATATAATTTTTTATCTGACAAATAAACAACAAACACAATATTTTCATGGAATAAGCAAAGCAGTCAGGTTTCTGTAGCAAATTGACACGTAAACTATAGATTTGACAGAAAAAAAACAAAAAACGAAACGACATATGCTAAAGATTTTCAAGTTGGTAATTTTTTTTCTAGATTGTTTTGTGTCTTTTCAGCAACAAGAACAGAATTTTACTCGCTCTTGCTTTATTTGGTCAAGATTATGAAATGGTCAAGTCGACATTTTAGTTAAAGACACTAGATGTTTTTAGTCCATATTGCTAACAAATCGAATTAAATTTAATTTCACCCTGACACTGTTTTTAAATGTGTATCTACATTAACCGCCTGAACTAGCGAGCTGTTCTTGAGCTGCAATCCTGGGTCGTCCAAAATCATTCCAGGGGCTTCAGATGGCCCCTTGACCGCACTTTGGACACCCCTGTCTTATATCATAAAAACATTTAATCATTTTGGATTTCTACAAGCAACTCACTGAACAACGAGCTAGCTAGGAGAACTAGATTGCACACAGGCGGACTAATAATTATGTGACTCAATCGCGCTCAATTTAATTTAGCTTTATTGAAGTAAAGATAGCTTAAAAAAGCATGCCACACTTTTCAGACTTTTGTTTGAAACCGAAAAAAAACATTTTTGTTTTTTCTGATTTTGTACTACTACTGTGTTTGTTTGTCACATCAAATCCCAATAAGATACCTAAAAAAAAAAAACAGCGCTTGTAATATGTGCAAACATTTATGAGGTATAAAAATAAATACTTTTACAAGGCAATGTGGTTCTGGGAATCTGGAATCCAATCTCCAATACACTCGAATGAGACAAGTGACATAATTTTCTCAATGGAGGATGGAAGTTTGACATGTCTGAAATGCTTACTGTAGACAGGAAGAGCCCCAGTCTGGATTGTGAAAATGTTCACTTCAAAAAGCTGAGTCATCCACGTCTGACCTGGAGAATTTATTTTAGGTTTTCCGTGCAGACTCCTGCTCTGGATCGGCCTTTCTTTTTCACATCCCGTTTGCCCAGACCTACGATCATTTCAAATCACTGCTGAAAATCAAATTCTCCTCAATGGCCTTCAAAGCTGCCAGCGCACTTCTTCTTCTTTTTTTTTTTTTTTTTTTTTTTTCATACCCACCCAATCTGAGGTTGCTTTTAAATTGGCTTTACAAATAAACTTTGACTGTGCCTTTGATCAGCCTTCGCTTGCTTACTGGTTACACACTCCAGCCTCATTAACCAGGCTATATAATGTGTAACTTGCGAGTAATAAATGGGTAATGTGCAACACAAGTGAATGAATGATCCCAAAGTGGGAGAAAAACACATTTCCCAAGCAAAAGGAGACACTGAGTCCTCATTAAACTCAGTGGAAAAGTTGTAATTCAGCTTGTTTTTGGGTTGTTGGTTTTTGTTTTTTCCCTTTCTCTTTTTACTCTATTTAGGGGAAATTGTCTTTCTTTTTCCTATGTTGTAAGGTCCACTGTTTGAAGGGCAAGTGATCTAGGATTTTAATGACACTAATTTATGCTAAGCAACATCAAATAAACATCCTGTCAAATCTGGTTCCTGCAGACAAAATCTTATCTGTCCCTGCGGTTTTAAAGCCCACACGTCTGGGGAGCGGTGGGGGGGAGGAGGAGGGAGCGGAAGACATTTGGGCTGACCGTACTAAGGCAATTTAAAGGAACAAAACAAAACTAAACACAAACAAAATACGGCCGAGCTGGGATAAATAAATTACTGTCAGGACATCTAAGTGACGAAACAAGGATTGAGCAACTTCTTGACGCGTCTGAAAGCTGCTGGGTGAGCGGCTCACTTCTCATTCTCCTGCCTAATGAAACCGCAGTGTTATGAAACATTCCTGTGATTAGTGGGATATCTTGTGACCAAAGGCATGATAGTGACATTACAGAGAGGTGGAGACGGGAAAGTGTGTGTGTGTGTGTGTGCGTGTGTGTGTGCGTGTGTGTGTGTGTGTGTGTGTGTGTGTGTGTGTGTGTGTGTGTGTGTGTAGGTGGGGGGGACAAGGACGAGGTTATCACAATCAAAAGGTCCTCTAGTGTGGGCAAAAATGCCTTGGTGGGTTGAATGTTGTTGAAAACTGTGGGATTTTGTCACAGAGGACCTCCACTCCCTTTGCAAACAACCCACTATAACGCGAGCGGGACAGCTCTCATACAAATACAGCTGAAATCACATATTCACACATGCAGTCTAAAAAAAATCACATTATTTTATTTTATATTTTTTCTTTTCTTACTCACATTAAGTCAACAATGTCCTGTTTTGTGTATGTTAGGATGACCTACATTTTTGCCTCTTTTTGCTAAAAGCCACAATAAGGAAATTCAGGAGTTTAAGAGTATGCTTGCTGTACTTTTGAATCCAGATTATAATCTCATGGCTTTGTAAACGTCTGACGTATCCACTCACATCATTTAAGTTAAATGGAGATAGGTTTGAATTTTTTTTCCCAAGGCAACACCTCCAGCATTCTGCTTCCTTGCGTGACATCTTGGCCTAATCCTAATTCATCAGACAAAAATGGTTCATTCCTGGGTATGAAAATGTTTCAGTGCAAATCGTTGCAACAGCGTGTGACTGAGCTGTCTGCTGGCTTCTCCCGACCAAGTCCGCTTTTATTTATTTATTGCTTCATGTATGTTTTGCATGTTGCCTATGACTGTGGGGAGTGACATTTCAGTAATCTAAAACTAATAGAAAAAGTTTAAGCAACCTGCTTGCAAACTGTATGCAGACCGTTTCATGTAAAATTCATGAGCAGTAAATATTGTGCTAGTTGTCAGTTTTGGACCATAGGAAACAAAGTAGTTGCAAGCCTTTAAAATTGTGACGCTTTTGATGGGTCAGATAGACTTAAGAAATTGTAACAGGAGCTGCATGAGAAGGGGTGGGGGGCAATTAAATTTTTTTGTCATGGGGCCCAAGATTCCTGGCAGCGCCCCTGTTATGGTCACAAGGTTGATTAGTTCAGATAGCAGATTCCTGAAATTTGTCAACAGATTTTATTTGACAATTTATCTTCTCCGAGGCAAAGGCGAATGTTTAACTTTTACCACCAAAGGAAATGAATAGCCAGAGGTTACGCAGCGCAGGGAACATTTTCATATCCTGGAAATAGGTTTGAATTCCTTCCAAGGCAACACCTCCAGCATTCTGCTTCCTTGCATGACATCTTGGCCTAATCCGAATAAATCAAACAAAAATATCAAGAAGAACATCCTGGGGATGGACAGTTCTGGTTCATAATTGGGTATGAAAATGCTTCGGTGCAAACTGTGAAACACCATCACCAAAACAAAACCAAATAGTCTTGTTAAGATGCTTGTCTGGAGAGACTCATTAATTACTCCATAAAAATAAAAGAATAGACATAAAAAACAGCATACACTTACAAAGAGCTATATTTTTTTATAGACCTAGTATGGTCTGATGGGACAAAAATCAAAGAGTGTGATCAAAATGATAATCTTTACATTTGCCATCCTAACAAACGATCCCAACTATGGGGGGTGGAGGTGCCAGCATCATGCTGTGGGGTGTGTCTGCACTTCACAAAACACACGACAGTGGAAACAATGAAGAAACATTTTAAGGCATGAAATGTTTCAGCGCGGCCACCACAAAGCCCTGATGTCTAACTCAGTGATCCAAGTGCCACGGTGCAAAATACAATTCTTCCAAGGAAGGAATTGGAAGAATTCTTTCCTTTAAGCTTGAGAAGGTAGTTTCCTCCTCAAGCTTAAAGGAAGTTAAGCTTGAGAAGAAAATAAGATCTACGACTTCTCCCTCTCATTCCACCCTTTAGTAAATATAAATAAGTTAATCGCGTCTGACCTAAGACAGGAAAAGTTTGGTCTGGTTTAATGTCAGAAGGTTTATGTTACATCTGTTTGCCGTTAGCCCTGAAAAACTGCTCACAGGGAGACTGAAGCCGGAACATCTGAGTGTCTGAGGCCACAGTGACAAGCATTAAAGAGATGCTTGACCTCGGTGACAGAAGAGGATCTGATGTTTTCGTTGTTGTCGCTAAGGGAAAAAGAAGAAGAAAAAAAAGAAAGAAAAACAGGACCATTCGTCCAGTTATAGAACAGATGCAACTTATCTGCTCCCGTCCTCGTTAAAAGCTGTCTAGGAAATCTGTGTATCTTCCACTTAGAGAACATTCTGTGCTCCTCCTTCTGAGGTCACCGACTACGTGCTCAAAAACAGGAAACGTATGATTGAGCTGTTTGCCGGCTTGTCCTGACCAAGTCCGTATTTATGGTCACAAGGTTGATTAGTTCAGATACCGGATTCCTGAACCGCAGCAAATTTGTCAACAGGTTTTCTTTTGACAATTTATCGTCTCCAATGCGAAGACGAATGTTTAACTTTTACCACTAAAGGAAACGAATAGCCAGAGGTTACGCAGCTCTGGGAAAATTTACATATCCCACGTGGGAAATGAGCGACAAAAAGCCGCCTTTGTGAATATTAGGAGTGTGTGCGAAACATATGCTACTAAATCAGATTTTTTTTCTCTCTCTCTCTTTCATACAAAAGTGACCTGCAAAGGAAGAGGTTGGAAAAAAATAAAAGGAAGGGAAACCTTCCTGAGCGTCAGCGACTTATCTTGTGACGCCTGCAGGGTATTGTTTCACTTGCTTCTCCGAGAAAAGAAACGAGGAGGATGTAAAAATAACAATAATGGTAATAAGATGCATGTTTTTATATGACTTTCTTGTTTGCAGTTGTGGATGTTTTTCGAATACATGCACACGACTGACTACCTCAGTGAGTTTGATGCTTTCGAACAAATCTATGATCCCAGATGTGCAAAAAAAAAAAAAAAAAAAAAGTGACACGTTAAAGTTGCAGTATGTAACTTTTATTTAACAAAAAACAAACAAAAGTTTTTTCAATAAACTGTCATCATGTCATGGCAATATGACACAAGATAATCTGCGAAAAGATCGATGTCCTCCACTTCCTCCCAGTGCTCTGCAGAAACAACCAATCAGAGTCAGGAGGAAGGTCTTAATGTTGTCAATCATCCTTTTGTAGTCGCTGCTAAATGTGTTAATGGTGGAGCAAAAGAAAAATCCGTACTGCTACAAGAAAACCATTCAACCGCCTCCTACAGTGGCTATGCTAACTAGCCTGAGCATTCATGACAGGCTTGTTAGCAGAGAGGTTTGTGTCCACAAACTTACCAATAAACCTGATATTGATCCTTCCTTATGGGTTTTTCTCTCCCTAATCATCTTTTCAATCAAAATATGGTAGAACCATCCTTTTTCTCATGGTTGGTTGGTCTGTTTGTTTTTATTATTTTGCTATGCATACCAGTCAATTGCAATATTTTTTTTTTGCAATTTAGAAATATAGAATCAAAAACAGTGATTGAGCTGGTTAGCTCACTCACTGTTCAAACAAAATAAATCAGCTGGACTGATTTATTTTGAACGCAGCCGAACATGAGGAATGCTGAGAACTATAAAAACGTTTCATTCATTAGCTACGCATTGCATTATCGACCAAAGAGATTTTGCAATTTCATATTACTGCAAAGTTAGAGGTAATGTCCTGCAGTAAAATTAGGATCTTATTCACAACTGAAGACACAAGCAGAAGCAGAACCAGAAGTGCTCCTTTAACAGAGGATCCACGTGGATATTAAATTTTCTGTAATGAGTTAATTGTGTTTATGCTTCTAATGTCACTCACAGCAATTCTATTAAGACAATTAGTGATTGGAAAAGAGGCTGAAGTGAATGCAAAGCATCAACAGGCTCTGAATGCTGAGCTCTGACAGAACCGGAGGTTTTTGATGACATTCTTGTCGTCCATGAGGACGACTGGAGCGGGACGTCCAGCTGTCCTCCTTCTCCAGCCTTAAGGCTCACGAGTGGAGGGAAAACACAGCAACTGAAGCTGCACTATCAATTAGACACACTTTAACAAAGACACTAAAATCACACTGTGCGGCTCATGATGTATACATTTCCAAGATAAGTGGATTAGTAGCCTGCTTGTGTGGGAGAGCGACTGAGACAATTGATGTGACTATTATTACAGAAGCAGTTGCATTCTCTGCTCACCTTCCGGTAGCACAGCAACCACGAACACCCAGTCAGAGCTGGATTTGACTGGTTTAAACGACGACACAGTCCAGAACTAAAATCAACTTAAAACGTTGGAGCTGAACAAAGGCGCTCAACTCTTAATGGCAGCAAAAAGTGTTTAATCAGGAAATTAAATCCAAATGCATGCCAGATACAAACATATATTCATAATAATAAAGAAATAAATCAGCTAGTCTACTTTTTATTGACATATATACAAAGACAATCACATATTTTTTGAACTCTGCAAAGTAGGAGAAGTACTCCAAGCGCATGATTGTTTCTGCAAAAGCACATTCTTCAGCAACAATAACGACACATTGTATGTTTGTGTCAGCTATCGAAAAGTTGCTAAATTACTTTTAATAGGGTCAGTTTCACCTCAGGGGGCTTCAGTTCTTCATCTGATTGCTGCCTCAAGTTACTGCCGAAGTATGTAAAGGCAAATGTTTAAAGACAAGTTATTTTCCGATAGAAAGATTATTAATCAAATATTGTAGAAACGATTGAGTTACCATTTAAGAAATTAGTCTGGACAGTGAATTAAAGCCAAATTGCCTCCTGGTTGACTTGTATTTTTGTCAGTCTATTTTTAAAAACGCTGCTGTCAGCATGACATCACCAAACCACAATATAGTCTTTTCTGTTTACGCTGGAATATTCACAGCTGATAATGACGATGTCAGTTTGCTGACCCCTGCGTAATGGTAATAAAAGGAACTTTTGTCAAAAAGTTACGAGTCTTCAACACTCAAATTTAAGAGTGAAAATAAATCTTAAAGTCTTCTTCTCTTTAAATGATTTTTAGGCAAATTGATACCTGGAATTACCAATTAAAGTGCCCACCAGGATCACACAGGTCTGCAGTAATATGATACAGTTCTCAGAC
Source organism: Poeciliopsis turneri (assembly GCA_922788865.1). Taxonomy (NCBI): domain Eukaryota; kingdom Metazoa; phylum Chordata; class Actinopteri; order Cyprinodontiformes; family Poeciliidae; genus Poeciliopsis; species Poeciliopsis turneri. The sequence continues at coordinate 62,303 of CAKLNU010000126.1, forward strand.
TTTTCACATTTGAAGGTAATTTGGCTCAAAACAAACCCGACTGCATCGGATTTCTGTTGCCCACAAAGTGCTGAAAACGAATCGGTGTGTGTGAGGTTAATAAAAGAGGGAAGGAATGTACTTTATGTGGACTTAAGCCTCTTTCACACAGAGAATGGGCTCTAATGCGGCTAACAGACCCCCTCATTATGCTGCCTTTTCTCTATCACACCGAGCCAAACAAAGCTGGCCTAATGGCGCCCCGGTCTGTGTTTACAGAAAGCATGCTGACGTCCTAGAAATCAGAGACTTGAGTATTTGTCACATGAAGAGCGCAGCAAATCCTCGCACCGCCACAAACGCTTAATTGTGAACTGTGAAGCAGCTGCGCGGGGAAAAGCGGCTGGACCTGTCTGAGCTGAGACTTGTTTTCTTCTTCTTCTTCCATTTTCCATCTTCTATTTGCTTTATTTATGTGTTAAACTGGGTGCAAAATGGCTCCTACGGTTTTTTCTTTGATGCTCCGCAGTTTCAGCTCTGAGGTTTTAACCTTCGACATAAAAATAATGCACATCATAGCAAATGTAGCGAAGCACTGCGTGTAGATTTTGACATGTGCATAGTGCGACATGTACAACGATTCTTTCTACTAAAATAGTCGAAAGAAATAATTTAAAAAAACACATCAAGAAATGATTTTTAAGAAAGTCCAGTGTTGCCATAGTTACAGATACTCATGTTCATGTTCTCTCCAACCCATTTCTGTGAAAAGGAAGCTACTTCTTCTCCTGTAACATTTCACAATGGCAGACAATGGAGAGACAGAAAGTAAGAAAGAAAGAAGGAAAGAAAGGAAGGGAGAGAGGACTTTAATTCAATATTTGTCCTCAATCTTTTCCTCTTGTCCAGAATCCATGGACGAAGGTTGATTGTGCTCCAAGTGAATCGTCTCCATGTTGTTTTGGTTTGTTTGTTTATTTATAAGTCTTCATAAAACCTCACAAGCTGTGTTTCCATTATGCAAAATATATCCTACACTCTGCTAAAATCGAAAAAGCAGAATTTTGCCATTGTTGTGGTTCCAATAACTAAGAAACACAAACAAAATCACACTTAATTAAGTGTGTTCAGTCGATACGTCATTAAAAAAAAAAAAAAAAAACATGCCGCGTCATCCTCCTTTTACCACTTCCTGTTTTCTTCTTTACGGCCTACACCAGTGTGTGGCTGTTGATCATGTGACTTGTGTGATGCTAAAAAATTATTTTCATTGCAGTATTGCGAAATTAACACATTTTGATATGTGAAAAAAACAACAACAACAAAACAATGTTCTAACACCAAAAATTCTAAAACCTCGAAAACGAGTTTGTTTGTTTGTTTTTTTTAAATTGGCATGCTTCCATTGAACAAATTTATTTTTGAAAAGACAAAGTGTGCAATTACATGGTAAATGGAAACACAGCTACTGAGCTTTTGCAACGATTGCAAGACGGCCAAGAGAAGCAGCAGCACAAATACCACATTTTAAAACCAGCAGAGCAGACTGTAGCACTGAACCTTGAGAACCAAAGCAACGGCCTCCAGCCTGTTTCTGACGGCACGATGGAAGCGAACGGAGAGCTGCATTAAAGGCGAAGTTGCTCATCCAACCTGAGCGTGTGATAAACAACGATGAGTCAGATCTTCACAGGGCAGATGAAGCTAGACAGTGACAGTGACCAAAGCTTGTATATAGAAAAGAGAAAGATCAGATTCGGAACATCATGCCCGGACATGAAGGTTTTTTTTTTTGTGTGTGTTATCAAAAGCGTTTTGAAAAGAATAATCAACCTTCAATTTGAGGTTAGTGCCACCTGCTCCATGTGAAGTTCAAAGGACTGAAAGATCCAGAGACGACCTGTTTTCAGTTTGCTAACAGAGTCTATAGTTACTAAAAAGAAAGAAGTTAAAGCTTTATTAAAATCCTCACCAACATTCCCACAGAACCTCTGATCCAACACCATGATAACAGCGGGCATTAGATAGTTTTCCACATATCTGTCATTTATTTTGATGTTTCTCCATACATTTAACCTGAAATATCAACAGAATCTTGAATATATGATTTGATTATATGCATGTTTGACCAGAAACTGTTTTATTTATTTTGTAAAGTGCTTGGAGGTTATATGAATGGACCTGCATAAAAAAAAAAAATCAGAATTACACCTTGATAGCATTCAATGGAGAAAAGCAGGGAAACATATCAAACATTACAGGACAGATTCTCAACTCTGTGACTGCAGTCCTGTTACTGTAAAAGCATCTGCAAGGAACATTAATGTATCCATTTCACCCTGTTACCTTGAGTGACTTGGTGCTCTAGTTTCAATGCTAGAGTCTCATTTTGTCCTAAATCTTAAATGACAAAAATAACAAGCTATTAAATTTTTACTTTCCTTCACTTTAGTACCTTGAATAACTCGATGCATGATGCTATTAATAAACACCAATTGGTGTAATTAAATTTTTCCGGTTCCTGAAAACTAATAGGGTTGCACAAAAAAAAGAAAAAAGAAAAAAAAGGAAAAAATATAAATAAATAAAAAAGTGAACTTTTGATTCTTGAGCTGGACAAATTTTGTGATTTGATGATTTATTGCATGTTTTTCTTCAATAAATGACAGATGATTATAAATTAAAGAGCACATTTTTCTGCAATACCAGAATGACTCTCCTTACAACACACAGCCATACGGGTTCAGTTAAAGGAACAATTATGTTGCCATCAACATCTTTTGTTTATTATGGAATAATAAAAGTTGACTGAAATAACTAAACTGGCCAAAATCTCGTCGATTTCATTCAGATCGTTTTTCCACTTCTGATGAAAACCTGTTGAGAGCGTTGGGCCCTCGCACGCTTCATGATGACAACAATCAAATCGATCATTTTACTTGCGCTTGAAAGAAAGACCAAACGTCTACGAATAAATCACAGACGAGTGTTTTACTTCTTATCTCAAACTCCAACCGTTTGTTTTTCTCTTTCTTCCTGATCACAGTTGTCTTCAGGATCGCCAGCAACCGTGACCAGGAATCTAAAAAGCACGGAGGAGATTTTCTGGTCTGTCAGATGAAAACAAAGGATCTGTTAATCAACCCAAACAACTCTTAGACATCAGTTTGGAAGAATCGGTGGCTGTTCATGCGTTTCCTGGAGAATCGTTGACACGCACATTTGTTTTTTTTATTTTTATTTTTTTTATCTTACTGGTTGGAAGAAAAATATATCACGTCAAGTTACTAAAATCTGCCAAAGCAGAAGACGAATGGTCATGGGAGAAACATGGTGGAAATAAACTGTCATGAACAGCAAGCACATCTGGGGTGAAACTGCAGCGCTGTTGAAAAGCATTTTTCTACTTAAGGATTTCTTTTAAATCAGGCAAACATAACTGTTTTTTTGCCAAATGAAAACATGTTTTTATGCGGTTATTTATTTTATCAAGAGAAATAAACTCATCCAACAGTGGAGAGATTTGTCGGAGTATTAATCATCCGGATGCGTGTAAATGTTTGAGGATGAGGAGCCTGTTTATTGCCATGAAATAGCAAAGAGATTTAAGTCCAGGCTTTGACTTGGCCACTCCAAAAACGTCATTTTTCATTGTTTTTTAACCGTTCAGAGGAAGACCTGCTGGGGAGATTTGGATGCTTGCTCTGCCACAAAACCCAAATGTTCTTGAGATTAATCTCACAAACTGATGGATGTCTCTTTTATGATTTTCTCCCGGAGAGCAGAATTTACATCTACCTCTGCAGCAACAAGTTATTATAGTAATCTAGCAACAAAACAAGCATAGATGGAAGTACAAAGATAAAATCTATTTTGTCCTGTTGCCAAAAGTCTTGGGGATCATTGGAAAGTTCTTTGTTTTTGTCATCCATTGGTTTCTCTTTGGACCTGTCCAACGGAGGCCGCTTGAGCCCTTGTAGTCTGTTGCTTCTTGTTGAATTATGAACATTTATCTTAACTGATGAAAATCAGCCCTTCCGACCATTAGATGCTGTGGTCTCTTTTACGACTTCACTGATGAGCCATAAAATCAAGGTTCAGTTCGTACTCTGGCTTTCAAGTCACGGTTCAGTGTGTTTTCAGTCGACTTCAATCAGAGGGAATTTGACTGACAGATAAAAAAACAATAAAACCACTTGAAAATGGTCAATATTTGTCACTTGGGAATTTCCAAAAACCACTCTGAAACTGTTTGCAAGTCGTGTCAGACCAAAGCGCAGCTGTTGTGACGAAACCTCTGGTCAGACGGACTCATCGTGAATCGCCGGATTCCCCACGCTGCTGGATTTGGACTTCGGCTAACGTCTGTCATGTTCATATTCAGCTTGATGTCGTTAGAAACAAGCAATTAAGTGCAAAGCAAACTACATGCGACATCGCTGTTGAAAGAGGCACGACCCAACGTAATGTTGCACTTTTCTTTCTCCGCTGTAGCTGCGTGAAAAACCTTAAATGTTCAGTGAAAACAGAGTTCAGTGACAGCTGGGGCTTCGCTCTGTTCTGCTTTGGTGTCATTTTCTAAATGGTATGGCACACATCGAATAACTTGTATATATTGGAAATAAACAAAACATGTATGATTTAAAGTAAAATAAATGTAACTTTGAAATAAAGGACAGGAAAATTTTGTCCTCTACAAAATTTTGGAATTAAAAAAAAAAAAGGGTTATATAAAACATACTAACAAAAGTACTAGACATTTGGTGCAAGTTTGCAAATAAAATTGACCTTTGAGTCTTTATACTACATAAAATTGAATTAGCCGTACTAAAGTGAAAATCACAAAGAATTGCTATGTGTAAAATCTTGCCTAGTTTTTTCCTAAGAGAGTGGCACTCCAAATAGTTGTCAGTGTTTATGAGTAGCGGATACTTACAGTATGAATACTCGCACTGTTCCTCTGCGATCACTGGTGCATTCTTAAAGCAGCAGCCAGTCTGTTCTTGAATTGCCTCAGATTGAGACACGATGAGCTGCTTTTTTGAGATCTTTTAGCTCATTTCAAACGGTCAGGTTGTTGTATTGTGGTGATTAAGGACAGTGACAATCAGGGCTGGGTGTGGCTGGAAAAGTTTAACCAAGCAGGAAACCAGAGACATGAATTATCAGGAGGGAAATTATGTTTTTACACAGTAGAAAGTTGTTTATAACTGTTTTTTGCCATTATAAAACAAAATCTTTATTTGAATACTACATGTGTTGTTTTTTTTTTATTGGAAACACTTATGTGACAAAAAGTTCAGTGTGAGTGAAACAAAACCAGTCTGTGCTTCTTCTGAAGGACTGACTGGTTTTGTCTGGTTTAGGTGGGGCTTTGCATCAACACATCCGATTACGATTGAGAGAGGAATACTTATCTTTTGTTGGAGGCTTTAGGGTGATGTCATCAGCACCAACACCTGGGCACAATCCGCAGGAGGGCGGGACACTGGAAGGCGGCGATCGAGCCGTAGTAATGTGGTCTGATTTGTCACCTGACTCACACTTTTTTTTTCTTCCCCCCCTCTAAAGAAGCTTTTCGACACAAGGCAGGCTTTAGTCTGTAGAGCCAAATAGATTAGCTGCCTGGTGAAGTGTGTAAACACAGAGATACGTCTGAGTGTGTGTGAGCCGCCTACTGGAATGTGTGTGGGTGTCAGCGGTGTGTGGTGTTGTGTATATATTGTGTGATTTATGGGAAATAATGCCATAAACATTATGGCATTATGGCAAAAAGTATTCACAACAGAAAACGTTTACTGCACTGTATTGGGATTTCATGTGATGGATGGAACAAAGTGGATATATTGGCACTTTTCATAAAAGAAAAACATTCCAGTGGTCTGGATTTCTCGTCTTGTTTCCCTAAATTTTTAAAAAGTGCAACCAATTCACTTCAGAAGTCTCCACTTTAATAAAAGGTAGCCTGTGTGTGGGATTGAAGCCAGAAGTTGACATACACCCAATAAAAAGACACAGACACATTTCTGTCACTCCTTCTAAGCTCATATCAAACTTAAGTTCAAAGATTTAATTAGTAAAGTCTGAAAAATCTGACATTGACATACATTTGGTCCAGTGTTATAATAATTCAGGGTTTTATTTTGATTTGCTCTTTTCTTTAATCCAGTTAGTTCACTATGTTTTTATTGGTTAAAAAAAATGTCATCATCAATTGAGTAATGCATACTCAACAGAAGACGCCATTTTCTCAAAAATAAAATAAAAGTTCAGTTATTGTTGAACAACCAGCTGACTGGCGTTTTCTCCCAGCCGTTGCCGTCGCCCTCGGGGTCTAGCGCCACCTAGATGATGATTATAGAGGGCCGTAATTTGGAGACAGCTGTCGTAAAACCGCTTATGTGGGGGAACAAAAAGAAAAATAACCTCACTTCAATTTGAAAGGCTAATAATTAGAAACACTACGACTATAACTTCAGTATGTTTGAGCTAGTTTGCCCTCCATTAATTACTCGGTTTAAATTTTCATTAGTTTTAGTTGACTGTAATGACCTTAATTGAGGGATAACCTTTGACTTCGGTCAAACTTCCTCAAGTTTCTCGCAGGATCAAAACTTGTGGAAGGAGTTCTGAGCTGCTCCTCTGGCATGTTGCGACGGCGGCGTCGAGTAGATGATGAGTACTTAATGGGAAAAAGGTTGACGACGACGGCGACTACTTCCAAAAACCGCAGGGAGCCAGACCCGAAACAGAAACAGGAATTCGGGGGCAAAACGCAGCGGGGCCTAATAGTGGGGAAGAAACAGGAGGCAACCAGCGAAAAGGGAGAGCAGGAGAATAAATAAATACTGTGGAGGTGACGGAAGGGACAGTAGACGGGCGCTGATTGGCTCACAGGTTGCAGATGTGAGGAGAGACAGAAAGAGACAGAAAATGGCAGCAGGGAGAGCAAACAGGAGAACTAGGAAAATGAATCTAACTTCAGCAAAGCATAAATAGACACAAGAGATAAATATGAATTAGAATAACTACCTGGAGTAAAGCAGAAACGAGGCTGATCTAATCACAATAAGAAACGCAGGACAATAATCAAAACCAGTCTCAAATAATCAAACCCCAAAGCCGCAGATCTCGTCCTCCTCCTGTCAGAACTAGGCCCATTTTTGTAGGCCGCCTCGCTCGCACACGCCTCCTTCAGATCTGCCCGTAAACTCCCTGCCAAAACACTCACTTTGTTGTCCTTCGGTGCTTTGGGTTATTGTTCATCTGGAAGACCCATTTGTGCTTTATCTTCCTGGCTGATGTCTTGAAATGTTGCTTCAATATTTCCTCGTAATGTTCTTTGTTGTGCCAGTTCCTCCACAACATGATGCAAACACAGCTGGAGGGATGCCTTTTTGTCTCTGTGGACACCAACTGCAATCCCATTGACCATAAAATTGCATAAATTGGAATTACAAAAATAAATCTGCTTGGCGGAAACGCGGCAGCTTCGAGAAAGCTCACATTTTTTGATAAAAAGTTTACGCGCCCGGATTATTGGTTTGCATCGCAAAACTGCAACTGGAACACTTCATTCACATCACACAAGTCATGTGACCAGCAACAGGATGTTACCACTGCCAGAAAAGTCGATAAGAAAACAACAGGAAGTAGAAGGAAGATGATTTTTCATGACTCATCGCGAGAACGGAAACATTCACGTGACTTTAGTCGCGTCTCTTCTTTCATTGGAAACACTGCAAACTGCAAAACGGTGTGGTTTTTCTGACATTAGTGAAACATCGGCAAAGTTTTGCACACATTTGTAATGGAAACACAGCTGCTGAAGCTGGTCAGAGTTGATGGGAAGCTTAACGTAGGACAACCCTGGAAAAAAGCTCTCAGTAGTTGCAAAAGACTCTAGTTCACCTCAAGAATTTGCTGAAATGGCCCAGTCAAAGTCCACACCTCAATACACAACTGAGTATTAGACTCACATATGCTTTTCCTTCTACCAAATAAAAGTCAGACAAAGCTTGTTTAAGCTCGTGGTTGTCAAGTGACAAAATGAGAAACGGTTTAATGCATTTTGCAAGTGATTTAAAGTAGAAAGGAGTGAATCTTTGAAAGAGTGACGAAAGAGCTCCAGTTAAAAAAAGCAAAAAAAAAAAAAGCTAAGGTATTCTGGAAAGAGACAGCAAGAGTGAATTAAAGTTGGACTCCTGGCTGAGCTGCCGGCGCTGATGTTTACCGTCTGATCCGCTCAGAGACAGTTGGCTGGCAACAGTCAACCAGCCGCAAATGTACAGTAATTCAAAGCATGCGATGTGACGCCGTTCCCTCGCCCGCCCACCCCCCATCTCTCTCTCTCTCTCTCTCTGTCTCTCTCTCTTTCTCTAACACATTCGCCCAAGCTGAAGCGGTGTATGCCATAAAAGTAACGAATGCACCGAGGCCTCCATTCCACGTGAGGCAATTCTTCACAGTTCCACTGCAGATTTTGGCTGAGGCTAATCTCTCATATAACTGTGTTAAAAACAGTGGGGCGCCATTTTTTTTATTTGTGTTTTTTTTTTGTTGTTTTGTTTTGTTTTGCAGAGGCCAGACTTTCCAAAACAATAGCGAGAAATGCAACGTGACGGATTGGTGAAGTAAGCATGGCTTTTGGGGGACCCAGAGTTCATCGTGAAGTTGTTACGCGGTCAATGCTGCAAGTCACAAGCTGCATCGCAGCGCAAGAAAGTCACTTATTCTGTGTGACGAGGCTTTTCTGGGAATATTACACACAAAGCTTTGTTTTTAGAAACTTTTTATGAAAGCCAAGATACATTTTCAAATTGAACAGTGAGCTGAGATGAAGCGCAGTGTTAGCAAAAGAGTTAGTAAAAGGAAAACAAGATCCTATCTTTTGTAGGTTGGTTCTCATGAGCTTCACATGACTTGCATTTAGCCCCCCCCCCACCCCCCTTCCCTCCGTTCCTTCACCACTTCCCACCATGCACTCCCCCCACTCCTCTCTCTCTCTCTCTCTCTCTCTCTCTTTCTCTCTCTCTCTGTTCTGTGCAGCACATAGACTTCCTGTGTGTCCTGGCCTGAATGGTATGTGCATGGAGTGGGTGTCTGGGAGGCCTTTCATCCGGCATGGAAAGAAAAGAGAAGTAGAGAGAAAGAGAACGGGAGAGTGAAGGAGGGAAAGGAGAGAGACGGGTGGGAGGGAGGAGAGGGGGGCAAAAATGTGAGAGAAGAGAGTCATCTTTAATCCGCTTGAGTCAGAGCAGTTGTCCAGAGGAGGGGCGTATTTGGGGACGGGTGTGAGGGCTCTGGGATGCGTGTGTGTGTGTGTGTGTGTGTTTGTAAGCGTCTGGACGGGAAGACGGGGGCCTGCTGGGAGAGCCTGCTGCCTGCCTGTTTTGCCTTCCTGGGACTGATGACATCCGGCTGGGGCATAGTTTGCATGGCTCAGTGAAGATACCACACAGTAGACAGGATAAAAATTAACCCCAGTATGAGGAGAAAAAAACAAAAAGAAAAAAGAAAAAGTTAATGTCATGCACATTATGCAAGAAAGCACAAAACCGCTCTTGTGACTGGGTTTCTGAGCCAGCGGAACCTGCAGCCTGCAGGCTGAGGACGGATCTCCGTTTGAGGTCGTCAGACAGGGTGTAGCTGGCCAACGCCGGCCAGACCCTTACTTCACTGTGCGTCTGCCTCATGCCATGGAAATAACACACTCACTGCTCCAAGAGTGGATGGATATGTGTGTGTGTTTGCGTGTACTTGTAGAGGACCACTTTCAACACTTTTGCCAGCAAAAGTAGGTCATTTGTGGAAATTGAGGACTTTTCCTCGTCCTTTAGTTGGTTTTTTTATTTGTTTTGTTTTTTTTGCCCCAGTCTACTTCACTCCACCAGTCAGGCTTAGAGGAAGGTAGTGAGTTAAGTTTTGGTTATGATTAGGAAAAGACTGGTAATGGTTCAAGTAAGTTTACTGTGAATTATCGCCACTCTCACTGGATGAAATGTCCAGTAAGAGTGGATCCTGCAGTTTTTTGTTAGAGTTTCATAAGTTTTATATTGGGGAAGAAACATTTTCCAAAGTTTGGAAAATGTTTGTTTTGCTTTTTGTCTCATTTTGTAACGATTTATATGAATTATTTTCATTTTGATCTTTAAAACACCAAACCTTCCACATAACTTTGTATTTTAGTCCATCTGATTATGTGGTTTTTAAATATTAAATCATTGATTTAGTTGATCTTTTTAAAAATCAAATTCATTTTTACTGTTACTTGAGTGAAAATATGTTGATGTAGTGCTACTCTCTGCTAAAATCAATGGAAATCAAAACAAAGATCTCAGTTGATGGAAGTACAAGGATGTGTGTGTGTGTGTGTGTGTGTGTATGTAGGCATGTCCAAATAATGATATCCAGGAAAGATAGCTTTCAATCAGAAGATAGACTACAGCGCCATCTGCTGTTTGGGTGCATCAAACAGTAGATGCTTTCAAATGGTTGTTTAGGTTCATTAGAGAATCTAAATCCACTTGTACTTCCCCCCTCATTTATGATGTAGAGCTGTAGGATTTTGGGTCATTTAGTACTTGTGACTCCGTGAAACTTTTCAATGCCATGTGAAAGTTCTCACACCTCTAAACGTTTTGTCACGTTACAACGCTGAAGTTCAATCCATCAATCCATCCGTTTTATTGTTATTTTTTTTTTTATGAACAAAAACCCCGAGCTTAGCTTTGCATTCTGGCGCCCTGCGTCGGTACGTTGTAGAACAGCTGCTCAAGCCTTCTGCTTGCTTCCAGTTTCCAGAAAAAACCCTTCGCCGGTCCATCTTGGCAGAACAGCCCAGGCTCGGTCCGACTGGGCCGGCTATGAATATCGCTTTTCACATTTCGACAAAGCCCTGGACTCTGGAACATCCTGAGATGTTGAAACTCCGTCCCAGTCTCGAGTCCTTTTCATCTCCGACAGGTTTTCTTCAAGTTCTCTCCCTGTTCTTTGGACATCTGTGTCCATGCTGAAGAAAAGCATCGCCACAGCATGATGCTGCCACCACCATGTTATTCAGTAAGGACAGTGAGTTTCAGGTGATGTGCTGTGCTAGTTTTTATCTTTTGTAACGTACTTTGCATTTGTGGGCAAATAAATCCAACAAATAAAACAACTAAGTGTTGCTTGTTTTTTTTTTTTTTGTGGTCTCATCCAATCACGATCCACCATCTTTCTTTATGACTTTTTTCTTACCATGCAAAATAAATATTGATGATTTAATATTGGACATTTGGGAGGATTTAATGTGGGGATAAAGGTTGAATGTAATTCAATTTTGTAATATTATGTCCAATCAGCTTTTGAAATAAATCGCTTGGGAAAATATACATGCACAAAGTGCGTACATTAAACATTTGGGAGGATGTCTAATATATGATATTAGACATACATTTGTTTCCCAAAATCTTTCCCAAAATCAGATTTTGTTTCCCATTTCTCACACTCAAACAAAAGATGTCGACTGTCTCCATAAAAGTCCAGGAACAACGGAGACGGCCCAGGTCAGATGCTAAATGCGTGAAGCCCGGTGAGTCATGCTTCAAACTCCATTACTTGCTCGCTGTCAGCACATTTTGTGCAACACGCAACAGTTCAGACAATCGAGAATTCTCATTGGACGGTTCAGCAGCTGTTCAGGGCGGGGGTCGACTTAAAGGTTCATTTTCCTCCTTTCCAAATGTACTTTATAACTTTCCCAGGAGTTGGACAGAACATGACTGACAGCAGTTTTTACTACAGCTGTTTGTATTGAAGCAGTTTCTCAAGCAAATAACAAAATGAGATCCGTATTGCTGAATGTTCAGACTCCGGCGTTTGGTTTTGTAGAGGATTCATGTGTCAGCGTTTGCACCTTTGATTGTAACAGTGTGTCAGCTTCAAGGGTAAAACTATAACTGTTTGTGTCGTTGCTGTTTTAAAAACTGTTCAACTGCTGTGATTTTTAAAATGTTTTTATCTAATAAATAGTTAATGGTCGTTTACGCCGCACGCTATGGTGGAATGCAGTGGCTACCGTGATTTTTCTTAACAAATACAACGCAACCATGAGAAATAATACGTCGTTCCACCCGGGGTAAGTTGTGAATGTCAAATGTTTGCGGCGCAAAGAGACTGACTGGAAAAATCACTTTACAAAACAAAAGGCAGGAAATGGGGGGGGAAACAAACAAACCAAAATACGACTTTAAAATCAAAGACATAGAAATAATAATTAAAACAACAAAATATAAGTTACGTGAATGAGATTAAACATACAGTGGCGTACATAACAGTGCCAGACTTTAACTATACCTCGGATTATTTTTTTCTTTAAATCCAGGACTCCTAATCATGCCAATGCAATCTAAAAGTTTTGTGAAACAAAATAAATGTGTTTTAAAAATACTACACAAGAACTTTTTCAACACATCTATTTAAAAGATAAAGGTATTAAATTGTTTGTGTCGGTATGTTCAGGTGGCTTGCATGGCTTTGCAAAGTTGCTGTAAAACACCGAGCCTTGATTTTCCTTTCAGATAAAGCTTCTTGGAGCTGTGAGTAAAGCTAGTATTGGTAAATAAAAACTTAATGTTATCTTATTAATATAAGAAACACTAAACACTGAAGGTTTCTAAAATGTTGAACAATGTCTTACAGGACTGAAACCTTGACAATGTCTTTCTACTGATGATTGAGAAGAGTAAAGCACATTTTTGATGTGGCAGTTTTTGTTGGACTATGAATACAAATAGAAAATGTTATATGTAAATGAAATAAATCGGTAACTGGTGGGACAACGTCTTGTTGTTTTCCGAGGGAGATGCCCGTCGTTTCCTGGACGAATCGAGCTTCAAAATATCTTCAAATCTAAATCTGTCAGGCGCATAAATAATTCATGCTTCAGGCCAAGAGTGAGCAAGACACCGGCTCTCTGATCCGCCTCGCCAGGATGCCGTTCGGATCGGATAAGTGCGGCCGAACGGCGTCCAACGGTTCATTGTGAACCGAAGGGAAGGAACCGCCGCCATGGCAGCAAAGGAACCGGCTTTCATTGGCCTCCATTGCTCCAGACAAGGTGCGGACGATGCAGAAACGCTCCAGAAAAAGTCCTATGCATAACAGTGGGTTATAAAGTACAGCAGGGTAGTAACATTTGGCTGGAGTGGCGTAGAGGAGGCTACGTCTCATTGATGATGAAAGCTCCACTGTGCGGAGACCAGAGCGCCATTGAGCTGCACAGTCCCACATCAAAAGTGAACGGACTAGAAAACAGTTCCGGAGTTCGGTTACGATTTTATTGGACTTTAAAGTCAGGAAAGTCCCTTGTGAACTCATTAGGCGCTGATATTGGCTAAATGTTCATTAAGGAACGCAGCAGGACTCACCCCCAATGGGGCTTGTTCTCCACACACTCTGGCTGTGACCAACTGCAGCAGTGCATTATGGGATGCATGGTGTAATGATTTGAGTGCTACACAACCTACAGATGGTGTATTAACAATAGAAACATGAATTTACCAGCTTTGAGCTCGACATGTCTGATCCGAGTTATAGCTGCAGCGCTTTAGTCACTTATTGTGCCTTTGCTGTTTAATCAAAGGATGTTTTTGTAATTAAATGTTATGTTTTATAATCGTATTATTTTACTTGGATATTTAGAGTCACTGAAAAAAAATAAAATAAAAATATAGTCTTAAAATCTACCCAATAAATTTGGGACAGGCTTTCAGTGCAGATAAAGTGCAGGTTTACAAATTCTACAACAAGGAAGGAAGAGTTGTGGTTATTGTGCTAACAGCATAGTTAACATAGCCAAACATATCAAGGTTTGGTCTTTTATTTGGATTTCGACATAAATAGATAAATCTATCTATGTCAGTTATGAGGTTAAACAGGATTAAGCAGAATCCCGAGAGTCAGAATGATGAGATTGAAGTCCAAATCCTGAGCAATGAGTCGAAACCTAGTTTTCTTCTGTTAGTGGCCCTAATCTTCATCCATTTCTATTAGCAAAAATATTGAGATTATACTTGGATTTGACAGATTCTGTTTAGGTGATTCTCAGAAATTCCAGTGGGAAAAAAAAAAAAGACCATTTGGAATTTTTCCGACCTATTTAGCAGGAAGCTGTGCATCGTCAGCAGTGACGCTGTCAAGAGGACCTGAGGAAATCAATGAAGAAGAAGAAGAAGAAGAAAAAAAGCACTTTCACTGCATATTTATTTCAACACAATACAATATATACAGCATCGAAATGAAACAGTTTCCAAAAGGAACAAAACTAAAACAACAAACGCAAAAGAGAGAAAAACATCACCACTGATCAGCAGCTATCACTCTTTTCCCAACGTTGACATTCATATGGCACTTAACTCAAACGTTCAGCACAGGATCTGAATTCAAATGCTTCAAGTCAAACACGCACACAACTGCAATTAAGCCTCAGTGTAACTCTTCAAATCATAAATAGTAAAGATTCATTTATCGTCTCATATATTAAACATATTTAAAAGGCAGTAGTAGAAACAACAAAATATCTCTCTCCGGCGACACCTTTGCCGACGTTGAGCGTCGTTAAGCGGATCTCACCAAGGAAAACGCGCCGCCTCGCGCTCCGAAGCTGAAAACGTGGCGGTGCCGAGATAGGCCGGGTTATCTCGAAAAGACACGGAAACGCGTCTCCTCGAATTGACACGCACGAGACCTTTGCCCCGTCCGCTCGCTCGCACAGACAACGCACTCCCGACTCTGAGTCTTAGGGAAAGGACAGCCTGGCGGACACGCCGCGGGCGACGAGATGGCCGCGTCATCTGCGTTCCTGGTAATCGGAGATAACAGGTTTAAATGCTTCTAGGTTGTTGGGTTTTTGTTTTTTTTTTTTTTTGTCTTGTTTTCTCTCAGAAAACACCTCTGCACCAGCTATAAGGTGAACACCGTGCATGGCAATACGCAACGCAGCTTTGCATATAACATCCCAGGTTCTCGAACGTGGAGTTGTAAGAAACAACAACAACAACAAAAAACAAAACAAAAACAAAAACAAACATTCTGGTCAGGCCTTCCTGGTCGCCCTAAACCCACACAAAGAAGAGGCACGATTCGTACACAGGTGACTAACTATAAAGCTAGAAGCTTTCATATTCTTTGTACAGATGGAGGCGGAAAACGGGTTTGTTATTAGAGGAAACAAACAAAAGAATAAATAATCAACAAAACAAAGATTTAAATTGGGAACAGAAACATTGTTTTCAGAGTGGGGTTTATAGTCCAAGCTTCAAGCCAAAAGTCACACAGGCTTTAAACAGAACCCAAACGTCCAAAGTAATCATTACCTCCAGCGGTGTGTGTCCACAGGACGTTAGAGCTGTGGAATGAGTCAGAAGGTTTGTTACTGCTTTGTCACAGATCTGCATAGCAAAGCCAGGCTCCTTCCCTGATTGGAAGTCGTCACATAAGCCGAGGAATGTGGAGTCGTCCTGATCCGTCTGTCTGTCCAGAAAACGACAAGACTAAAGCTTTCCAGTAAAATGGATTTTTTATTTGTATTTTTTTTAACGCAGGTGTTCAGTTGGAATCGGTGTAACTTGAAGGCCCCCCCCCCCCCCCCTTTCCTTACAGGTCAATATTTCCATCTCTACCTCGCGGCGCCGTCGCTAAATGAAACCAGGGGTTTAGATGCTCAGCTGCCTACTTTCCTTCGTTGTTTTTTTTTCGTCCTCAACAGAAGACAAACAAAAGGAAAAACAATCCCTTCTTTCAGATATTGTTCTCTTCCCTGTTTCGGTCTTCATTAGCTGTTGGTGTTCTCCTCTACGGATCGGCGCCAAAGCAACTGCTTTACTGCTCACTTCAAGGAAAGCCAAGAAAAATTTGGGGCGGGCTTTTCACGGATTTATTAATCAGTTTTAAAGTGTCTGGTTTCGATGCCCTCTCGCTCTTTTGGCTGGGATTTTTTTTTTTTTTTTTTTTTTTACTGACTAAGTAGCTGCCCCAAAGACATATCTGCGTGGAGCTCCAGCAGACTGTTTTAATCTCATTTCTCGAAAGCTATTTGTGGAGCTGCGCTTGATCCACAAGCGTAAATAAGTACGATGGTTTGCACAATGATGTGAAGTTGCCAGAAATAGTTTGGCAGGCGTTTCAGGACATATTCTGTGTCTCAGCAAAAATCAGGAAAAATATAAACACAGCAAATAATTGGAATGTCTGGGGCAAAATATCAGGAAACTAAGGATGTAAATAAAAATGTATTCAGATTCTTGTTGCAAGAAACGATGATAATCGCGTTTGTTTGTGGGATTTGCCAAAGCGAACCTCTGCTGAAGGTCAGCTTTGGGACTCATTTGCCTACAAGTGGTAATAAGTCCATAGTTTTTGCTAAATCCTCCTTGAATATAGCTGCTCCTACTATAACCGAATTATGAACATTGAATTGATTGCTGTTTTGTGTTCTCTTCAAATGTTTTTTAAAGGGCCAGCATTATGTATTTTCCATGCATATAGAGCAATTTTATAGCACAATCAAGTAACTATGTTATCTTCAGCTGTTCTAAAAATGCTTTATGTATCAAATATGACATAAAATTTGAGTTTAAGACCTTAAAATTGGGTCTCTGTCTCTTTAATAAACTCCTGCTCTTTCTGAAACAGGCAGTCATCACAACATCGCTCCTACATCAACCCTTTAGCAACATTTCTACCGGTGTTTCACTGAGTTCCACCAGATGTTTGCTAATTGCTGCTTGCTAGTCTGAAGGAGCCGAGTGGACACTTCGTATGGGAGGGCTGCTCTGTGAAGCTGCAGCCCCGAGGAGGAGCTTCGTCCTGCAAGGCGGAGCCAGATCCAACCGAGCGTTTTTCATAGTTGAATGGTTGCCATGGGAGACTAAATAATTTCTCAACCATGCATGAAAAAGTCAAGGTATTTTTTTCCTTTTTGATGAGGGAATAATATTACAACATGACGTAAAGCTTAAAAAATAGTAATTATTACATAGCACTGTCCCTTTAAATGGAACTCGATCTCCACTAAGGGCCCAAAAGCAGCTCATCAATCAAATAGTGAATTTGAATTCAGACTTACGATTGTCTGATTAGAATTTTATTTTTTTCTCCATTTTTAGAACTTTTTTTTTTTCAAGTGAGGAAAAAAGATGATTTTTTTTTTTTTTCACTGGCCGTATGAGGGCAGAATCTTACCATGCAACAAAAACCAGGACACACTTGGAGCAGCTGGCGCGACATATCAGAAAAAAACAAAATACGAACATAAAGGAGCGGAAATGACCTCTTTATATGGGGAGATGCTGTTTGGTTTGTACTGTAGTATGGTTTGGAATCCATGAAAAACATATCTTTGTATAACAGAGCAATCCGGACTGTAAAAAACATTGAAAGCATTTTCTGAAGCACTAACTTCAAGGTAGTTTTGGGGGGATTTTATAAAGCTATGCACTAAAATCCCAGCATGAAAGCATTGGTTATAACATAGCATTAATGTTTAAAAAAAAAAAAAAAAAAAAGGGTTATGGGTTCTAAATCCTTTTCAAGGCACTGTACGTAATAAACTTCAGCAGATAATAAAACTGTTGAGCTTTAAGATCCACTTGAGTCCAATTAGAGATACACTCTGCGTGTTTCAAGAGCTGAGCTGAACTCCAGGTGAAATCTTTATCTATTTACATTTATTTTTACATAGTGATATGTAGAGGAGATTATGAAAAATAAAGCCGAAAGCTCTTTATTCTGTGGTGTGGTATAGAGTGGATTTGACTGCGGCCTGAGGAGAAGTGCAGGCCCGCATCGTTTTCATCACCGAACCCCCCGTCTCAGCAGTCGCTGAATGAAATGCACACTCGTGCGGTCGAATATCTCCAGTTATTTCCATAAATGCACAAATCAGCAAGAAGTTCCCGCCGCCGAGCCAGAAGGACCACATCAATCTGCATTCTTCCGTTACCTCTGCGACTGCGAACCGTGACAAACTCAGACCGGGAATCCGTCCCGTTTCGCTCTCAGGAAATCCTCTGTTTCAAAAAAGATCTGAAGGGATCTTTCTGTTTTAAGCTTTTTTTGGGGGGGATCGGTCGGATTGCTGGTCGCCGGTATCCAGGGTTTCCGACCTCATCGCGAGAAGAAATCCCAAGACAAACAAGCAAGTAAGCGAATCGCTACCTGAGAGTCTGAGCTCTTTCTCAAAGGCTGCGAGTGGAAAAAGTTTGAATTCGTTGAGGGACTTGAAGAGTTTTTAAAAAGCCGCTTTCCCAGTTGTCTCGTAATTCGAGTCAGTGAGGACAATTACAGACTCTCCAGAACCTATTGTGTCATTCCTGGTAAAGATGGGTTAAAAAAAAATAGAGAAGCCTGAAAGCAGATTCACTTTTCATAGCAGTGGCAAAATCTTAAATTAAATTGAGAAAAATTCACCCATTTATTTAACAACGTAACAACAAAAATGCATGTAAGGAGAGAAATCCATCACTGTTGATATAACTACAATCTGCTATAAAATGAATACAAATCTTCTGCTTATTTTATGTTATAATATACTTTATAAGCCGACCACTGTGCCTGGGAACTTTTAATAAGTAATTCATGACTTCATGCTGCCTCCAAGTATAAACACCATGAACCACAGAGGCTGTGTTGTTTTGCCACTGGCCTCCATGTAGAATAATTTTCTCGTTACCGCACACAGTAATGGAGAAAAACAACAACAACAACAACAAAACAAAAAAACCCTCCAAAGCTTTTTGTTACCAGAACTGCAGCACAGAGTAATCTCCTGGGATCTCCGTAGCAACCAGAAAAAACATGTCTATCCGACCATCACAAACAGAAACATGTGCTTACTAATCTGTGTCGAGTTTTTAATTGGTACAAATTGAGCTTCTCTGCTTTAAATAATCTGCCATAGACAAAGCAGAGACCTGGGGCACGGTGGAGGATCTGTGATGCTTTGGGGGAACCAGGTGGATTCTGGGGAGAAAACTGACTGAACATTGGGTCATTCTAAAGGATAATAATTATATGATCATTATGAAACATATGAAAGATGCTTGTACCAAGTACTGGCATCGTAGCCGTCAATAACTTGTTTGCTTTGTGAAAAACTCAAATTACATTCTCAACATAAAATCATGGCATTGAAATAAAAGTTGCATTTATTTTAAGGCTTCTTCCACATGTTTTTTTTATTTTTTTTACTAACAGCACCAACAGGTTCTGTACTTAGTTCTTACTTTTTTCATAAATCTATAACCCAATTCGATATGAGCTCATTAGAGGGGGGGGGATATCAGGGGTCTCTGTTTTAACTTTTATTTGAACGGCAGATTCTTTCATCGCGCCGTAACGTGAGCTGCCTGGTCTTTAAGAGGTAAATGAGTTAAACAGATGGAAAGCGAGTCCCAACACCGAGTTGAACACAAAGTCACTTTATTATTAAGCTAAGGGAGTCACTGATTGCGGGGAGCTTTTATTTATATACTTTTTTTTAAATTTTTTTAAAGCTGAGCCAACAGAAGACTGTTGCTGGTGAGGTTGACAGTGGCGCGGCGGCAGCTGACAGACTCCGCTCCGACCGCACATCAAAAATCCAAATTGGAATTCAACCTTTAGGAAGCAGCAGAAGAAGAAGAAGAAGAAGAAGAAGAAGAAGAAAAAGAAAAAAAGCCCCGGGGATCTTGGAAATACACCCCACTTCACTGGTGCCAGAAATATGAAGGCTGTGTGGAATGAAGTCATATGTCACACATTACGTTTCCTCCAAATTAACCAGATGCTGATTACTTGAACTCATGGGGTGGGTTGGATTGGTGAAGTGGGTTTTTTTGGGGGGTGAGGGGTAAGTGGTTCACCTCTGGCTGCTTTTCCAGATGAGGCACAGATCAGCTCGTTCCGCCTCTGCAGTCTCTGCTTTGATATTTCTGTCCGTCTGCCGCCGGTCGAGGAATCCTCCTGTGTGCTTGTGGCTCATTCTTAAAATTACAGCTATCAGCGTGATTCATCCATCCATTATCTTCTCAGCAAGTGGACGCGTGTCCTTTTAGATACTAATCACCGTCAGTGTCTCTGACCTTATGGAATGGAGAGGAAGAAAAAAAAAAAACTTCATGTCTTTCTTCCTGTTTAAATCAAAACTGCAGAGACATTGAATTTTACACTGAAGAAAATAAGTTTCATTAGAAATCTATAAAATGAATGAGAAAATACTGTAAGGATAATTTTTTTTGTTGTTGTTCCGGCCGCTTGGATTATTTGATTGCGTCTGGTTCAGGAAAGGGTGCGTTTGAGACCCACTCTGTCCTAGTTAAAGGAAATCCTTCACGCGAAACTACGAGCGACTGGATTCGGAGCTTTTTTTGGGGGGGGAGGGGGTTTTCTCAGCCGCAGGTGGTTCACCTCGCTGACGACCTTCCCCCAAAACGCACCGGCACCTCTCATGACACAAACACTGGATCTGTCCTTGACGTGGTGGTGCCTTGCGTGGACCATTTGGTTCAGCCGAGGTGTTCCCTTAGTAACAGTCTCCTCTTCTCGGTGGGTACGTCGGCACGCCCGATCGTCGGCGGTCAAACCCTTCTCCCTACCCGAGTCTCGTCAGCTCAGAGTCTTCTTTGCTGCAGCCGAGAGCGCCGGCCTCCCGGGGGGACTGGACTTTTCCGATTTCTTCAAGGGCGCTGGCCAGAGAGTCCAGGTCCCCGGGGTCCTGGTGCTGCACTTCCCACAGGCTCAGAATCACCGACGACGGGCTCTCCTGGCATGCAAAGTAGCCCAGGTTCCTGCAGGTGGGAGAAATGGATGCATTTTAAAAGCAGACCAAGAAAATGATGCGATTACACAAATTAACAGTCAAATAAACGCACAGAGGCTCTGTGATGTTCGGTGACTTTTAAAAAGACTTGAAGTAAAGGTTACAGAAATGTCTACGCATTTCCGTCTCTCGTTTGGATTTAGTTTGAGTGGCTTGATAAGAACTGATATCTGAGATGATTTGGAGAGTGCTGATCCTTCTTATCTTCACATTTTGTTCTTCACAGAGGATTTGTCCATCCTGGAGACATTTTTACCGATCGCCATTTTTGACAAGGTGACAGCCGTTAAGTCGTTTGTCTCATCTCCATATTGCTTTGTAATATATGTATCACAAGCCAGTCAAAACTCTAAAACGGAGCGAGTCTCAGAGGTATTGTGGAAGGTGTTTCGTTCAAAGGAATGCAGTTTCATCGAACACGTGGCAGGTTGGCGCGCCGCAAGTCAACAAGTGTTTTCCCTCTGAAACGTGAGCAATAAATCGGCCTTTATGGCGCGGCACCTTGAAGCAGCATTCACACTCTTTGACACGCTTACAAATAAAAGCTTTCGGACGCATTTTTGTTGGGGTTTTATGGGAAAGAATAGCATAAAGTCATGCATGACAGGGACATGGAAGGGAAACGCCACGGATGTCAAAGTTTTGTAGGAAGTGGATTTTGTCGATGTTGGTACTTCATCGCACTTATAGACATAAAAAGTTCTAATTTAAGATAAGCACATAAGATGTTTAAAAATGTGAAAGACTTTTTTTCTTATTAGTTTCCCTCATCCTGCAGCTACTTAGACCATTCCAATGGCTGACAGTTCATTCTGCAAGACAGACTTTACCTTCTTACTCTTACAACATCTCTCCACCAGAGAGCACTGTTTCATCGCAGTGACGTTTCAACTTGCTGCCTCTGTCTCCTCTTTTGCTCTTTTCCACTTCCTCATCCTCCTTATATCATTATATCCCCACACACTCACAGAAATAATTACAGAAATCAGCTTAAGTAGGTAGAGACATTCTTATTACATGCTTCTCGGCGTGTTTGACTATGCCGTAAAACCCCCCCCAAAAAACAACAACTCTGAAATCCGTTCCCATTTCTCAGATGTTTGTTTTCAGTTTAGGCAAAGCTCCCCTAATTGTGCAGTTGGCGCATAGTTTCCCAGTTAACTTTTTTATTTTTTTTATTTCATCTTTTTATTTTCCCCCTCGTCTCGCGTTCCTCCAGCCCGGAAGAGAAACAAAGGCGGTGGCGAGCCAACCGCAAAGATCTGAGAGCAGTCGTGGCAATAAGCACTTGATTATTGACTTCTCCTCTGAAGCACAAGCGAAGATCAGCGCCTCTCCAAATAAATAAAATCCTCCCACGCCCACACAAACACTGACCTGACACGAGCTCCTGAGTGTTCGGCAGGGGTGGGGGGGAGGAAGTCGCTGCTGCTGCTGCTGCTAATGAGAGGCGCCAACACGAACACATTTTATCGCCAGAGGGCTGGGCTGTCAGCAGTCAGGGACCTTTCCTCAGATTTCTGCAAGGCACCACATCCGCTTTGCAGCTACTGTATGTTAAACTGCGCTAAAGTCGACCCCGACGCCTCCCTGCCTTCTCGCCTCCTATATGCATGTTTTAGATCTATAATGAAATCAGCAGAGTGGTGTGCAAGTGAAGGCTGGTAGGCGATGAAAGATAAAGCCTGACACTGGCTTAATTCCTGCCTAAACGCGCAATTCAGAAGGAGAGCTGTGTTTGCACCGGTGAAGGAGGGCATGAGACACGCTGTGCTTCAAAACAAAAGCTTCATTGGACGATGTGCCAGCGGAGTCGGTGTGGAACGTGAAGGCTTTCATTCAGACCTGTCTATGTGGAGCTTCTGAGCCAGCAGCTGCCAGTCCTTCCCGTTGGCGTTGGCCGTGTCAAAGGTGGCGCTGATCCGCTGACGGATGGACGGGGGGATTTTGAAGGCCTTTGACCCTGTCTGAGAGGTGATGGTGCAGTCGGACTGCGTGAAAAAGGGAACCGCTCCTTTTTCGTTCTGGGAGGGAAGAGAGAAGACGGAGGACAAAGAGTCACCGGGAAACGAAAAGCTCATTCAGCGAAGCTCTTGCATCAAATCAAGAAGTACAGCGTAGCGTCTGCTGACACGTCGCCGTCGACGTACACCGTCTGGTATTTGCCCTCTTACAGGTTTGAACGTTCAATTGAACGCCAAGATCATCAACCATATTTTGACGTCAGAGTAAGACTTCGTCCACAAAGAAATGCGACTCAAGTCCGCTTTCTTTGCCCATTTTTATTTTATGTGTACGCATCTTTCTCACTCCAGTCTGAACATCCCAATTTCAATATTTTCATCCCCCCCCCAAAAAAAAATTCAATCTGTGCCACTTCCACATGTGGTACTAATTTGGATACTTCTCCAACATTTTCCAAAGAGTCTGCAGTCTCAGCTGTTATGTCTCATTTTACCCGGCTTTCATGTCGCCGAAGTGAGACGAGAAGAAACCAGACGCGGTGGATGTGGATGTAAACAAAAGCGGTCTTTTCGTTTTATCTGCTTCCTGCGGGTTGTTCTGATTTTGTAACAGTGCTGTCAGTTTTCACTGCTGAACAAACCGTAAAACTTCATCCGTTATTATTACTTCCTCGAACCGCTGAGTGATGTCGACGTTCTTCTGCGCACGAGGGTTGCCTTGTGGTCATGAACCATTCACACAAAAGTCTGATTTGAATATAAGAATGAACGGCCAGGCAAAACCAAGTTAAATATTTATTTCAGAAATGAAATGTGAATCGAGCGTCATGCCCTGCTGTGTGGACGTAACCAAAGATAAACTTAGCATTCACATCATGCTAACCGGGGTTCATGTGAATTAGTTGCCCCACTTGATGAAATCCTGAATTATCTGTGATCGACCGCATATTTCTACTTCAGCTATACTGCGGCTTTAAATATGACTGAGGATCTGTGCGATCACCTTGAACAGGCTGTTCATGCTAAGTAACGTTCTGCAGTGTGTTGATGTTTCGTGGGTGAGATCACTTTCTCCCGCGGAACCACGCCGGCACAGAAAACTGCAATTTGCATCCACTCTTAACGAAATGAACTTGATGAAGTGACAAAAAAAAAAAAAAAAAATCTCCCACAAAAAAAACCAATCGGTGATACTTCCAGTTACAGTGCGGCTCACCTCCACGACTGACGTGTAGATCTGGAGTATCTGCTCCTCTCCTGTGACCTGACGCACGCTGATCTTGCAGGACAGCTGAGAGGAGGAGAGGCTGTAGCGCTCCAGAGAGAAGGCACACTGCAGGGGACACCGGTTACTGGCCCACACCTGAGAAAAGGAGAACTCCTGCGGAGCAGGGAGAGATGGAGGGCGGGACAGGATAACGGGGATGAGCCGCTGAATCCGACTTGGGTCTGTTGTTTCTGAATCCTCTGCTGTTCTGCAGGTTTGATTACGAGCGAGCGAGTGGCCTTGTCAGCCAATCGGTGACGGTCACGAATCAAGAAGACCCATCAGAAGGAGAAACAGGTAGTTGTAAAGTATTTTGTAAAGTAACAAGAGGAAATGTTTGAGAAATGTCAAGTGTTTTGTGGAGATCAGTGAATGTTCTGTTTGTTACTCTAAATGTTTTCCCTCTACAAAAGCAACTGAGAATTGGAATAATACGTTGGATTAAATGCTGCTACCTCCATCAGGGACCCTGCTGCCCTTTTTTCCTCTCTTTTATATTAGATTCTTCTTAGATTTAACATTCTGCAATTGGTCAAAACTGAAATAAACAAGCCAGACCTAAAGGAGAAACGTGACTCAGCATTTTTCAGAAACAAATGGAAGTGAATGAAATGGTGGCGAGTCAAACTAGCTTTTTCGTAGAGCACGCGTCATCGCAATTACACTTTTCCCCACTTGCTCTGGATCTACATGTGTGGAAGTTGAGGTAAGAACCTATTTTGCTCGTCGCCATTTCCTGACTTGAGAGGACAAACAATGCATGACGACTCGAGAGGCTTGTTCTCCAGAAATGTTTTATTGGATTAATCCAATAAAACATTTCCAAACACACTGAAAAAACTTTGAAAAGTACAAATACAAGAACATCTTTATCTGAATGGTCCTATGTAGTACCTGAGATTTCGTAGAGAAGTTATGACATCCCTCTTAAACAAATTGCAGGTTCCATTTTACTAAAGGTTTACAGTGCAAGATTATGGCAGCTGCAATTACACATTAATTTAGTTCACCGCGGCGCTGGGGGACAAGTGCTGAGGGTGATCTTTTACTTTACACAGTGGCGTTCTCACGTGGAAAAACATATTAATAGTATAAAACACATTTATCATCTTAAAACGGCAGCATTTTATGTCTTTCCCTGGGCGCTACTACATCCTATGACTGTTTATGCAGGAGAAAGCTGACCAATTTGGAAAAATAAGAAGGAATACTGATGGTTGAACTTTACTTTGTAAAACATTTGATTCAGAGCGTACCACTTGGTTAAGAAAGAAAAAAATGTCCAGTTTTTGTCTGTTTCTATACATCTTGCTTAAAAAAAACCCATTAGCTTACCACAAAGCAGAGCTAGTTCATTTCAGCTTTAACCTCAAAATGATATATATATGCGTTAGTTTGAGGATGTATCGTCTTATTCTGCTCTCCTCCACAGTCCTGTTGCTAAGCTTGCATCTTAATGCCGATCTTTAGATGGGGATCAATGTTGTGATTATAGAATTAGGGCAAAAGATCCCTTAATGCTCGCAGTTTGCTCTGCATTTCCACCTCAAATGTAGTAAGCTTTGGAAAGCGAAGCTGCATCTGCTGAGCGTGCGCAACCTGAAGCACGCCGTCGCCCTTTCTGCTGCCTCTGCTTCGCTGCCGCGTGACCCGGACTCCGCTGCGGCCGGGAATGGGTCAAAACGCCGTTGTGCGGATGAATCATCCGCTCCTCAGACCCATCAGAAAAGGACAGCCACTTATAGCTGCCTGCTTTAGGTGGCAGTCATGTCTGAATTAGAGCCTGAAGCCGTCTTCCTGGTCCAATCTTCGGGTTTCCTTGTTGGTATTCTGGAGGTGATAATTCTGCTAATAAGATGTCGCTGGTGGGATAAACATCACAGGGCAGAACAGAACATGCAGCATGAAGACCCCTGGGAAGATAACTATGATATATCTGAGTGAGTGTGTGTGTTTTCCTGCCTGGTAGTCATAATTAAGTTTGTAATGCTGTGTGTGTGGGTGAGATAGCTAGCCTCCTACTGTGCCCTTGCTGCTGCCCTTTAGCTTTGATGTGACCAAGCAAGCAAAAAGGTGTGTGCGATGGAAGAGTGAGGCTGCCGAAGAGAACCGGGGCGAACGCCTTCTTTTCATGGACGTGGTCGTCACGGAGCTGCGTGCGGTTTCGACTTTAACGCCGATAAACTCACTGTAAACACTCCTCGCCGCTTTACACAACAGTAAAAGGGGGGAGATGGTCCAACCTGGCAGGTGGTGAAAGGTTTGATGCTCCAGAGTAACCGCGGGACGTCCTGGATGGACACCTGGAGGCTGAACGTGTTCCCCTTAAACAGCAGAATTTTGGGTTCTTCGAGGAGCCGTCCTCCCCTGCTGCGCTCCCCCACCGCCACCTCCTGAGAGGAAAAGAGACGGTTGAATGAGCTTTTTTTTGTTGTTTTCGTCTTTGGCACAGAAGGAAAATAGTTGCCTTACAAAAGAATTGATTTCGCTTCATTTTCTTTTACCATCACAGCTGCAAAAATTAAAGGGGCAGTATTATGCATTTTCCAGGCATGTCGTAGCATAATCAACTAATGTTGACTTCAGTTGTTATAAAAATGCCATATATATGTCAAATATTACGTTAAATAAATTTGACTTTCTAATTTATTTAGACAGAGACCCAATTTGAAATTGGGTCTCTGTCTCTTTAAGAAACTCCTTCTCTTTCTAAAACTTCGCCTTCAGGAAGTCATCCTCTGTTAACCCTTCACAACGCTTATACACTGAGAAGCAGCTCGCATAGTGAGGTCAGCAGATGTTTGCTAATTGGTGCTGGCTAGTCTGAAGGAGCAGAGTGAGGGATTAAACGATTTCCCCAAACATGCACGAAAAAAAGAGTTAAAGCAACACTCCATCGTTTTTGACGAGGGAATAAAACGGTAACATGATGTAAAGCTCAAAAAAATTGATTTTGCATTTACTGTGTATTTTCTCTTTATTTAGGATTTCACGCGAAAGAACACAAAGTCGTGGATATTTGTCAAGCAGAAGCAAATCAAAGTTTAAAATTTTTTCCATCTATAAATCTGCTGCTATTTTGCCTATTTTGTTCTGAAACCCATTAATGAAATGTAAAACTCATCCGGAGTCACCCGACTGGTTGCAAGTGGAATTGTTATAACACATGAGTCCAGCTGTCCTGCGAATCTTTTGGAGGTCTTTTTTAGCAGAGCATTTTTTGGAGATGTTGGTGGTTGAACAACATCCTAAGCTTTTGCACATTTCATCCAACAAAGGAGAGAGAATGGCACAGCGATCGACACGCGGCTTAAATCAGTCAAGAGCTGAGCTCGAGCTATTCTCCTAAAAAAACAACAACAAAAAAAAACGTTTTAGGCAACAATTATATGTTTTTCAATCTTTTCACGGAAAAAAAAAAAACTTTCCTGAAAAATTTTACAGAAAAAAAAAAAAATCCTAAAATTTTTTTCCAGCAATTTTACAGCGAAAAGATTTTCCAGGCGTTACGGTGCGTTCACACTGCGGAGACTTGAACAAACTGTGCAGGTTTTATATGTAAGATGCATTTTCTGTCTTCAACCTCAACGGAAGACAAACTTTGTTTTATTTGCAAGGCGATCTTCCTTCAGCTGTGTTCAGCTTCTTAGATCGTCACCCAAGTTTTTTCCAGTTTTCATTTCTGACAGTGATGCAAAGTCTAGACTCGGTCAAAACGAGCGAGTGGAGAAATTCTCTGTTTTCTGTGTTGCAGCTACCTCCTGATTTTCTCACAGACAAAAAAAAAAACAACAAAACAAAACAAAACAAAAAAACAAACCAAAAACATCTTTTGCAGATGAAAAGATTTCTCACAGAAAAATAAAACTATTACTCTGAGCAGAACAGATGAATGTTGCATAAACTCACTGCAGAAGACAATTAAGATGGCTCTGTGAAAACCAGATAAAAAATTTAAAAGAACTTGTCAAATAATAAAAGAGAAACATGATTAAAACAAGCGATGTTTGCTTGAATTTTTTATGATGGGCTGGAAAACAAAAGTGCTTAAAACACCAAGGAGAGAAAAGGAGTGTGAGAAAGAGCTTCAATCAATTTGTACTAGAAAATGCAGTTTTGATGGTCTTACTATATTAAAAAGACATGAAATTATATTTAAAAAAAGGGGAAAAATGTCAATAGCAAACAGCTGCGTAAAATAAGCAATCAGTATCTCGATAGTCATAAAAAGCACAATATTTCACTTAATTTCTAAGAATTGAAGAGAGAAATGCTAAGAAACCGCATGCATTTTACCATTGTATTATTTTCCTTTGAGTGGAAAGTAGCCCTCGATAAATTGTTTCCAGACAAAATAGCTGCAGTGAAAAAAAAGGTCTACTGCATGAAAAATTAGCCAAATGCCAGCTTAGAGGCAGGTGGACAAAAAAAAAAAACAACAAAAAAAACTGAAGGACTTTGCCTATAAAAGAGAAAAACAAAGGTTCTTTTCTTGGCAGACAAGCAAAAAAACCAAACCAAAAAACAAACCAAAAAAACAACAACAAAAAAACAAAAAACAAAAGACAGAGCGGTTGACAGTAATTAAAAGCTTCCCAGGGTGACGACCAAAAGAGGACACAATAATCTGACGGAGAACAAAGTGGGCCACACCGAGAGGAGAACAACGGACAGGAACCGCAGCGAAAGGGACAATTACCTCAAATAAAGCACAGATCAAGCATTCATGCCTCTTTTTGTTCGTTCTGTGGGCCACGTTGTGGTTCCTCAACAGGTATGACGATCCAGGAATGATCTAATTATGTAAGCGTGATCTGCCACTATAACAGCTGTTGTTTACAGTACAGTAAATGAAGGATAGTCCATGTTAAACCATAAAGAAGACAAACAATGCTGCAGGGTGTTTGTAACATTCGACACGTATTAGTCATGTTGACTGACTGTTATGATAAAACAAGTACATGCAGTGTAGCAATGTATTTTTTTCACTGCTATATGTATATGGGTGATTGGTCACTGAGTCCCTTTAATGTTTCATATCTTCACAGTTTTAGGTTTTTGGTGTCTGGCATTTTTATGCATGAAGATGAGCTCACAGCAGCGCCTATTCATCAATTTGCACCCGACCAAAAGTTATTTTCTATAATCTATTCATAATACACTGGAAAGAAAATACATATGACTCCAGAAGTTAGTGTCTGTCAGGAGGAGATTATGCAGTTTGTTTGGATCAGCAGAGTGCAGATGTAACGTTGATCAACAACGCTTTAAAGCTTTCTGACGCGTTCACTTTTAACTCTTGAAAAAAATAATAAAGAAAAAAAAAAAAAAAAGGAAAGAAATGGCTCACATCCCACCTTTGACGGTAAGCGCCATCGCTAAGCTAACAAGCCCAAGCAACCGTGAAGCGACGGCGGCAGAATTTGGACCTGAACTCAGCTCAGTTCAAGCAACTGGATGTTGCCTAAGATTGATGAGGTCCAACCAGCAGTGGAGAAACAGGGCCGTCATTAATCTTCCCGTAAGCTGCCTTGCACAAGACACCGGGCGGTGACTCGGGGATCTCGTGGATGCATTCTTCAAACTCCCAGACGCTATCTGCTCCGGTCACTGACTTGAAACGCCGAGGTGTCAAACCCCAGCCCTCCAGACTTTCAGGCTGCGTCTCTGAAATGATCTAAAAGGAATACTGAGGAGGTCGTTTAGCCGTTTCGACTCAAGTGCGTTGGACCCCGGGGACGCATCTAAAAGTTTTCCCGACACCGACGCTCGAGTACCAGAGCAAACTGATAGGCTCTGTTTTTTGGCTGGGACTGTTTGGACTGGCGGCGCTAATGCCACGACTGAAACCGGATGAGGGAGCCGTTATCCCAAAGTCCTGAATCACAAGGACGAGATCCAGAAGGTACTAATGAAGGTCGGCTATCAAGGTCGTCTTGACTTGTTGTGGGGCCGGTTTCTGCATCAACGTTAGCCATCCACAAAATGAAATTCTCCCCTGAAGTTCAAGTCTTTCAGACTAGTACCTGCATACTTTCTCTTTTTTAATTCAATTTAAATTAATAATTCTATTATTAATTTTTTGGTTTATAAAACAGTGTCTATCTTGACCTGACATAAAAAAAAAAAGACAACTAGTTGACAGAATCTCTCTTTGCACTTCTTTCGTTCATGGTTCCACTTATTAGCTGTAGTTTTCTTTTCTCTACTTCTAAGCAGTTTCCATCGAACGACATCTGAGACGACGATTCGTTCCGGTTGCATATGAATATTTAACGGCTGCCGATTTTAACACACAGCAGCTTCTGTGACGGCTTTAAGCTACATTTCAAGGAAATCGTAGAAAACTTTCTAAGATTAATTGCCGTGAGAAACTGTGTTATCGGCTTTACGGGTTTCACAAGATGTCAACATTTTTATTGTGTGGTAATTAAAATTCAGAAGCATAACACAGACTAACCAAGAAAAAGTGGGACTTTCATCTGCTTCCATTCACTTACATGATATCTGAGGAAAACAATGCAATTAGCACACTGAAATGACTTGCTATATGTGTTGTTGGAAACAAGCAGAATGAAGATGGAAAAATGTACATATTATACTTTTAATACTTCACTTTACTTCTACAGACTACGAGGTGTTCAATGAAAATGCTTCTCGGGTAGAAACCTCCCTCAAAAAAAGCAGAAAACAACCAAAAAATCTGCACCTCTTTTTTTGACCGTCGACATACTTTTTAGGGATGCTGGATGTGTGCAGTTGTGTAGTGTACTTTGCAGATAATTCTGGGAGCGAAAAAAAAAAACAAAAAAACAAGAGCACAATGCCAAGTGTGCCGGCTGCCTATCGATTTTCAAGCTCACAGGGGAAATTATTGCATGAAGCACAAAAGAAAACAAAAGCAAGAAAGGAAAACAGAAAAAAAAATAAAATAAAATAAAACAAACAAAGAGCCCAAATAGCCACGTGTCACTGATGGGGAAGTGGAGTGAGTTGACTCTTGGCACCCACATGCAATTTCTCGTTGAGTACTTGCAATTTTGTCTCTCAAATGAAGCCAGTGCCGATGCAGAACAAGTGGGCAGCGAGAGGCGACTAACGGGCCCCCGTTTCAGAAAACCTCTCGTTTTGTTTGCTCGGCTCAGATGGTACAATGGCTGCTGCGAAATCTCTCTCTGACCGAAAAAGAGCAGTTTCAAAGAAAGAAATAAAAAAAAGGACAAAAAAAAAAAAGCACTTTGTGTTCTTTGTGCGGTGGAAGGATGTGGAGCTGCGTTCCCCGCATGGCTCCACACTCGAGAACGCGGCGATGAACCCCTGCTCCAGTGTCGCGCCGCGCCTCATTTTAACGTGTTCAAGTGCTTTACAGATGAAATGTGTCGCGGAAACACATTTAATTAACAGACAGCAAATTAAACCGCGCAAATAAAGGGCAGGGAAGCAACCCCGGAGCATCTGTTGTCTTTGTAATTAAAAGTCCTTCTTTGTCTCCTCGTCGTCAAGCGTCTCCCAGTGGCAATGTTACTTAACGAGTGGATCTTCAACGGGACGCTGCACAGGCTGCAGTTCTTCCGCACGCAGCGCTGCCGGAGCCTTAAATCATCCGATAAACTTGCATGTTACACAAGAAATCTTCCGGGAGCCGCTGCTTTTAGCCTTACAGCTAATGCGCTTTAAGAGCCACAGTAAGCAGTTAATTATTGTGTCTGAAAATATTCAGTACTGCATGGATTTTCACGGGTGTGTGAAATCAGAGCGCCCTCTAGCACAGCCACGATGTTCAAATTTGTAACTTTTATAGGGAATTCTTTATCATTTGCATAAAGCACTGAAATAACATTGTGTCAAGATTTTTTTTTTTTTATAACTTGGACCTTTTCTTGCCTCTGTCTGCTCAAGCTCAGTAAAGCACAGCATCATGGCTACGCTTTGAAAAAGTTTTCCTTTTTTTCCCCAAAACTCTTAGCGCCTCTTGTTTGATTGCTAGAGTTGTTATTTTGTCCCACAATCTCAGACAAAGTAAGTGAATTTAATAATTTTTTTGTTTGACAGACCTGCTAGCTCATCGTTATACAATCTTTGGTGCGAGGTCCTCCCCCTTTTTTTCTTTTTTTTTTTTTTTCAGCCAGCTTTGTTGGGTTTATTTGGCACGGACTGTTTTACACGTTCAGTTTGTCTTCCTTTTCTCGATAAAGACATCTGCTTTTCATTTGTAGAATTCTTTCCTCGGGATGAAAAATGTCTCGATTCGTCTTATTCCTTGTAAGACTGCCATCCCATTTGCGAGCAACAAGCTATTTTTGTCAAGGCAAGGTATGATGTGTCGTTCTGTTCCTTGTGCTCCTGCAAAAGTTGCATATCTCCTTATATTATTCCAGTAATGTAATAATATGGGCTGCCTTAGCCAAATAATGCTTCAGCATTACCTTCCTACAAGTCTAATGCTGCAGCAGAGGCCGTCGGATCACCGGCTAAGTCGGATTTGGATTTTAAATAACTTAAACAACAGGAACGATGGATATAGAAGGAAATGAGAGAAGCATCCCTCAAAAGCTGACAAAACAACAAACTATGTGAAAGTTGCAGCCATTTTAGACTAAAATACTTTTTTGATTAAAAATGTGTCAGGTCGAAATGCGTTCTGCATAAAGAAGTTATTGATTCCGAAATTAATGGAAAAGCTTTGGCGAGGGATTTTAGCGACCCGAGTCGTTTCCAAACTGTTCGGGTTTGAATTTAAATTGTGTGATGAGCTTTAAGGGTCGAAGCCCTTGACCCTAATTTATACCTACTTCCACAAATTCTATCTATTTAATGAAGATCTGTCAGATAAAAGCCTGGATTGTGGTTGAGTCACTACAAAATGTTAATGTTACTTCCTATCATTAACCTATACATTAAAAAAAAAATTACTTCTTACTACTTACTACTTGGAGTAAGAATAATTACACACACTGCATACGTATGAAACTCATGCAAAAGTTATGCAAGTATTATTTAAACAACTCAGTAATGACTCAATGTTTAATATTACGTTACTCTATGCAGGCGCTCAGTCGCCACTGACAAAGAATTGACTCATTTTTGAAGGCTTAAACCTTGAAGTGGCTCCAACAAACAATATTGCGATCTACTTTCTGATTAATTCACTGACAAGGCCAAAAGGAAAACGTTCGGTGATAATTGGTGTGGAACAAATTCATATGGACGTGTAAAGCTTAGTTTATTTATATTTACATGGCGACACATGTAAGCCAATTATTTCTCTTTCCACCTGAAACCCTAAGCAAGAAGTAAAAGAGAAAAGAACACAACTATAGATAGACAACCAATGGACTTTTGCAAAAAATCATGCAAAATATGAAAACAAGTTTCTCCGTTCTTCACATACAGATTTTCCGAAATCAGTATTCGATTACAAAAAAAACAAAAAAACTTTCATATGTTATCTTTCTTGCCTGATACCTGAAAGGCGTAGGGAGTGTCGTCCACACAGTACACCCTGAGGGTGAAGCCCAACGAGTTGCTAAGGTCTGGACTGCCAAAGACGGCCAGCCGCAGTCGCTTGGCAGCCTCCTGGTTCAGCGCCTCCCCCACCAGCGCGTAACGACCCGGCTGCTCCAGCAGCACGTGAAACGTCTGGGCCTCCAGCAGACAGTAGCAGGACGTGCTCTCCTCGTCCACTGACATCACTTCCTTTGGTGGGAGAGAGAAATAAGATAAGTGCTAGGAATAGCAGCAGCAGAGCAGCTATATCTGCTCAATAAAAACACAAGGTTTTTATTGAGTGAAATTTTATTTTTGCAAGTCATTTGATTACTTAAGCAAACTGACTTACCTTTGACTTTTTTTTATCCACATTTTGTAACTTTCCTAAGTGTTTTCCAGCTATATAGTGCCATTTTTTATCAAGGTACGATGGGTAAGATAGGTGCTCAGTTTATCAAAGATGACTTAAAATAAACAACTTCCTAATTTACCACCTTGAAATTGGGCCTCTGTCTCTTTAAGAAACTCTTGCACTTTCTGAAACTCCGCCTCCTCTATCAAGTCTTTAACAGCCTTCTGGTCAAGTGAGACATAACTTGAAGTTTTTGGCCTTCGTACTCTGAACACATTATCCCTTCGGTGAAACATGGTGGTGGCAGCATTATGATGTGGGGATGCGTCTCTGTAGCAGAGGCATGCAAGCTGGCTGGTCAGAGGTGATAGAAAAATGGATGGAGTTCAAAGTTCAGGTCGGCTCAAACATTCAATCTCAAGTAGGACGACGACGATCAACTACAAAGAAAAGGTTTCGATCAACGCATACTCTTACGGTACCGTGACCCAGTCAAAGTTCAGTTCTAAAAACGACTTGCATCTCGCCAGGAAAGCTGCCTCCATAAATTATTGACTCAGGTGGGCTGGATGCATTTATTTATTTATTTGCAAAATCTTTCGAAACCCATACATCACAATTTCTTTTCCAATCGACTGGGTCTGGCAAAACTTGCGCCTTTACATAAAATTCCAATTTTCTGTTGCACCATGTAACTCCTCTTGCAGGGCATTGTATCAGTTTATTTTCTTTTTTTTGTTGTTGCTCTAAACCATTACAATGTGGAATATGAGCAACATCATTAGTGTAATTTACAGATCATTCCCTGGGAAACTTTCCAGAATATCTTGGATAAGAAGCTGTACGGGGAAAAAAATAAATAAATAAAAAGACAGGCAAATAAATAACGACGCATCTCTCTTAACAGATGAGGGAGCTGGTAACACTGACACAACAGATTAGCAGGGGGCAGTTGTTTCCAGTGGCCAATTGCTCCTCATCATGCGCTAAGTTCTCCCCGAATCACCTCCCAGCGTACCTGCGACCCGCCGACCCCCTCTGCATATGGCCGCGTAAAAAAGAGAAGCCGAGCGATTCTGTGGCCTACAGCTGCTTCGACCCGGGCCCCATTAGCGAAGCGGCGTACATGACGGATATCTGTGATATAGCTCATCCCCCCACCAGGCGGCGGCAGCTGGGGGAGAAATGATGGAGTCAAACAAGTGTAAAACAAAACAAAAAAAAGAGTGGAAGCTTAAATGGGAATGGCGCTTAGAGGCAGACGGGGTGAAAGAGAAAAGTGAGGGCAAAGGAAAGAGAGGACAGGATGGGAAAGAGACCTTCATCTTTCATTATATCACTAATTTAGAGATTAGGATTTGAGCGAGCACCCTTCCTGAGATAAAAGCCTCATTAATTCTCCATGACAGAGATGGGCCACGGTGCTACATTCGAAAAATACGTTCCCCGTCTTAACCTCCGTCTTCCTATCCGATCCCCCACCCCCGCCCGAAACCCCCCACCTTTCTACGTCGGCGTATAGCTCCCATCAGCGATGGGTATTTTGATAGCTTCCTCTTTGTGCAACACATCTTGTGGCAAATTACATCTGTGTAAATGTCACGCCGAGTGAAAGGACCAGCTAGGCAAAGTCACAGATCCATCCCAACCCTTCGCCCCTCCACCCCCTCCCGCGCAGTGCAGGGAGCGTCTGGCTGTGAGGTCACTGTGACCTGATGAGGTCGCCAAAGGCTTTCGATGAGGTTACTTAAACATTAAAAGAGCAGAGAAAACACGGGGAGAAGAACGGCGAGCGCATGGAAGTGGAGGCAGGTGTCTGAGTGGTCTTGTGCGGCGGGGATAGGCTGCCACTCCGAAGGGCATAGTTGAAGGACTTTTTTTTAACGGCTATTATTTTATTAAAAGAGCTGAATGTGAGAAGAAAGTCGCTCGGCAATCACCGAAATAACACTCTAATGCATCGAGGGAAGGGAAGCCCTGAATCTTTTAAAAGGTGCACTTCATTTTTGCCTACTCGTTGACGGCTTTGAGACAGAGGTGTCCAATTTAGCCTTTTAAGTGTTGCGAATATTTAATTCTCTTAGTTAAATTACATTTAAAAAAAAAAATATTCTGGCAGCTTGGTGAGATACTTTTTCATTAAAACCTAAATCAAAAATAATTCTCCTGTTTTACTGCTTTTATTGTTTTGCACTTATTACTCAAAGATTAAAAACGAATTGTACAGCAGATACATTTATTCAAGTTTAAAAAATGAGAATTTGGATCCTTAGTAAAACGCTACTAATACCATTTAAATATGAGAAACAGTTTTAACTGCTATATTTTTAATTGTACTAAACGTAAAATAACCACCAGCTGAATCATTATAACATGATTATACATACATGTTATAAGGTGATAACACTGTAGCATGTGAACTATTTTTCAGTTCAACACTCCTGAGAAGCATTGTAAACGGCATAATGTGGAGCATTGTTGTGATGACGTACGGAAGGCAGAGTTTTGGAAACAACAGAAGTTTCTTAAAGTGACAGAGGCTAATTTCAAGGAATCAAATTGCTACACTAAACCTCATGTTTGGTGTCGGTAAATGTAAAATTAATATAAAATATAAAAATATAAAACTGCCTCATTCTTATGAACAACTGAAGGCAATGAACTAATGGCACAATGCGCCTGGAAAATACGTAACATTCCCCTTTTAAAAGTTTCATGCGCATACTTTGGCATTCAGTGTTGAAGTTATGGGGGGAAACCTCAGCAAGTTTAATTTCAACGGACGATAGAAAGAGTTCACTCACCTCCCACTTGTCCTGGATTTGTCTCTTTAACCTGATGGTCCAGTTGTCAGCAGTGACTTCTGCACAATGCGCTATCGTCATGGCTACCGGACAGGACAGGTCGAGGCCTGGGGGGCCGTACGTGACGGTAGGACTCAAAAAGATCTCTGCCCCGTCCTCCGGCACAGTGCTGCACACACGTAAAACATAGTAGTTTCATGCATTTTCTTAACAAATTTGCTGGATTCAGTCAGTCGCTGTGTGAAGGTAAATAAGATATTTTAAACAAAAGATTTGGAAACGTTTTAAGTAAAAAAGAAAAAGATATGGGACCATTCCTAACGAAAATGGAAACCGAGGTATCAGTAAATAAGGCCATAAGTTGTGCATGGGCACAAGGTAAAGAACAGCATTCAAAGGTTCACAATAATCCAAATAAGAGGCGATGAAAGCATGAATATCTTTGTCCATAGTCTTTAATTGAGAGATTGTTTTATCCTCCTCTGTGGTTCTGAAACGTTTAAACCACCTATGCCAAATATCACTGTCTTGAACACAGTTTGCCTTTAAGTACCCTGGTGAAAAAAAATCCATCAACCGTAGTGGAAAAGTTAAATTAAAGGAAGCATGGCGTTCCCCTGTCGGCGTCTCCACACACAACGAGAAACAGTAAAGACTTTTAAAGAAACGTGTAACCAGTAAAGCAAGAAAATCTTTTCAGCTTTTATGTTTTAGGATCAAAAGGATCACGGGTGCCAAGGACTGTTGATCATTCACCGATGTTGGCTTTGAATAGCGCAGAGGCGCCGCTGCAGCTCCAGCGTGCGTGCGCACGGTTGCTGTTCCTAGGAGACGTGCACCTCTCCTTTAATGTCTTTAATTATTAAAGACATGTAAATTATGACAAACTTCTTTTGAGCTAAAATAGATTTTAATTCAGTTTCAGATCTTATTTGAAATGAAGCCGTCACAAATGATGCCTTTAGGTGGCCAAATGTAATCTCAGCCGGAGCTCTCCTTTTTTTTCCCCTGTCTTTCATTATATTTATAGGGGACTCTATGATTCAGGCTGCTTTTACTCCACAAGGACAATTAAGCTGGTCAGAGTTGATGGGAAGATAGAAGGAGTTAAATCCAAGAACGAAACCTATTTGGGTTCAAACGACTTGAAACAGGAAGCGAGCAACAGTAAAACATACAGTTGGAGCTGGAGCGGAAATGTTGATGGGCTATGGTGACCAAGTCAGAGTCAAAACCCGAAGCCAGTGGAGAATCCGTGGTAAGACTTGAAAACTGATGTTCACAGATGCCCTCCGCCCACTGTCACTAAGGTTGAGGTATTTTGTAAAGAAGAATGAACCAAAACTTCAGTCTCTAGATGTCCTATGGCAGCAGAGACATGCTTTCTCTACCAACAAAGTTGTTGACCATTGACCTTGTACCCAGTTTCGTATCAATTTCCCTCGTTTGGCCTCCAACGTTCTCTAACGTAACGTCCCAATGAAATACATAAAAACGTTTCAGGTTGTAATACGACAAAATGTGAAACGCCGTAGCTGAACACCTTCACAAGGCGCTGCACATCTTTACCTACTGGTCTTTTGTAATTAGGTCTCGGAGTGTAAAACTTACGCA
Source organism: Poeciliopsis turneri (assembly GCA_922788865.1). NCBI lineage: Eukaryota > Metazoa > Chordata > Actinopteri > Cyprinodontiformes > Poeciliidae > Poeciliopsis > Poeciliopsis turneri. Next base: position 100,611 of record CAKLNU010000126.1, read on the forward strand.
TGAACACCGTAAACTCAAATCCCCGGACAACCATAATGAATCAATCGCTGACTAGCTGACGCGCAGACACACAGATAGAGGAAGATTAAATCACCAAGACTAATGGACAGTGAGGGTGGGGAGGACAGGCTTTAGACCGGAGTGTGTAAGCTTTGTGGGTCGATGGAGCTTATGAAGGCTGCTCCGGCCAGCCTGGTGACAGATTAGCCGGGCCAAGCTGCTCTTGGCCAGGGGCCCAAACTTGGCTGGAAGCCCTAAAGACTGAGAGCAATCGATGGGACCACCATCAGTCATGCAGCTGGCCTGACTGGATACCTCACGTACGCAGGGCACAACGCTGGTGCTGTTGTCGCTGCAGCAGCATGGGTGTTTCTCGGCACCATTAATATTACTGTGGCATGAACGGACCCCGACGTGAGCGCAGAGACGCGTCGCAAATGTGGAGTGTGCGTCAAATCACACACCGGCAGGGACAAACGGAAAGTATCACGCTTATTGGTTGTGATTGTACGCTTTTATTCCATCACCTAACGCACATTCAAACTAATATTGATGTTCAGTAATTATTCTGAAACCACTAGCACTCCATTCTCCATTTGTCTTGCATTTTAAGTTGTAGGAAGATGTGCAGCCTTAAGTAATATCGACAACATTCCTGCCTCGCCCTTTTATGCAACCAATATTGAACCATATATGCACAACCCTGATCTGCAGTTCAGTCGGCCTGCCAGGTTGTTTTTGGACATAAAGTCACCTTCCTAAAACAGTCAACTTATTTAAAACATTACTTAATCTCATACTACATTATGTCTGTACTATTAAGATTAAATCATCATTGGTTTCCTAATGTTCAAAGTGGCTGCAGCTGACAGCAGCCTGCCCTTTTTGATTAATTCAACCAGCAGCTCTTAATGATTGGGGGAACTAATGGAAAGTATATGGAACATTTAACTCTCACTCCAGGAAGGCCATGTTACAATTAAATATGAAACACAGGGAAAAGGAACTGAGACACAAGAAATAAGTGACATAGTCTAAACTGTAAACTACTGAATGCATCAACATACCTCAATCTTGTGACACCAGTTGATGTTTCACAAAAAAAAAAACTCCATATTTTTATCTTTACTTTCACTTGAAATGGTTGTTCATAGACCCAACGCAAGAAGACAAAACATAGGAAACAAGAGGAAAATCTTAAACATGCATGGAGAAATTATGTTGTTTAGAAATGTACATCTCTGTAAAACTAACAAAAATGACAAGAAAAAAAAGATGCAGTGCTTTCAAACCTCAAATAACGCAAAGAAAACAAGCTAATATTCACTTATAAACAACAATACTGATGTTTTAACTCAGGAGGAGCTCAGAAGTCAATATTTGATGGAACGACGGTGAGGCTTTCAGTGCGGCGGCGTCTTCATTTTCCCAAGAGCTGGAAAATGATTGAAAATTAAACGAAAGTCGTAAAAGAAGCAATGCATTTTCCCTCGTATGGACAACGCTTGTTGTCATTTTCAAATTCAGGTGCTTTAATGCAACACCAAATCTCCTCTCATTTGCATTCACCTTCAGCAGCTTTCATCGTTCTGTGTCTGGGTGCTCCTCTTTAAAACACGCCAACCGAAAGGAGTGATGAAAACTATTCAACTTTTAACGGAGAATTTTTGAGCAACTAATTCATTATGTTTTGGAAGATCTGAATCAAAATGACACAGTTCTGCTGGCAGCTGTGCAGCTTTCCGACCCGCAGACTAGATAACGTGTTTGCGTTTGGACTTTTTAAACCACCGTTATTCTTCTGACTCAGAGTGCTGCGAGAAGCTTTGTTTCTCATTATGCTGTTACCAATCAACAGTGGAAAATGAGAAGAATTGCGGTCCAAATGTAATTTCACACTTTCAGTCAGGCGGCACCTTGTCCGTACAGCTGCACTTTTGTGCTAATCAGCCCCCAGCTCAGAGGAAACCAAGGTTACCTGCTGCTGAGACTATGGTAATTAGCCAGACTGTCTGCGAACAAAGATTAAAGATGATTCCTTAGCATCGCTTATTGTGGTTATGGGAACAAAGAGCTATCGCTGCAGTCATTGTTGGTTACAATTTCAGTTGCTGATTAAGTACGGTCTCATGTGTGCAGATGAACATCACGCTGCGTTTCTGCATAAAACGAAACCTCGCAGGATGCAGTTTGTCAGACGTGTTGCTGACAATGGCCTACACGTTATCTATCATGTTCTGAAATAAAGCTACAACGCTTATGGGCTTATGAATTGGGACCTTAATTAAAAGCGAACACTTCTCACAGTCTGTGTTGGACCAGGCGAGTTGTCAATAGAGGGGAGGGGGGGGAGGAAAGAAAAAAATCCTTCTCCTGCCTCTGTGAGTCTGGATTTAATCCACAGAACAGGATGTGAACAGCTGTGGTGTGACAGCCCTTTCTATCACACAAATAGTCCCCGTGAAAACTGCTGACAGCACTTTAGTTTATTACTAACTTGTCAAATGTTAATACCGAAACACGAGTCCGCTATATGATACTGCTGTGTGTTTTATGCAGGAAACAACAAGTTAATAATAATAAAAAAAAAAGCGTTACAGACCGAGTGCAGCTTTCATTTGAACCATGAAAAGCTTCAGACTGTTTTATATAAGCAAACAATCATTATTTTTACAGCAATATTTTCTCTTTTAATAGTGCCATAATGTGAAATGAGCCTTTTCGTGGTTTGGACCACAAATACGACGTCTCACAAAAAGTTTTCATACCAGCTACGCTTATTACACTTTGTAGTGGCATAACCACAAAATGCAGTGATTGTTTGTTTTTTTTTTTTCATATGGAGTTTATGACAAAAGAAAATGACATAACATTGTAAAATGGAGGGCAAATCATAACTTGTTCTCTTTCCTTTATGAATAAACATTTGAAAATGGTGGCATGTGTTGCTTATTTTGGGGGGGTAACAGTAAACACACATTTAATTTGACATAAATACATAAACAGACTCAGAATTTTCTAATAAAATTTGGCTCATCAATAGAATAAACTTAAGACGTAAACAGTGACTTATAGAAAACGCTGAGTAATTATGCTCAGATTTGCATAAACATTGGTATATGTCACAGAAATCTAATAATCTAATGTTTCCCACCTCTGAAGTCTATTCCTTTAAATGCACAGTCCATTTACTCAAGTAAGGGTAGCAACAGTCCATTACTATTGGCAAAGTGAAAGAAAAAGCACAGTGCAGTAACACAACTCTTATACCTCTTTTAACCTCCAAAAGATTAAAAATTTTAAATTTAAATAAATATACAGCTGAAAAGACGTGGAGGACAGAGGGCACAGACATAGATTTCTGCATCAAATCGAGATATCAATGACAGAAAGTTGACCATTCCGAAATAAAGTAACTAAATAAGTAACATGAACAGCCACATCAGCAGGCATGGTGAGTCTGTGGGCGGGCAAAGCCCCCAGTTACCCCCCCATGCAGCCGGGGCTGCATGTGATTCTATTCTGCCCTCCTTAAAGCAACTATTTCATACAAAAGTCTCCTATTTTGTGACGTGGTCATGAAAACCAATAGAGACAGTCGACTGTAGCTTTTCTGCATTTCCATTACAAATGTGCAAAAAATTCTGTTAATATTTCGCTGAAGTCAAAAGGACAATTTTGTAATTGCGGTGCTTCCACTAAAAAACCCCAAATGCAATTAAAATCATACATTTATAAGCTTTATATATATATATATATATATGTATATATATATATATATATATATATATACACACACACACACACATATATATACTATAGTTGTAATGACTAGAGGCATAATTTAGTCGATAATTTAGTTGCAGTGGCCAGATTAAGATATGCTCATTTAATCTAAACTGGTCAACAACGGGGATAAGATTTAACAACAACGTCTCTGATTTAACTTCTGCTTTAACTATTTTTGCACCACAATGATGAAGTTTTCAGCAAATGTTTCTCACTTTGAAACCTTCCGTAAAGCGCTCTGAACATGCGGCCTGGTCTCCCAGTCTGGGAACATCTCAAGGTGAAAAAAAGGGAATTCAAACTGGACAAATCGATATTTTTAAATGAGCAAAGGCTCTTATGATAATGCACGCAATAAAAGATGTGGTGACAGCCCCAGAGAGAATCACCATCATGCCCCCTGTGCCTAATCTCAGCTCTGCTAAGTTTTTTTAATCACTTTTCATTGATTATTTTTTACAGCTTTGTGTTTCGATCACTCGCTGCCGCTGCCCAACTGGAGCTGCCCTCATTAGCAGAAACAAAGGGAGATCTTCAGCAAAAAGCTCCACTGTCCCAAAGAGACAAATTTGCTGATAAACTGAAGAACATGCACTAATCAGATAGACATTTCTCTGTGAGTATAGAGGATACAAATTCAGTGCTTAGGGACTTATTAAATATTCATGTGATTTGGAAAAAAACCCAAAAAAACTCTCTCTAGTTCATCTCTTTATGTGAGTTGGAGGTGGCCGTTATGTTGCACTGGGAAGCCTGCGAGAAAATCTGAAGGTGTACTTTAGGGTTCAGTCGTAAAAGGAAAGTTTCAGCAAAGAAACTTCGTAAAACTCGCTAAAAACAACCTCCAGCCAAAGACTCAGATGGAACCAATCGGAGACAGGTTTATTCCAAGTTTTGACACTACAGACTTTCTCTGTGTGCACAACCAAGAAAGGCACCCCTCGACTTATCCACTTTTGTGAGCCGTATCATATTAGGCGCGTTTTGCCACACGCCATGATTTCGTCCTTCAGCAACCTTATGTCCCCTGCTGAGCTCAGAAAGTTCACATGCAGAAGAAAGAAGGAAAAAAAAAAAAAAAAAAAGAGCTTCTTGATGCCTGGAGGACATGGGGAAGCTCCTTTGAGCACCTGAAACTGAGCCGGAGCTGATCGATTCCTATTCTTTGAGAAGAAAAACAACGTCTTATGTAGATGGCCGAGGTTTGAATGGGAAGAAAGGATCCAATTTCTCCCCTGGACTGTGCGGCTGTCAGAAGATAGGCTGTGACTGACAGCTCAGCGGTGCACGGATCCTGCAGCTACTTAAATGACAGCCAGAGAAGTAAACAGCATCAGGCTTATCAGAGCAAAGCAGCAGCTTGGAGGGCAACAGTTTGGCTGAACGGGAGCGACTTAAGGCACAGGAGTGTGCATCGAGCCCGCTAACCGAGCTCTGAGCCGCAGCATCTATTCGACCTTGGACGTGTTTCCTTTCCCCCGTGACCCCGGGCACCTAATGGGTGTGTGGAACTGCGGCGAGATGACGGCTGAATTTCAGACGGGGCCCAATGTCGCCTCTCTGCCCACTGCTAAATCAAACCACATTCAGAAGCACGCGCAGATACTCATGTCCGTGTGATAACATCTTGCGAGAAATGGTTCGCACAGACATGCTGACATCTTGATAGTGGCTGCTTTAAATCAGAAACATGTCATAAGACTGACTTCTGCTTGTAAGATGTCTTGTGAGGGTCTGTTGCCAAGCAATCAGTCGTGTCAGACTCAGCGCCTTGCAAAAACGTTCATGGAGCTTGGCTGTGCTTCAATGGTTTTTTTTGGGATTAATAAACACCAAATGGTCAGAGCAAAACAAAGTTGTGTCAAGCTTTCATTTTGTCATCAAGTAGCCATCAGATGATGACCAATCAATGGTAGGTTGTGGTGTTCAGACAATAAAGGGGCAACTTAATCATCAATGACCAGCCCCGTGTCTTTTGTCACGGACTCTTTACTGTCTGAATACGGACAAGAAATTCAATCTCCCACACCATTACGCCCCCGCCGCCGGACTGAACCCTTGACACACGGCATTAGTGATCCACGATTTGATTTAATTTACGCCAAATTCTGATTGTAGCGTCTAAATATCTCAGCTGAAATCAATCTGACATTGTCCAAATTTGTCGCATAGTTGTAGATCGTAGCTCTTCCTCTTCTTCAGTCAGTGTCCTTGAAAGTTGGAGAAGTTGTTCAGAGACGGGATTCTGCGTGACGAGTGGTTACTGAAACTGCTGCTGACTTTCTATCATCTGAAATCTGGTTCCCTACGTCTACACCAGTGTTGTATAAAGTACTGAAATCTCGGAGTCAAGTAAAAGTATAGGTACCGCTCCAAAATATGACTTTGGTAAAAGTAAAAGTACTGTAAAAATGGATGTACTCAAGTAATGTAATGAAAAGTACAAGTAAAAAGTAAAACAAGGCAAACGCAGTTTGAATGACATTTTTTATATTTTGGTAAACTTGTTAAATACACTTAAAATAATGAACACAACCAAGTGCAGGCAAAATGAAACCTGCTAATATATAAACCTGCAGCATCATTTAGCTAAGAAAATTAGGAGCTCTACCGAAACCACAAGGTTTAAATAATTAATAAGAGGGAAAAAAATAAATAAACTTGTAATCCAAAAAAAACAAAAATCCATGAAACAGCCAACACTCAGTACGTTCTGAGGACGACACAACATCGCGCAACTCCCTCTCGGTGCGTCACGATCCGGAAACAATAAAGCTAATTGAAAATAAAGCCGGGAAAATGTTTGAAAATGACAGATAAGGATTAATGTGAACTGAACGCATTACGGGAACACCAAGTGTGACCCACAATGAACCCAGCGCCAGTTTAAAACTGCAACAAAACGTAAATTAGCGATTGTGTATGTTTGCGTATGTTTGCGTGTGTTTGTGTATGTTTGTGTGTGTTTGCGTCTGTTAACGCGGATCTTGAATCAGGTCGTAACTCGTGACGCTCCTCCCACACAGTAACGAGTAACGAAAACCACACATTGAAAATGTATCGGAGTAAAAGTATGCAATTAAGTTCGGAAATGTAGTGAAGTAAAAGTGAAAGTTATCAAAAAATTTTCTTACTCGAGGAAAGTATGAAGTACTCCAAAATATACTTAAGTAAAGTAGTGAAGTATTTTTACTTCGTTACTATACAACACTGATCTACACGACCTCTGAAGTCAACAAGGCATTTAGTTTACGCAACTGAGACTCACTGAATATTTGAAGACCATACTCTGCAAATCTTAGGACACGGCCGTAACACATTTTTGTGGATTTAAAATTTAAAGTAAAATTTTTGAAAGAAAATGAAATTTGGGATCCTGACATACCTAGCCACAATGCTACTAGAGATGCTATTGGCTGACAGCCAATCCAGGAGCTGCATTTATTTTGTTCTGGGCACTGATAGACTGCACCACCCAAAAGCAAGAATAAGGAAGATATTGGATTTTAGCTATCTTCCAGTATATTAATACTGTCTGAAGACGTATAGACAGTATTAATAATGTCTAGTATTAATATACTGTCTATATTAATACATATAAAGGAAGATTTGGAATCTGAGCTGTTACTAAAAGCAGTTTCAGGTGGTATTAAAGGGGGTATCAAGTATTTGTGGATCTTAGCTATTACCTATTAGCTACTATCAGCTGTATCTTCCCCTTTTTGAATGTAGCAAGTTGTCTTTACCACATCTAGACACTTCTACATATTGGGTAGCTACTTCCTGCTTGAACTTTTATTTGTGCTAACAAATAATTAGTCATATGTTGGATGTCTGTGTTTGTGATCTTTCTCCACCAGGTCTTGCTTATCGTGACGTTTTCTCCTCCCCGAGCCGGAACTTGGTGAAAATCTTACATTCTCCTGCTGCATCTGCATTCTGAAGTAACATCATACCCAATCTCTCTCCATCTGACCAAACACCAGTCATCGCCTTCACACTGCAGAGTTCGCAGCGCTCGCATCTCTTACCAGTCGAGATGGAAAGAGATACTGTCACAGCTACGCCTGCAAATAGAAAACAGACTACCGTAGTCATGAAGTGTGTTTTCCTCCACTGAGAGAGTTGCTTAGGGCAGTAATGCAATACGTCTGCGGCTCCCAATGCATTTATGACACATCGCATCCCCCCTGTGGTGTCGGCAAGATGACAATAGAAGGCAAGCCGAGCGGGGACATGTGCATCTGTAAGCGAGAATATGTACATTGCGTGTCACTTTGTGTGCTTCGTAAGAGAGCGAGTGTGTTGTCGCCTTTGTATGTTCCCGGCACTCGTTTGGCAACGAGACAACGTGACGGTGTCACGGCAAGATGGATGAGATATGCATGGGGGAAAGGGCTGAGAGATTAAAAGAGAGCAGCCTGAGAGGCAGACGGCGCCACCTCTGTGAGAGTCCCTCACCTGCTGTCCTCCTGGTTGATGCTCATGTACATTTCCGAGGTAGTGTCTTCCGCGATCCCCCCGTGAGGCACCAGCAGACTGATACCTGCGGAGAAAAAAAAGGCACGCCAGAGCTGATCAGCAGGCAGTCGGCCGCGCGCACGGGCGCGCGTGCCACACACCTGCTCAGCTGTCAGGCCTCCTTACCGAGGGTGACAGCTAGCTGGGTGACGGCCCCAGAATGGGGTGACAGAACAGAGTCTCAGAGGCCTCGTGAAACGCAACGCTGCCAAGACCGCCTCTGTCGCAAGCAGACACACTTACACGCTGCATCTTTCTCAAACGCGTCCTCGCAAAAAGCGTTAGCGGCGTTAGTTGGTATCGTAAACAGTTGCTACCAGTCTGGGGTATGTTTGCCACAACTATGGAGAAGTTCGCTCATTTCTTCGCAGTGTTAATTATATGCTTTCAAGTACTAAATTAAAGTATTTGTCCCAATAAGTGTCATTGGTCAGATTAGAAGTACATTTTTTAAAACTAAAAACCTTTAAACAGGAACTAAACATACTTTTTTTGTTTTGTTTTTTGTAAAGTACCAAAAAAAAAAAAAGTTGAATCTTCTCCTTCACATTAAAGAAACTGGAGTTCACACTCCCAGGAGGGTCGCATCAAATCAAATTGCCTCACAGTTGGCTCACCTGTGTTGGGCACCACCAGCCTGCCTCCAGCATGGCCAAACACCGCCGTTGCTTTGTGCAGAGGCCTGCTGAGCGTCTGAAAGACCCGCGGAGTGAAAAGATTTTTGCCTCTCCTGCCCAGCGTTGTGCCCACTGCAACCCCTCTGTAGTCGGGAGCCAAGCCCCGTGGAAATGTCTGAGGGTGGGACATGACGTGGTACTCTGCCCTTTCCGTCGCCCCTGCGGAAACAATGAACGCTTTGAAATTCGCTTGCTGTAAACTTGTGAACTCTTGACGTCTCGCCGGTGCAGCTGTTCAACCCGAACAAAAGGCAAGCGGCGCTCAGCGAGCAGCTTTGTTTACATCTATGACGCGCTCATAGTAAAGCGATTCGCCCTCTGACTGTTCACTAAAGCTAATCCTGAAAGAGCGACCGAAAGTGCATCAAGCCTGCCTCTTGCCAAGGATTTTGCCTCCAGCTGAAACAATGAGCCTGAGGGAAGAGCATCACTTTGCATCCAAAGAACCGGCAAAGTAGAGTCTTTACACTGCAGATTCTATGTAAAAGGTGATTTTTACATACTTCGCGTCTTAAGTTTTCAGCATTTAGCAGTTGCTGTTTTTCTGTCTTGTGTCGCACTGATACGCTTCAGATTTTCAAACAAATGCGCTTTTTAAATTGTGTTCATTGTGTGAGAAAAGCTTTCCAAACCAGCCAGGCCCCAAGTAAACAGTAAATGTCACACACACTCCACAGATGTGACAGGACTTTGATGTTTCGCAAAGTGAAATTCGTTTCCTAACATTTATGGACACGCAACACATCGATGTCATTCGTGTCAACATAAGGTCAGAGATTTGAAAGAGCGCGACGGCAGCTTCAGTTTCTCAGCCGCTGTTGTTGCTGGTGGCACAAATCCACGGAAAACAGGGAAGTTGTTCAAAATCTGCCATGTTGTGGTTTTCCAATATTGGATGTTGCTCCCAGCAACTTTGCAAGACAGAAAAACTCCAGTTTTTTAATGACATAGTCTTTTGTAATATTATAGAGCAACAAAATACGTTTATAAATAATAGTGTCTACTCCAGACTCCCCCAAGTGACATGCAGTACTTCTGTTTTGTGAAGCTTTATTTGCAGCATTTCACATTTTCTGTTTTTGTTTTGTGTGTGTGGGTATTTTCCCTTTTGCTTCCATTTGCTGTGATTTTATCTGTGACTGCAGCATCTTTATTTTTATTTTGTTTTGGTTTGCATTTGTCTTGTTTGTGGGTTTCTGCTTCTGTTTTTTTCTAATTGCAAAATGTCTTGTTTGCAGGACGTTCCGCTGTTTGCTGCTTGTTTGCACCAGGCAGCCATTGTACGAAAATCCAACATGATGCTCAAACTGGAATTTTCAGGACTAAAATTAAAACTTTATTTTTTTAATTACTAAAATAGGAGCAGCATTCTTCCATAATAACGCTGCTTAAGTTAAAGGTGCAGTAAACCCACATCTAGATGTACTTTTTTTTTTCCACTTATGGAAATATAATTGAGTAAATGTAACTAATTACCATCGGCTGAGAGCAGATAAATTATCCATGTCAGCCCCTGTGTCAGAAGTCTTTATAGACAGAGAAATTGCCTGAGAGTGAAACCTGAGGTTTATGAAGCTGATATGTGGCTGGGGATATTTTTATTTCTATTTTTTTTTTTTTTTTTTTGGTGGAATACAACTTGCGACCAGTCAAGCATTTCTATCTGCAGAGTCGAGGTTTCTCAACTCGGCCCGGCCGATACTTCCAAACGCTTGCGGCTGAGCTGCTGCGGGTCATGAGATTGCAAGTATTTGAGAAATAAATTGCAGGTCACGTATTTTAATATCACTTTTCTGGGCAGCGGTTTTGATGTGTGAGCTCCCTGGCCAGGTACCGCATGTTTTTTCTCGTCCGGTCATTATGTGCTTCGGCTGTTGCGGAGTGCAATTTATGTCTACTTGTTTACACTAACGTCAAAAGGGTAACACCCCACATAAGACAAAGACAGAGTGGAGTCACGCTGCTCAATTTGCCCTCTAAAATTGTCTCAATAGAAGAGATCGGGTAGAAAGAGAGCAGTGCGGTGGCTCTGTGTTATGTTGTGTGCTGACAAAGGAACAGCCACAGAAAACAGAAAGCCAATTTTAAACCTCAGGGCATCATAAAAGTGGTCAGATTATTATTAGCTGCTAACATTATTTAAATTGACCTCAGGTCTGCAGAAAATAATATTAGGACAGAAGAAAGAAACTGTCAGAATGGTTAAGTCCAGCTTTGCTGCTTTCATAGGAGGCAAGAGGCAAAGTAGCAGGAACATCCTGCTCCTGAAAGCACACGATTAACACATCAGCAGTCAGGTCTTCCCTGGGAAAGCAGACCTGCTGCTGGCTGTATCCGGGTCTGAAGAATGCTGATATGTTTTACCAAAGGCATAAGTAATTCACTTGAATTCAATTTTGTTTACACAGCACCGATTCGCAACAAATATCATGTCAGGACGCTTTACTGAGCGAAACGTCACAGCGGACTGTGGGCTGGGAGACGACACGGAAAACTGAAGTGATTTAACGCCAGCGGTTTCTCTTTTAGTGGTTTCATTTAGCAGAGAAACACGGCTAAACAGATAACTTATGGGCCTGCAGGATGAAAAACAGAGCGGAGAGAAACAGAAGGAGCGCAGAGACTAATGAAAGCAATTGCATCTCCCTATACAAAGCGTCACAAGGCTGTTTTCAAACAATTAAACGTCCATCATTCTGCGGCGAGGAACGGTTACAGAAGCATCAATAGTCTTCCATTCCAGGAAATACTCTCCAAAGGTTAGACTGTATGATGTTTAGAGAAATTGCAAAAAACCAAACAGGTTAATCTCAGACTCCACAGACTTAGCTTTTAAAATCTTATTGCTTAAGGATCAAAAAAAGCTTCACAAAGTTTGGCTCATGTGTAAGGAATTCCAAGTGAATGTCTGGTCTACAAAAAATTGCGGTTCAGATCTTAGTACGGCAACAAATAATTGACTTCAACCTAACCTGTAACGCACTATACATGAACTCCTCTGTACACTAAGTTATTCTAGAGGTAAGCGGCTGGTTCATCATTAAGGACATGATCTCCTATGCAGAAGCAATTCTGCCACAAAGTGACAGAAAAAGGTAGAATCAGTGTGTTCCAACGTCCCAGTCAAAGTACTAGCTCTCACCTTGATGGGAACTGAAGGGCCTTGCAGAAAGAATTGCATGCAGTACAATGTTGCAACAGATTTCACATAAAACCCTACAGAAAACGGCCACACCAATTTACTGCTGCTGAAGGAGTTTCTACAAGGTGTTAGTTTTTCACACGTAGCATAGCATTTTGTTTTGTTTTCTCGTTTTGTTTCACAGACATTGACGTTTCATAGGCTGTGTGATTTGTTATGCTCAAGCTTTCATCCAAGCAATTTTAAAACCTTGTGAAGAACAGAAGTTGTGGCACTGAAACAGAGTGTGCTTCCTTTTCTTAGATATTTAGAACTTCAAGAAATTAGCTTGAACTTAGAAAGGGTGCAACATACCTCCTTTATGTGCAGCTAAGCTCATCTATTTAAAGGATAGTCTGTGTGAGGTAGAAGCGTTACTGTTAAAGGTGTGAGAAAAGGAGGTGTGTGTGCGTGCGCGTTTTATTAAGAATCAGTCTGCAAATGTTTCTCGAAGGCAGAGACAGAGAGAGAGAGAGAGAGAGAGAGAGAGAGAGAGAGACGGTGCTTTGCTCTGATAGAATTTGGCAGCTCAGTTCCACCAACAGGGAACCGCAAATGAGAACAGTCTGTGCTCAGACTGCTTCGTGTTTAGAGACGGGCATTACCTGAGAGGAGCACGCTGTCATCTTTCAAAGATTTAAATAATTTCCCTATTCAATCTCAACTCATCTTACGGTTTCCTGTCGGAAATCCGCAAGAAAGGGAAATTTAGCGATGCCTATTCAACACAGAAGATCCCCAGCAGGGAGAATATAAAGTATGACTGTGAATCTTGTAGTTCAGCTCATCTAAATGAGTCATTAAAAAAACAAACAAAAACATGGAGTTTCAGATTTTTTTTTTGTTGAACGTGTGTCAACAAATAAAGCTCTTTTTATATGCAAGTGTAAAATACATTAAAAGCATATTACAGTCTCTCTAGGATGTTGTGATTTTTATGTTTTTATTTTGTTTTGTGATTGTTGCAGCCTAAAATTACTTACTTTTTCAAAAAGTAGCAAGTTTTTACAGCTTTATTTTTAACATTGCTGCACATGTCGTTTGCAAGAAAGACTTTTGACAATTAGTTAATAACATTTACAAGTACGTTCTTGAAATAGGTCCCTTAATACGAATGAAATCGCATCACAATGAGATGTCAAAGTGCAAAAAAAAAACAAAAAAAAATTTAAGGAAAAGTTGCACTGATTGCAAATCTGAATGATGGCTGAATTTGCATTGATAGCTGTGATTGAACTTCCTGGAGGGAGGGACTGATGATAGCGCTAACATATCGGGGGATACGGACTGGAGAATCAGTTTGTTATGAATGAAAAGTTTCTTTAGAGGCAAAATAAAATGTACTCAAAGAAAGGAGAATAAATCTTCTACTACCGGTTGAGTTTTCTAACCTTTCGCCTTCAGAGGGTCGAGGAGCGAGTGCTCGGCCATTAACTCCTTGTCAATGGAGTCCTGGAAACAGATGGGGCTGGTATATGTACGGGACACTGTGAGATCCGGCTGCATGGATGAGTTCATGAGCAGGGGGTTTGCTGAAACACACACACACAGGAAGAGTGAATTGTTGATGGCAGGTAGATTTCTTTTAAAGACATTTCAACACATTGACACTTTAGACAAGAGGGTTGTTATTAACAATATATATAACCTGAGTGCATATCAATAAAATGTCGTTGTTTTTTTTTATTGTGTGGAAATGACTATCGTGTCTTCACCATGGAATCAAGAATGTCATGCATTTACAGAAATGATGTCTTGCTTAGTGATGACAAACAGGAGCAGCAGGCGGTTTTATCTGATAATCAACTTTCAGAACAGCTACAAAAACTTATATATTTGCATGGTAATAATAAATAATAAATGGTAATAACATCAGAGGACATCGCCATTGAAAGATGCACTGACTTCCTCCAACACAAGTTAGCACATGATTGTGAAATGAAAGGGAAGTGCAAGTTGTTTTTATATCTGCTTCAATTAAAAGATGAGGAGGGCTTTTATATTTGAAATGTCTGTTGTTCAGCGGGATTCGTAGAGCAGAGAAACCCTGTGACCGTAACACAGAGCCGTTTAAACGCTTTTCATACACATGGACGGTCAGTGAATTGTAGCTACAAACTGTTCTCAGACTTTTGTCTAATCACAGATGTTTCTCATAGAGCAACATCAAATTTTCAGTGGATAAAATGCAACGTCGGAGCTGCAGGACTACTTTACAAAGCTACAGGCCGTTCATTTTCCTCGGCGTTGATCGGCTGCATCCCCAGAACGCTTTTTAGAGGGAGACTCAAGTATTTACGGATTTCAGCCAATCACTGTGGTCCTTAACTCCCATGAATACCACAAGTCTTAACTTGCACCAGTTCAGGCAATTATCTTAATGTTGCAGTATCTAACTTGTGATCTTCTATAGTGGCAGAATCATGTCACAGTGTAAATGAGATTCTGTGGAAGAAAAAGATGATTTCAGAGAAAGTGAGCATAAAATAAGAAATTAGACTAAATGTTATTAGCTGTAAAGAAAAAACGTTTCGTGGGTACGAACATCTTCACAAACAATGTTGCGACCCAATACGTTTACAGCAAAATAGCACATAGAAGATGGGATTGTTTGCTGAAAAGGAATTGGATTCTTCTTTTTATTTGACAGATTTGATCAAATAATATTTTATTTTACACAAATGACAGAAGAAATGGACCGAAGTAAGAACTAAAATCTCAGACACAAGCTCAGCAAAGTTTATGTCGGTGTAATATGTTCGACAGACTGGGGGGGGAAAAAAGAGAAAGAAAATAAAAACTGTAACTGATTGCTGTGATTTCACTAGTAGCAGCATATAACTGAGTGACATATCAGGAGGGGAGCACATGCAGGATATTATGAAGGTTCTAACACAAGAAGCTGAGACCAAGATTAAAGCCTTCCCTGCCACCTGTGGTGTTATAAAAATGAACTTTATTATGCCTGGCTGAGGGCTCCTGCTGTGGCCAACCATAATGCCTGTCTGAAAAACACACACACATGGACTGAGCTGGACCACTCTAATGTTTTTGCATTTGCAGCATGAACGTTTCATCCCTAAACTTCACCAAAAAAACAAAAGAAAAAGAAATTGGAAACACTAATAAATTGAATTTTTAATTCTGCTCCAATGAATAATTGATTGAGGTATTGTTGGTTCAAAAAAAAAGAAAAAAAAAAGAAAAAGCAAGTTGATTAATGCACTCTGTGGTAGGAGAACAAATATCTAAGTAATAATAGATAAGAGTGAAATTACACAGATTCTTCATATGGTTTACCGTTTGTTTTCGACAAAGTTTTATTAGTCGGGCCGTGGCGTTGTTTCCAATAAGATTCAAAAGTCCCTGCATGTTTTATAGATTAAGCCGCATCATATCGGTCATTTTACCTCCAACTCAGACATTAAGACTCTCCAAAAGCCTTGCAGTAAACAAACTAAAAAATTAAAAACTGTCATTCTCATCCCGGCTCCTAAAGCATTTTAATAATTGATGCCCATTAGTTATGTCATAACACAAACACGTGAATGTATAATTCATGACATCACAGGAATGCATACACTGTATGGACTGTGCGGACGGCGCTTTCATTCAGATACATTAGCATCAATATTTCAGCACTTTTTATGGTTTTCAAATTAAAATAAATACCAACTTGAAAAGGACAAGATCCTTCATCCTTTGCAGAAGTAATCTCTGCTCCGCTGTTAATCTTTGGGAAAGTAAAGCGTTCGTGATGGTTTGTGTTTTGTGTTTGTTTCTTACAAAGCCAATCTGCAAGAGTGACATTTTTCTGTCTTTTCTCTCTCAACTTTTGTGTTCTTCTGCTATTTGAAGGCAAATGACATTTTTTACAATGTCTATACAGCCAAAGAATGACATTCAGAATGCAATATGCTCTCACTTTATTTATGAGGAACAAAACAGATTTGATTGGAGGGTTTTTCTTTTGTTTATGGTTCATTCAAACCATAAAACCAGCTGACTGAGTGGATTTTATTTTTATGCATCCCATGTCGAAGTCACAAAATGCATAATTTTGCTGTATTTTCTACTATTTTCCTTATTTACTCTCCTGATTTCTGAAAAGTTAGGCAACAAGTAAGACAGAAAAGTCAAACCCTACATGCCAGAGCACACAGCTGTGAAAATTATTTGTATTACTAATTATTTAATGTGTTTTTGTGGTGCAACGCCTGTGTTTCCATTACATATGTCTGCAAAACCTTTATATTTTGCTAAACAGCCCTATTTCATAATTAAAGTGTTTCCATGAAATGAGGAACACAATTAAAATCACACGTGAAAAAGGTGTTCATGCATTAGGTCAATAAACGACATCATCCATAATCTACTTCCAGTCATCTTCTTTGTGGTTTCGGTCAGTGGCAACGTCCACCTGTAGATCATGTGACTTGTGGGATGCCAAAAGGTGTTTCCAATTTTGATACAGCCAAAAGACTACTTTGTTATACTACCAAACGTTTTCATAGAAAAAATGAGAGTTTTTTTTAAACTGCCGTGTTTCCATTAAGCAAATTTAATTTTGAAATGTAAAAATGCGCAATTTCGCCATCAATAGATCGCGAAACATATGTTGTCAAAGTTTACACAGATAAAGATGATCTGTGTAAAAAGTAACTGACCCTAAATATGACAACTAGTGGGTCATGACATCAACCATGTGAAAATTGGCACTGAGTTTTGTTCATATCTATAGAGGAGTGAGGCAGAATCAGCCATACTGACGGCTATTCAAAAATTTGATGCCTTTTTCATCAAATTTTAGAGTGTACTTTGACTAGGCCCTGCTAGAGAGCTTTTGTTTTGTTTTTTTAATTTTGCTTCTGATCTTCGTTCTGCTGCATTATCTTGGAAGGTTTGAGCTTAAAAAGATGTTCAACAGCAGGATTTTCTGATAAGTAAATAAATGTATGGTTCCAACAATGACTGCAAGTTGTCCAGGTTGTGCTTAACGAGACCAGAACCAGTTGATGATGGGTTTTTTTTTATCTGAAATTCTTTGTTAGTAACAGGATGCATGTGTTTCAAAAACTAACATTTTTGTCTCGTCAGTCAGATGGATATTTTTGTCCTGTTTGGTCTGCCATAGTTGCCATTTTTGTCCAGTTGAATCATTGACAATGACCCTAACTCCATGAATAAAACTAGCAAACCCAAGGTTTGCTACATATCTCTGCTTATTTTAAGTGGCTATAAAAACAATCTAAGAGGTTTCAAAGTGTTATTTTGGCATATGTCATGTAGACTAGTTCACCCTCAGAAGTTTGCGTGTCTCGTTCTCGGAAAGCAAGTTGGAATTTGCAGGTAAAATCTAAAACAGAGCTGGTAAAAATAAATAAATAAAAAATCTGCATCTGACAGTGGAAGTCTCGTAGGTGAAGGTTTTAGTTTGAGCTGACTTATCCCTGCGAGACTCGGTCACTGGCTTACCTTGACGAGACGTCTTGAAGCTGAAAGACTGGAAGCCCCCAGTGAGGGCAGAGGAGTCGATGACATCGACCCCGTACTCACTTTGGCTCCGCCGATACAGAGTGACGGCGACGATCAGCAGCACCACGGTCACCACTCCCGCAGCCAAGCCTGAGTACAGGGCCACATCACTGGTTCTTTCCACTCCTTCGAAGGTTAGAAGGATAAAAGTTAGAATTTCTGTCACAGTCTGGGGAATGTTATTGTGTCTAATTAGGACAACAGAAGCAGCTTCTTCCCTTAGAAGCCCAAGAATCCGCGTTGCGAGAGAATATTAAAGTTGCGGAAGTCGGTGGGAGGCAAATCTACCTCTGTTCCAAACTACATGAGAGCCTTTTTGTCTCCTATCCTGATACACAATTTTATTGTTCCTTTCTGCAGAGTTAAGACTACTAATGAGGAACCTCGGAAGAAAGGCGATTATAATCAACCCAACACCTGACTGTCATTTCAAACACCGCTTGGCTCTGGTGTTGGAGGCTCTCTGCTTTCCACTGGGATAATGTGACAAAACCAATTCATTAAATTAGCTCATCGGCGACGATTACGCTCTATCTGCTCCCGCCAGTATTGCGGCGTCCAACTCCACAAAGAAAAGGAGCGGGAAGAAAACAGAAGCTGCTAGCTTGTTCTTGAAAGATAATGAGATCTTTGCTAAAAAACAGGACATGCTGAGAAATCCTCTAAGTAGCCTGAAGCTCAAAGGGAAGAAAATTGACAAAATATGCAAAGCAGTATTAGCAGCCATAGTGGCAGGTTAATTGAGGGCTCAGGAAAGTTACGGAAGCCTGAATGCATTTTTCTTACCGCTGGTGACAAATGGAAATAGTGATTGTTGTTAAAGGACAAGTAAGGAGAACACGAGCTTCTGGCTCCGTATGGATCAAAATGACACTGCAGCAAATTCCTCTTTTCCCTAAACAGCAATTAAGCACAAACCAGTGACTTTGCAGTGGATATCCACCGACAGGTGTGACCCCAGCGTGCCACACCGGACGAAGTCAAAATTAAGAGGGGGAGCTACACGTATTGACGCAAGATGCTTTAAATGCTGCTTTTAACAGCAGCCTGCTTAGTTATTTATCCAATAAGTGTCAGAAAGATTTAGGGCATCAGTGAATTGTCTCAATTTAAAACGTGGGGATTCCACTGGGAGTTATTTTTCAGATTCACATGTATTAAAGGGATTTATTTGTTAGACTAATCTGGGGCTATATTTCATATGTTGGTCTATATTCTTCACACTGCCACAATTGTGGGGCGTATGCTGTGTTTTACCAGTCAGGCTGAGGCACCATTAGTCAGGAAAAGCACCTAGTTAAACACTGAAAACACCCAGTTCCACATTCAAGTCAATTTTCATGCATCACTGACATATATATTTTTCCTTTTGTTTTAATTTACAGCTGAAACATGCTGATATCATTTTCTTTGCATCAATATATTACCATCTATGTTATATGTTTCATCAGTAAATCAGAATTTGCCCTCGTTGGAAGTTCCTGTGATAACAAGATAACTTTATTTAATCTAAAGTTGGTTGTGTATGTTTTCATTAATTTCCTTCTTAATGTGAGCACTGCCAGGTCTATGATGCTTATTGAAGCACAAAACACCAAAAAACAACAACCCCAAAACAAACAAAAAAAATCACACAGTGACAATTTTTTCCATTTCTCATTTAACAGAACTTTTCAGTTCATATAATATTTGATGTATTCTTCTTTTTAACTTTCAAATATGGTCAGTATCATACTTTTCAAGGAAGAAAAAACACTTTTTGGAATTGTGCAGCGAAACAGTTCAGCCCAGTTTCCCATTGTCATCCAATGGAAACTGGTCTTGTTGATGGGATCTAAACCTCAACCCACAGCTCCTCTGCTTAACCAGCTGTTATTGATTCCTTGTGGGGGGAAAAAAGAAGATATGTGACTTAATATGTCTGCATGTCTTGAATAAATGGTTATCAAGACTGTTGCAAACTCCACTCTCTGTTATTTCTTTTTAATATTACTGAGAAGAAAAAATATAACAATAATGTAATGCCAAATATGATAAAGTGTTTCTTTAAACATATTTTAAATGAAGAGATGTTCTACTATTATCCACTATTACAGATTTTTTTGCATCATAGAAAAGATTTAAAAAGCTATTAATATTCAAATGTATCAATGCACAGGCAGAAACAACTTTTACTTTGTTTCTGTCTAATAATGATGGTGAATGATGATGATTGCATACAGAAAATGTCAAGACCAGAGAGTGCAGTTCTAAATGCTTGATTAAAATATCTTATATAAGGAAATAATAAAAATATTTAGTGCATTTGTGAACGGATTTACAACCTCTTCATTTTTCAAGTGTCGCACGAAACCCCCAAAGTTATTCCATGAACCCTTCGTCCTCCGCCTACTACCGAGAAACAACTGGGACATCGCACCCCTTCGAAATTTAGGATTAAGAGCAAAGGCTGATGACAATGGCTAAAATTGGATTAAGTCTTATTAATGATTACATATGGTCCAAAAAAAGTCCTGATGACAGTAATTTCCCGGCCAACTAAAACTGCTGCTCATAATAATCCCAGTAGGATCCAGAACCAGTGTGGCAGGGATCCAATGTTGAGTCTGTTGAACACATTCATGGATGATTATAGCTTAGCAAAACTGCAAAAAAGAAAAAATGATGTCTTACATTTAGAGCGAGAAAAAAAATGGCTCTGAATTAGCATTTAGTGTGCAGAGTTGTTTCACATCATTCTAAAGCACGTGTCAAAAGACATTATGAATGCTTGTCTGTTTATTTTTAAAGAATGGATTGACTGTACAAAATACCTAAACATAGCTACTAAATGCAGCATTTAAAATAATTGAAATCAACATGGAAAATATGTTTAAGCTATGGTTCTCAAGAATATCATGATGAGAAATGTCCAAACAGTACTACAGTTTATAAAAAAAAGAACAAAAAGGGATGTCTAGATTTTTCTTGTCCTGCCATGATTTCCACTGTAAAAACGATGCTCCTCTGTACGGTCCCGCGGGCGAAACATTCCCCGATAAGAGAACAATCTCCAATCCTCTGTTGTCAATTTTCAAGTCGATGGAGGTCCAAGACTCTGAGGAGGATCGATTCGGAGACCCTAGTCCACCTGGTAACTCACCGTTTCCTGATGGTGCATTACTTCCTGTTCAGATCAACTCATCTCCCTCACAGAGTCTGAACTGAATGCCGATCCCGATGTGAAACCGCTGGTCAAATCTTGCGTTTTGATTATTGTCGATAAAATCCACTCAGACTTTTCTGTGGATTAAGTTTTGGGTCAGATTTGAACCAGATTTGAACCAGAACTTTTACAGCAGAGAGAAGAGCAAACATTTTGAGGTTACCACCGTAACCTCAAAATTTGAAATTGTTGTCCTGAGTTATAAACAAAGAGACAGTTGTAGTAATGAGAGTTGTATTTGCACTTCTGGCAGTCAGTATTATAATAACTCTTCACACATAAGGAAATTGGTTACTTTATGCCTCACTAGAATGTGAATGCAGGAAAACAAATTCCTGTTAGCTTGTGATGCTCGGGGTTGTTGCCCTGGCAAATTCAGGGGAAAAAAAAAAACTGGCAAATGTGACTTTTTTTTTTTTTTATTGCATCCTGAAGTTGTTGAAACTTTGTATATGTATTATTTCTTGATTGAGGTTCTGACAGCAGAAACAGGAACATTTTGAAATGCTCCTCTAGATCTACTTTTTAAAGCTCAGTCTGTTTGAACTAATCTTTCTCTGACTGATTTTCTTATTAGCTGTATATTCCGGTTAATTGGCCGTTTCTTTACAACGTGAATAAGCGATTCCAAAATTTCCTCTGTGGACCAGTGAAAGCAGTCTGTACCGTCGTAATCCAATGCAACGTTAACTTCCAGCAACGGTTTTAGACCCTAAATGAATCAGTTACAAGGATGCACTCAGTAAAATACTGTAATCTGTCAGATACACATTTTGTCAGTGAGTGGAGTCGACATTAGCAGTTTAAAAATTTATTTGGAAGTTTGGATGCCATGAGGGAAAAACTCACCCTGCGGCTTTGCGTCATGGAGCAACTTCCGATCTGCAGGCAGACAAAGAAATTCATTTCAGAGTTTGCAGTAGGTCTGGAGCGTCGGTTCATTCAGGCGCTACTTGTGCATGCGTCCCTGCCTCAACACACTGTGCTTAATGTAAGTCAAGTGGATGAATAATGAAGACGGATGAGGGTGCTGGTAATGAGCGTGATTATAATGATGATCATGATCCAGCCTGCTCTGCCAAAGACGATAAACATTTAATGTATAATGACACAGTCTCTAAGCATCATGCTTACAGACAGTAATGATCCCCAACTGCCTTTTTTTTTTTTTTTTTTTACTTCTTAAGTAGATGATGTTACGCACTCTGAGTGCAGAGGCCGCCCGTGCAGTTTTCCGCTGCCGAAGCCGCGCCTTCGCAGAGCCGTCCTCCGTGTTTGGGCTCTGGGGCCGTGCATTCTCTGGCGCGCTGCCTGTCGCAGTCGGAGCTGCACACGGACCACTCGCTCCACTCCCCCCAGCCTCCGTCGACTGAGAGGCAAAGCAAGAAAAAAATACATATCACCAGACAGAGAATGCAACGCACAGAAGAATGAGGCTGTGTGAGAACAGATTCTACTCCAAGTTGACTCTCTCAAAAGTGGTTTGATTCTTTAAGGGAAACACTTTTAAAGTAACCGCCGCCACACTCGCAACGGCTCCTTCCACGGCCTGTCAAAATACTTTGGGAGTCTTCTCGACCGGGAGCGCAGAGACTCTGTTTGTGCCACATCCAATCAAGTCTCCTTCCCGCCTCCAAATGTTCTGCAAGCTCCCTTCCTCCCAGCTGATCTCATGAACCCTTTTTATGTCTCCAGACATGAGAACGAATTCCTCCCAAGAGTGAGAGCGCTGGCGTCCCTGATAGCCAGTTTGATTGAATGTGATAGATGTGTTTTTTTTGTTTTTTTTCAAACCGTACAGTGGTTGAAATCATACAGTTTGGGATTTATTCAAACGCGTCAGCAGTTGCAGATGAAGCCTTAGCCGTAGAAGTCGGAAGATGTTCCGCTGTTCCGGCCAGTTGTCTCTGTTTTCCAGGTTTGTTCGTTTTAATTGTGCTTTGGGTTTCAGACACAGGCCAGAAGCCAGTGTATTGAGACCATCTTGCTTTTAAGGACAAGTTAAAACTGTGAGTTGTTTAACTCACAGCCTAAAAAGCAGCATTTAATAAATAAGTTAATAAATAAGTAATTTCTTTAATTTGTTTTTTTTAGGCACGGAAGAAATAAACACAGCTTTTCTTTGCTTCACAATGCCCTCAAAACTGTTTCTCATTATTCCATCCATCCATTTTCTAACACCCTGGTCTCTACTGGGGTCAGGAGGTGCTGGTGTCCTGGACATGTCGCCAGTCTGTTGCAGGGCGACACAGAGACAGACAGGGCAAACAACCATACACACGCACACACATGCACACACACACATGCACACGCACACACACACACACACACACACCGAGAGAGAATTTAGAGAGACCAATTTACCTGACCTTGGGAAGAAGCCAGAATACCAGGAGAGAACCAGGTACATACATGCACAGGGAGAACATGCAAACTCCATGCAGGGGCAGGGAATCGAACCCAGGACCTTATTGCTGCAAGGCAACAGTAATTCCCTTTCCACCAAATTATTTTTTTTTTGAGCACACACTGCACAGTTCCTTTGGCAAATACCTTTTACGCAGTAAATGTTTCATTGTGCAGCCCATAAAATTACCATAACATAATCATTTTGTATTGTAAATGATTTTCCCCAAACCATTGCATTTTTCAAAAAATAAATATATTTTGGGCGTTCATTAGTATAATAATCACCCTAAAAGGTAACACCAATAAGTGTGTTGAAGTATATCACCATGTGTAGTGCATTTGTATAATGCCGGTTTGTCTTTCTAAACTATATTTTTGAAAAAAAAACAAATTTTTTAGTTATAGTTTAATTTGTTAAGAAGGACATGCGAGAAGCCCATTTGGTGCAACTCCAGACCGAAATAACAGCGCTGATCGACCAGAAACATTTCAGCAAAAATATCATGTTGACGTGGCTGAAAATGTCACTTTACATTCAATCAATCTCTTTAAAGCTTTAAATGCTGTTTACCGTGTCTATTCATTGTCTTTATTCTTGTCTTTTAAGCTCGTCTACATATAAGGCATATTAAAACCCAGGAAATTTTGATGACTTTTACCTTTTCTTTGAAAACTTTGAGGAACTTATTGCTTCTCGGTTCTGTTTGATCACATCAGTCCCTGGGCAGAAGAGCTGAGCCTAATTCAATCATGTTGGCTGATAAATAACTCCAGGCAAATGTCAAAGTTGGAGTCCTAAAAGCAAACCAACACGTTCTTTCTCCGGATGAAAGCCTTCTTGTTTTTGACACTGATGCCAGAGAACATCTGATCTTGTGGATCCACAGTGGACTGCAGGGCGTGGCTCCTGTGGATTACATTTGTTCCAGTGAGTCACACAGATGCTTGATCGGATGGGGAACTGGAGAGTTTTGAGATTTAGAGCCTTTTTTTTTTTTTTTTTTGCTGTGTTGCCTGATCCACTTGTGGGGTTGCTCGGCAACAAAGTCGAGGTGTGTAATTTTTGTAGAAGCATAGCAGCCACATAAATGCGAGAATCCAAAGGATTCCCAGCAGAACGCCGAGCCGCTGGTAAGACGAACAGCCCAATTCAGCCCAACCTGCCCAAAGATTTTAATATTCCTGATCTGTGATTTAATGCGAGTGCAGCTTTTCTGCAGGCCCACTGCGGCGCACGGCAACGCGTTGCTCTCACCTGGACACACGGTGTTGCACGTGCTCTTCTGCACCGACATGCCCTCGCAGAAGGCTCCGCCGTTGAGAGGCGCCGGGTTGGTGCAGGTCCGCGATCGTTTCTGCACGCCCCGCCCGCAGCGCACGTTGCAGGCCGACCAGTCGCTCCACGACGACCAGCCTCCGTTCACTGAGGGCAACCGAGATCCAAACGGGAAAGCGGTCAACGCCACGTCTCCTGTTTCGTGTACAACATCACAACCTTTCCGACGCAATGCAGGCCGTTTGACTAATCTGCTAATTTGCTGTCACAGGGGGGGAAAAAAGGGAAAAGCAAACGCTTTTGTTCCACTGCTAAACATTGACAATGGTAGGCCTGTCAGAGCCCTTCATTAGCTTTGTGGAACTTAATAATTGATGGTCTTCAGCAAGCCGCCATAGCGAGAAAGAATCAGATATGTTCCCGCCGCAGCTTAATGCTCTCGCCGAATAAAATAGAGTATGAGATGGGAGGTCAGTGAAATGGGCATGGAAACACTAATCAATGCTTTGCTTTAGTCAAAGAAGCTCGATGCAGGCGTGACATTGTAATTTCACTCTGCACTGGCCTATTAAAAGCCCGAGAACATTGTTTGCCTGCCTGTAGCTGCAGAAAGTGCTTTGAAAAAGGTATTTAATGCAGGCACAAATAAGCTGCGAAGTGTCACTGACCTCATGGCAGCTGCTTTTCAATCATGAATAATAAGACTGCTGTAAATATTGTGACTGCCTCCATTGCTCAATGCTGGTCGGTGATGATAAGCCACTCACAAGACTCAAGAGTCCAAAAAGGACCATTTTCTAGTGGTGTCTATTCAGTCTATAGGAGGCGATTTGACACCATAGCAATAAGAGATTGACATCTGATTTACCACTGCTTTCATATTGTATTGTAAAGCATTTATTATTCTACGCTGCTGCACTTTCACATCTTACCGTAGACTACAACCATAGCCGTGGCACTCCGTCTGTTGGCCACAATGTTGCTGGCAACACAGGTGTAGTTGCCGGAGTCAGAGAGGCGGGCCGCCGAGACGATCAGCTCATGGTCGCCCTTTTTACCGATCGCGCCAGCGTTCAGAGGCTCCTCGTTTTTCAGCCACTCCACCTGCAAAGAAAGAAGAAAGAATCAGATCGCTCCTTTTTTTATAGCACTTCAAGCACGAGAGGAGGTGCACTTCCTGTATTAGCAACTTTTCCACGAGCTGATGAAACGCCGCCATACTGGGGGCTCTCTAATGTGAGATTTCTCAGGAGGATTACGCCGAGATAAGAACGACACGCGCCTTTTGTTTTATCATACGTTATTATGGAAGACTCTTGTATAAGTGTGTGATTTTGATTAGTATTTTGGAGCACGCTGCTCTCTTTCCTGCTGCTGCACATGGCTCCGAGTCGCGCTCGCCACAGCGGCCCCGATAAGACGTGTAAAAATAAGCGGGAAATTAGATTACGTTTTCAAAGGCGCCAGCGTAATCTCACACTCAAATTTTCAACCTTTGATTACGTTTGGAGTTTGTTTTTTTTCCTGCATTCTTACTAAATTCTTCAATTCCCATCAAGTAAATAATGCTAGTTTTTTTATACCTTATGTTTTTTTTTTTTAAAAGACTGATGATGATGTCACCGCCAAGCACAGGGAAGTTAAAAACAATAGTAAAAAAAACTGGAAAAAAAAGAAAAAGATTTGTTTCCTTACTTTTCACAAATCTTTTTTTTTTTTTTTGTGGCTGTAAACATGCAAAAAAGTGGGTCACAACTCTTGAGTTACAACCCAGAACCATTTTTAGCTGTTAAGGATGACATGGTGTTCATCTATCAACATTTTGCAGACGTATCAGAGCCTGAACTCACTCAAACATGCTGTGATTATTCCATCAACTTGATGCAAGTGAGCACAGTGGCTTCTGCAAAACAGGCCGGGTTTTACAATTTCTATCAATTTACATGATGCTTTGGAAGGTTAATTATGTTAAGATGCTAATTTTGAATGGTAGAGCTCGTACTGTACTATGCTCCTTCAAAACATCTCGGGGAAAATGCTGCAGGAGAACGAAATATAAGCAAGAATGCAACGATACCCAAGTCTCAAAAAGACTGTCAGATGATGTTACTGATAGAGAAAGAAAAATAAGTGATGTAGGAATGTTTACCACCACCTTGCATCACTTCTGTAAGCTTTGAGAAGTGAAGAGACCCGCTGCCCGCAGTGTTAAAAGCAAAAATCTTTGTCTATTGATGTTTGCTTCGAGATTTGAGCGCCGTGGCCTTGGAGGGCCTCCCCTTTGTCGACTACTTTGTTTTCAGTGTTTCCACTGGACGACAAGTCAGAACTTTGAAATGAGTCCAGCTGAGCCGAAAACAAAGCTCTGCCGCTGTGACGCATGCAGATTAAGGTTTCTAGGTGAGACAAAGATTGCTCTTTTATCGGCTGTTTTGATGGAAGCACATGTTGCTCTGGAAATCATTCAGCGTTAACTGTGCCATCGAGATAAACACCCATCCCATACGCCCAGGGTTTCATAGGACGCAAAAGAATTTCAAGTTTTAAAACACCAGATTCAAGAAGCAGTTTTTGAATTTTCTTTTTGCATCCTTGGTCAACTTTAAAAGATGAACTTTTTGTGTGTTTTGAATCTTTGCAACTTTGATTTTTTATTTTATTTTTTTTGCATCGGAAGTTCAGGTGTGTTTTCTGAGACTCGCAGTGATTTTCACCACAGGTGTAATGGCTCAATACTTGGGAGATTACAGCCATTCACTGCTGATTTTCTCTGTTTTTGACAAAATCTCAAAGATTGTTTCAGATTTTTACTTTGATAGGCAATATTCCTAAAATTTTGAGCAATTTTCACTTTTTGACAGCAGAGTGACCTCCTCCCTCCTCATTATTTCTCTCTTTCCGAAGGACTAATTGGAATGTGCTTTCAGCTCCAAATTATCGCGACTTGTTGGTGATTAATCTTCCACCGAGTGTTCTAAAACAAATTTTCTGTAATTTTGTTGTCAACTTTCCAGTTCTTCTTTGGAAAGTGTCACTGGCGTCAGATTTTAAAATGACCCCCACATAAAGGAATTTTGTGTTTTTTTTATTTATTCATCCACTAATGTGATGCAGACTGTTTATCAAGCTCCTAATATATGCCTGGAATATTTACTAAAGTAAAAAAAAAAGTAAAGTGAACTAATTTATTATTCACTTTAACTCATAGCTTACCAAGTATCATACACTTTATACTGCGGGGGAAGTTTAGCCAAAATAAACAGCTAACCCCAATTACTGACTTTACTGTGGTAATTTCACAGTTTACTTCTTATTTCTGGGCAAGGCTGTCAAGGATCTTCTTCTACTGAGATGTTTTTAATGACACCTTCAAATGTATCTCTAAACTTTATTGACAGTGTCATAAAAAAATTCAATTTATTCGGCTGGTTTTTATCGCAAGTTTCAGATGATTAAGCAAATTGTTCATTTCACCCAAATATATCCGGAGTAAAATTAACACAGGAAACGGTTCTCACTCTTCAGTTTCTTTTACTGAGGGAAAAACAGCAATTTTAAACCAGCTGACCCTGAGTGAAAAAGTAATTGCCCCCTAAATCTGTTAGCAGGTTGCGCCACCTAACTGCCATCAAGCGTTTGCAATAATTGGAAGTGAGTTTCTTTTTCCATCAGTATTTTTCCATTTTTGATAAAATTTTTCGGAGCCAGGATGAGGAATTTCTTAATTTGGTGGTATCAAAATTGGTTCATTTTGCAAAACTGCAATGGAAAGTTTTTTTTTTGTTTTTTTTTGTCACATGATCAACAACCGGATGCTGCCACTGGCGCAACCACGAAGAAGACGACAACAGGAAGTAGTTGGAAGACCATGGCGCAGAATGTTATTTTAATGATTTGAGTGAAACTTTGCAGATTTTCAGGTTTATTTAATCAATTACCGGAAGTTTTCCGGATGTAGTTTGAGTAGTTTTTCCGCCCTTCTCAAACCTCAGATGATTAATGCTCCAGCGAACATTAAAACATAGAAACTGCTTTTTTATATTCAGTCTAACTATACGTGAAGAGCTGAAACATTTCTGTGTTTAAAAAGTAAAAGAACAACAATTAAATCTGAAAGACTGTACGTCAATTTTTTACCTCGGTCATAAAAAAGAAAGAAAATACCAGAAATAGTTGACATTTATCAAGACGAGATGGGGCCCATTCTGCGGTAATTGCAAAATAAGTAGTTTGTAAGACAGGAAGCACATTGCTGACAACAACCAGGAGTGAGTGATGTAGTAGGTAGGCCACATCCACTACCGTTACCAATTCATTGTCCGTGCACCGAGTGAAAGTAATAAGGAATTACAAAATAAAAGACGCTCTGTTGATGCTCCCTTCCTCGCATGACTGGCTCTGTAAATTGCTATTAATGTGCCACTAGCATGAGCTGTTCATTGAGAGGGACGAGCCGGAGCGTGAGGAGTGGGGTTTGATTTATGGCCGTGTGTTCGGGGATTAAAACTCCGCCCCCGCTGGGAGCTCCATGTGTTGGTGCATTGGCGGTGCGGGGTGGGGATGGGGGGTGGCGGCGGCATGCGGGTGGAAGTGGGTGTCCATTTGCCAGAGGAATTTAACAAGAACCACTGAACTTGGAGATTGCTTTGCTTTTTTCCAAAACCCTTGATAAGAAAAAAAATACAGAAGTCAGAAAATCAATAAATCAAGAGTCACGTTGTCACAACTGGGTGCCTTTTTTGTTTTTTGCCTTTGAAGGCTGAGGAAGTCTTTCATCATGTGGGTTTAATTTAGTGGTTTTTTTTTTACAGGGCTTTTCTTTGGACCTTCTGCACTCACTAAACAACGTTGGTGAGTTGAACTGGTCCGTCAGAAGGCCTTATGTCGAAGAAATGCTTAAATCCTCCACCCATGTTCACCAAAACTGATCAGCTGACAAACCTACGAATAAAATAAAACAGCAAAACCACATCCTCCATGAATGCTGGGGAGATTTTGTGTGAAAGAATGACAGAAAACAAAACTCAATGATGAAGTGGGTGGAAATACTTCCTGTTTTTTTGTTTATTTTTTGTACTGACTGATACAGTTTGGTAGTAAACAGAGAAAAACTGCATCGATTTGGTTGATAACATAATGTTTAAGCAGACTTAATGTTTGGTCTAGAATATAGAGAGCCACATAAAACGGTACGGCGGGCCGGATTTGGCCCACAGGCCTTGAGTTTGACACATGTGACTCAGAGGGTCTGAATACAAACACAAAACACACTTTCTCGGTCAGACTTTTTTGTTTTTTACATTTTGAAAACCATTTATCGTTTTCCTTCCAATTCACACCTAAGCATTGATTTTTTATCACTTAAAGTACCAATTGAAGTTTGTGCCTCTAATGTAACAACATAAGGAAATGCTTAAGGGGTGTGAATACTCTTCAGAGGGACTCATACATCTAATTGGATGTTATACTCTTTATTGTAAGGCTAGATTAAAAAAAAAATCTTTCTACAATGTACCAGGGGAAAAGGTAATCAAATGGGATATTGCTATAAACAATTTGCAAGTTTATAAGCATAATAGTATGACTTTTATTTCTTAAAGTTAGCATCCAAGGGATTAAATTGGATATGTGTTTCCATCTATAGCAAAAAGCAGCTAAACTAAAAACCATTTTCCGACATCTTATTAATCTTGATGGAGGAGTAAAAGACGTTGGGAGTTTAACCTCCGACCCTTTTGTTCTTGTCATCAGACAAGATGCATATTCATGGAAAAACGTTGGAATTGAACTTGACAGGAACTGAATTTAACTCCTGGGCTGTGCGAATTTAATGCATTTAAACACTTAGCAGGTAATTCCACCGAAGGAATTTCTTTAAGACTCAAAGATGGCCGCCGACAAAATATGCATGTCTACTTTCTGACAATGACGCAAAAACAAATAGCCAGGAAACCGTGTCGCTGATCCTTTTTGGTACATTTACACCTGATCTGAATTAAATCTATTGTACAAAAATTTAATTGTACAATATGCATGCTATTTAAAGTCCGAACTCAAAACATAAATGATGCAACTTGTGATTTGTTAGACCGACACAAAGTTGTATAAAATGATGCAACGAACAACTCAAGTTCAGTCAGAGAAGATGGAGATACATTTTCACATCTTCCTAGTTTGTTTGACTGTTTTCTGTTGCTTTTTTTGCACTATTTTATTGGATTAGGCAACCGTCACCCTATCAAGAGATTGTTCCACATGGACTGCAGATCTCTGCTGCTCCTCCAAAGGCACCATAGGTTCATGCGCCGTAAAAACACAGAATCTCCACCAAGTACTTCTGGCTCAGGTTCTAGTTTTTTTAAAATAAGACAAAAGCAACCTTTCACCAAGACACAGAAGCTTGTTTTAAGTCAATAGTTCTTTAGCATTAATAAAAAAAAGGGCAGATTATTTTACTTATAACAATAACAAATGTCTAGATACAAGTAAAAAAATCTACCAGTGGTTTAAAAAGTTCCTTGCAAGTTAGTTTTGTCTCATTTCAAGTGTACAAACTTATTTTTACTAGAAACGAGACAAAAATAATTGGTAATATTTTGTGGTTTTGCAGAGTAGCTGCCTAATGATGTTTCAGATTAGGCAGATGTCCAAGTCTTGGCATTTTAGCAACATGCTACAAGCTTGGAGTACTGCTTGAAAACCTGCTATTTTAAAGTTTTCCACAACAACACCTGCATTTATGCCCACACAGACGGTCTTTATTTACGAACTAGATGATTTTGAACGTACTGAGTGTTCCACAGTGCATGAGGATGAACATGAATTTATGTCACACAGTCAAAATTTTCACATCACTTTTGAAAACCGTGCATCGTTTCCTTTCCACCGCCGAGCTACTCTCTGTTTTGCGTCAGTCGGTCACATCAAATTCCAATTGGGGAATCGCTCAAGGGGTATGCACACTTTCGCAAGGCAGCACAAGTCATCTTTATTCAGTGGCGACATTTACAGATTTCCAGAAATGTAATTGTTTTGTTTACACAGCCTGCCTGAAGGATGATGGCAGTGAGGCGACAAGTGCGTTCTTGCCACCCTCGAAGGCAAAATGCATCATTTATGTGTTTTTTTTGTTTGTTTGTTTTTTTTTTTATATCTGCCCCAATCTTGCACCCAGACTTAAAGCGACTGCCTCCTAATCAATCTATCTAGTTGGTATTGATAACCCGTGAGCTGTGTCTGAGAGAAGTAGTGATCACCCCCGCATCGATCCGCCCTTCACTAAAGATCATTCACTCGCTGTTTTTGCAATACCGCTGACTTGTTTAGGACGCTACGTGTCTCGGAAAATTATTTGTGGTGTTGTCATGTTCGACTGTTTGATGCATGCACATTTTTGCACGGGTTGGTGTTCGCAAAGGCTTCTGGGAAGCTTGCGCCGATGGAACCCGAAGGGATAAAATGTTGTTTTTTTGTTTTTTTTTTCAGCACTGGCTTACTCATAAAAGTCCTATGTTTGAAATAAAGTCAGTGTCAGAGGAAATTAAATAATTATTAGAAGGAATACATTTAAAGCTATAATTAGCCCTACTTGGGCTGATAATGAAAGTGTCTGATTGCTGCTCTCTCTTTTGTAAGAAGCATCTGAGCGCCATGATAAAACGTGGAAGACAATGGCAGCAGAAAGATGTGGTTTAATTAAACCAATAAACATCAATTGTTGTCTTCCTTAATTAAACTGACCAAATAATCTAATTTCTCCGTGATCAAGTGTATCGCAATTCAATTTTCTTAGCTAGATCCACAATTTCTTTTTCAGCTGCAGAGTTTTCCTTTTTTTTTTCTTTCTGTTTCATGCTTATGCTTTGATCTATCCATCTCATTCTGCTCCCATTCCTTGTTCGCCACAGGATGAGCATAATCTCAGAGCAGGATATGCATGCTGTGTCAAACCTGGAGTCTCCCCTCTGGGTGGGTGGAGGGAGATCGGGGGGGACGAGGGGGAAGCGATAGAGAGATGCACATGCTGATGAGAAGGCAGGGACAGGACAGACTCAAATGAGCCTGATAAGCCCCGCGCCTGGGGAGGAACAGAAACGGATTTGCTTAATTGGCAAATTTGTTCCACTTAGATAGCGGCGGTCGGGTGCTGAACAACACCTCGCCTCGCCCGGCAGAGCGGGCCCCACGGGGCAAATCTGCCAGCCAGGTGTCAAGGTCACGACGTCGGCCATTAAAAGCCGTCGTCAAATTAAGATGGAACACGATCATGTCCGTCCATCTCAGACTTTCCCTCAAACGTTTTGTCTTCATTAGCGGCCAAACGGGACAGAGTTCACTGTGGGTAGGGACTCCATGAACTACACAGAGGAGGTTTTCTGCCCCCCCTCCCTCTTTCTCCCCCGCCTTTCTATTCGACAGCTTCCAGCTGTTTGAAGATGTTGAACAGAAAGAACCGGCCCACCTGAAGCACCGTGCAAAGGTATCATCTTTACACACGGGGGAATTTCCGCATCTCCTCGGATCAGATCGAAACGCCGATTTTCGGCAAGTCGAAGTCGGAATAAATTCCATACTGCGTCATAACAAAAGGATGACCAAAGCGACTGCAGTCAGATAAGATTGATCTGAAAAGCGGTGCAGGTGTTGATCGTGCCACTGCAGAAGCTTCGCTTTTGTGTTTTTTGTTTTGTTCAGAGGTGGACTTGCTTGAGTGCTTTAGATCAATGTGCTGCTGCATAATGCAAGTGTTCTTGAGCTGAAGTCCACCACTGATAGTCAGACGTCACCCTTCAGGATTTTCTGCAGGAGAGCAGGATTAATGGTACCACTCCCGGGAAGATTCACCACTTTTCCATGGCTTTCTATCGGTGGCTGATGGTTGTCAGAGTGGCTTGCTGGAGACCCAGAGCCTTAAGCCTGTTTCACACAGCAAGATAATTAAGCTGATTTTTGATGCAGTCTTCCCCTTTGGACGATCTTAAGGATGCCCATATTAACATGATGCCTCGAAAGATAATCTTATGAGATATTCCTCCTGTGTATGCTGAATAAAGAGCGAGCCAATAGGATGTCTTGACTCAAATTGAGGATATTCAACATGCTGGATTGTCTTGGCAACAATGTGTAGCCAATCAGAAAGCAAAGGGGAATTCTAAACATGGAAGACAAGACAGCTGCTGTGGCGCAGCAGAAAGACATAAGAGACGTCTTTATGTGTTTTGTTTTCCTCCGTTAAAAATCGGAAATTGTATTTGCTCTGGAAATAAATAAGTAAAAGCTGCTTTTACTTATTTACTTTGTTTAGGCCAGATCTATTGAACTGATTTCCTGATC
The DNA here is from genome assembly GCA_922788865.1 of Poeciliopsis turneri. Lineage (NCBI taxonomy): Eukaryota > Metazoa > Chordata > Actinopteri > Cyprinodontiformes > Poeciliidae > Poeciliopsis > Poeciliopsis turneri. The sequence goes on from CAKLNU010000126.1 coordinate 134,537, forward strand.
CTGTGGTTCAGGAAACGTTCAAGGCTGGATGTGGATAGTAAAGCTGGACTACAAAAATGAGGGCTTTGGAAATATGCAACAAAAAAATGATGTATGCTTGCTTGATTACTGTCAATGAAAACATTAAAACCATTAGCATATATGGATTAATGTGCACCTAACAGCCTCCATCCTCCAAAGAAGTACAGAAGGAAGTTATTGTTTTTAATTCACATATCTCTTAGACCGTATTGTTCATCATTTGAATTACTTTTGTATGTTTTTGCTTTGTTTTTATTCCAGTGTTGTTCTACGCTACTGTCAATTTGAACTAAAACAACTCTTGTACAATTGTACTCATAGGCAATCCAAAATGCTTTGAAGATAAAAAAATATATATAAAAAATCCCATAGCCTTTCATAAAATAAAAGATTCAGGTACCATATTTTCATGTTTATCAATCAGGATATGAATAGTGGGACAGTAAAATAGTCTAAATAAAGGAGGAGTTCTAATGACCTACATGTGTAATTATTTAAATGGGAGGTGAAAGCAACATGAAGGCAATTAAAAAGCAATTTGCTGACTTTTCTACAATCTGATTCAATTAAACACCCACCCTCTTCCTTTCCCCTCCCTCATGTCTGCACTCTGCTCTGCCTCAGTCATCGGTGACGTTTTTTTTTTTCCTCGACCCAACAGAGACTCATCACATGAAACAAATGAGGCCTCCCAATTTGACAGCAACATGTTCCATAACCCAAGGTGTGTCTTTTTGTGGTTTATCTTTTCGTTGTATGTCAGAGAGGTTTGTTTGTCGCCTCATAATTACATTTTAAGCACTTCAGATGACTTGGGATGGGAGGCGTGATGATTAATGAGGCTTGGTTTAGAATAGGATGTTTAATGCGGGACTAATGATTGTGAAACACTTTGGCTGAAGTTACCAGAGGAATATTTTTCCCACAACTACTCAGATTTCAGTCTGAGCAGACATCCACTCAACTTCTGGAAGATGCCGCACCCACGCAGCACCCAGACGGTAACATCATTTCTGACCGCATATTTATTTTAAACCACATTTACTCTTAGGGTTGTCTTGTATGTGTTTAGTATTTTTTGTAGAGTGTCACAGTAACCACATGATAGGGCAGGAGGAGAAATTATCTCAAAACGCTAATGTCAGATAAAAATGACATTAGCTTTAAAAATATGTGCCGTAAAACCATTCGAGCAATTCATGTGGTTAGTTGGTAAGGTCTGGCGTAACCAGGTGAAGAAATGGAAACTACTAAATTGGCAGAGCTTCGTTTGAGGCTTCGACATCCGCAGGGTGCCATTCTTTAAATGTCCTATTTAAAATTTTAAATGTATCACAAACAGATTTAGCATGTGAAACGGAGACTTTTACAAAGCTGATTGCTTGTGCTAGTTGCAAAGTATAAAGCATGCTCTTTAGCTAGTTGGTTAAGTTGGCTTGTATTTGGTCAGTCTGAATCTGTAGCGGAGACGTTTCACATTGAACACAAAGAAGCTCAGAGCTCATTCTACATCCTCTTAAATGCTGGCAGATTATGTAACGTGGAGATTAGCATATTTACTAGATCATCATGAATCATTCACATTTTGCCCTCTGCCGGCTTCTTTCCATCTGTTTGCTTCTCTCTTACTCCTGGAGAACCAGAAGTACTTTAAATAAAATCTTCAAAGGTTATAGTCGAATCGACGTGCCCTCATTCTCAAAGTGCAGCGTTTCTATGCATAAAAGACTGAAACTGTTACATTAACAATTTGTGTAAGTGAACTGGAGTTGTCTTTGCAGTTATTTCGACGGGGTTTCACGTGGAAACGATCAGTCAGAGAAGCAGACGGCTTTAAAACTATTTTGTCACCCGTCGTTCTCTCCGCTGTCCCTGCAAGCCGAGACGAGGACGCGCTCCGTCGCCAGAGTATGCCAGGACAACTCAAAAGAAACTTTTGAAGGTCAAGTCAGGAAGGTTTGTGCTTTTTTTGAACTACATTTAAGACAACCTTGGAGAGCCACACAGGTTATTAATAAAATAGTAGAAAAATACAAGCACAGAGAGGTGTTGTGTGTGAACAACAACCTGACAGCACAAAATGAACTGCGTCTGCCCTTGTGAGAAAACACTGGTAATGCTCTTCTGTAAGAGGCAGCTCAGATTTATCCAGGATGTCTCAGCGCACGCTGCTTATTTTGTAGGAACGAGCATTGTTTAGAGTTTCTTTTGCGTTCGAACAGAAGCAATACACTCAACATCCACACTGAAGCATGGTGGTGGGAGAATCATGTCACAGTGATGCTTCTCCCCCCACCAATCATAAGACATATGATCAGAGGGCAGGTGAATGAAAAACAGAAAATTCAAGCAGAAAACCTTTCAGAAGTCACCTCACAACAACTCCACAGGCAAAGAAATGTTTAGAGCAAATCCTATTCATGTATTTTTAAGTGGCCTAGTCAAATATCCAACCTAATTGGTGTTTGTGGCTTTGCTTAAAATTTGCAGATGTTTTTAATTCGCTCAGTGTGAGCTTGAGTTAATTTGGATTTGGAGATTTGCAAAGCTTGAGGAGACACACCCCAAAAAACAAAAACCCCAATCCATCCGTCCGTCTCATGATTCGTCCATAACAAGACACCAAAAGACACCAAAACATGTGAATCTGAGAGAGTCGTGAAGTCCAACACACACCTCATGTTGAGTATGTAGAGAAAACATCTCTGATCGAACAGATCGGCGACGTCCCAGCCAAACTTGCGCTATCTAAAAAATTCCAACGGTTTCTGAAAGGCGAGACGTTTTGCTTTCCAGCCAATGTCGGGTTTGTGAGGGGCATTCTTTTAATAGATAGCAAATCATGAAAATAACTCGCTAGATATTTGAAAGTTCCAGTTGTTATGGATAAATGGGCAAATATATTGACTCACAGGACATTTAAAGAACTGCGTACAATTAAAATAAGCAAAAAATATCCAGGTGGAGACTTGAACCTTAGGTCATAAAGGGTTAAACAATGAAGAGGTGGCTCTTGAGAACTTCCCCATATTTCTGAAAAGGCCAGTGGGGGAAACGTGTGTAAACTTTCTCTGTATCCATGTCAACCAGAAAACATCTGCACAATGGATGGATGGATGGATGGATGGTATTTTGTCCTCTTTCTCTACTGTGTGGTTGTCTTGCACACAGATTGTAGCGTGAACTGGCAGGAGCTTAACTTAAGGGCGGTGGAGACAGTCCTCCCGATCATCGTGCAGTTCATTCTACCGTGCAAGAAGAGAGAACAGATCAGCATGGTCGCGTCCTGGTGTGTGTCTAACGCGACGAGAAACACGGCCCGGTTTCACGCACACTGAAGCCGCGCCCTACATCCCACGACAGACGCTGTTCCCCCCCCGAAACCACAGTGCAGTGAAACAAGAGCCGTGCCCCAGCGACGACCTCGTCTAATCCACTGCCTTCATCTGTCCCGCTGCCCTTAAGCCGCCCTTTCATCTTCAACGTTCTTCGCTGTAGGATCTGTAAACAACGTCCAGGTGTATCCCCAAACAAGCCACACGCATTTTCCACATGAATAAGTTTTCGCAGAGATAAGCAGATTTAAGAAATGTTACAAAAATCTGAAAAGTGCAAGAGGTATTTTTGCAAGAAAGCCTGTGGGTGACAGACAGCAGCAGTGTGAGAAGCAAACAATAATGAAAATCTTTACAAGAGCAAGGGGTCCGTATATCTCAGTGCCAGTTAAAGTTTAACATGAAGTAAGGGAGGGGGGTGAGAAAAAAAAAAAAATCCCACTGAAAACTGCTCTGTCTATAAAAAGAGGATCCAGTTTAAACTCTTGTCACTATTAAACTGAAGAAGACTTAAGCTGTTTTGCTATGATCGATTCTCTGTGGTCTGACTTACAGTCGCGCGCAGATTATTGCTTCTAACACTGCTGGGAGCGATAATGTGGCGTTCGCTGGTGTTCATTAACAGCAGCCCGGCAAAAACCCTCCCGCACGGTTTGGTTACAGCCAGAACGCAGATAAAAACTTTTTCTTCTTCTCCCCCTCTTCCTCTGTTCGCGTTGCCTATGACAACTTGAAAAGAGAGCAGACGTGAGGGGATTTCGAGGCGAGGCGTCGGCCGGCGCGCGCATTAAAAACAGCACCGAGCACAAAAGTCGGAACTTATTCCATTTGCGTCTTGTCAACTGACTGGGAAAATTAAGCGTCGGGGACTCCTTTCGACGCCGCGGAATATGAAAGCTTCGCTGAGGATGTGCTGCGAGTCGGAGGGGGCCGCGGAAGCCTTAAGTGGGTGTCATGACCAAAATAAACATGCCTCTGAACACAAACAGCGTTTAATACAGCAGATCACGCCGCATCGTGACCTCGATTCCTTAAAATCTGAGCTCTGGCGTCTTACTGAGGGAAGATTCCACGGAAACGGCTTTAACCTCCTGACAATGGCGGATGTCACGAAAAAAGAGAAAAGTCCATTTCTGCTTCGGGGCGCCAGTAATTTCCATCTAGGTGTGACTAATGGAGGCTGCTGGATCTGTCGCTGCATTATTTACTAACGCCATTCTCTTTGTTATCCACAGTCGCATTAATGAATGCATGAGGAAGTGCCTATTTGATGACCACAATGCACGGGGGAAAGTCGTGGTACACCAATGCTCCATTTGTGAGCGCTGAATGATTCATCACACGCACGCACACACGCACACACACACACACACACGCGCACACACACACACACGCACACACACACACACGCACGCAGTTGTGCAGGGAGAACGGACACACACTTTTACATATTTATGGAGCCGGTTGATATCTTTGAGAACTCTTTACAGACCTCTTTTGCTTTTTTTTCCTCTTTCAACTTTTAGTAAAACCACAACACAGGCCCAATAATGCGAGGGAAATAGAAAAGTTCCGAATATTTAATGAATAAACATGTTGATTTTCAGCTCTGTTCACACATTATTGGGCCATAAGTTATTATGATTAAAGGTCAGTGCTGTCTCTTGAGAACTTTGTAGCTATTTTACATTTCTAGTAACCATGTTTGTTTATTGTACATGGTTTCATTGGAAAGGTTTCTGTGGATTAGTTAAGCACCTGCAAATCGTGATTTGAATGTTTTTTCAAAAATCACAGAGTGAATGAATTATAATTGTGGTTTATTTTTTATTATGCAATGATGTGAAACAGAACCTTGCTACAAGTGCTGTAGGCGAAGTTATTTGGTAGTGACTAGCTTACGGTGATAAATGGACATTATTTATCGCTGAAAATGTGATGCAATTATGCAATTTTCTTACCCATAAAATTCAGAAGGTTTCCAGATATGTGATACATTATTATCTGTTTTTAATTATTATTATTTTGTTTTTGCATTTTTTTATTTTTTAATTGAAGTCACTGTTTACCTTGCGAGGACCTGAACAAACCTCATCCTCTTACACAGTTGCCTAGCGATTCCTCGAATGATTCAAGTACCTTGATTATGAAAATTCCTTCAGGAAAATTGATCCGCCTCGAAGCTTCGTTAAATTATGTTCTATTATTTCTATTTCTATTATGTCAGATATTATTTAATATCTGACATATTTTTGACATGTCAAACTACTAGCCGTCCTCTTCTCCTTGGTTGTGTTTTCCAGGTAGCGTTTTTTTTCTAAAAATGTACATTCTCATGAAAAAACAGAGAAAAAAGTACAACAGGAGCACGTTTTTGCAGATGTTCTGACACAGATTGTTAGCTGCAGCTGGATGTTTTTTGAGCAGCAGCCCCCCTGCCTGCATGTCACCCTATTAGTGACTGAATGTGCGCTTAATAAAGCCAGCGGTGATACAAGAATCAAAAGTCAGCAGCGTGAGTGTCAAATAACTAAACAGGGAAACAAAATAAGAAATCCAATTATAAACTGGCTAACTAAACAAGGGCAGACTTTGAATGTATTTGTGATTTTTGTAAAAATGTCACACAGTATTTGCTAGTTGGGTTAAACACCGTCTGAACGCTTGGGGACATCTGTCCATCATTGTCATGGCTGTAATTTCTAATGCATGTAACTGCTGCCAAATTCATTTCCATCTTTCTGGGGCAACTTTCTGGCATTCTGTTTAACGCTTTGAGGATTCGATTTACATAAATAACAGCAAATAGTAAAGTGGCAAATTTGGTACTGCACGTAACACAGGTTTTTAATGTACCACCGTGATCCTCAGCGTGTTCTTTGTGCACTAACTCAACCGCTTTGAGTTAAATACAGGCAAGAAAAATGCTGGTCTCTGAAGGCAGCCTTGGGCTTCACTGTCTGCTAATTAAAATATAATTGCTTAACTCTTCTGCTAATTTCTGAGCGAAAACACGCACGGCTTTGGTCCTCTTTCTCGGCATGTCCTTCCCCGCCTTCAAAGAGCAGCTGCAAAACTCGGGTTGGAAAACTTGCATTCCGACTTCAATTTAATAAAGCAAATATTAGATATGAAGCAATAAAACCTACAATCTTGAGAAAACACAAGATGACATTACGCATGCAGAGCTGCAGAGATTTCTAAGGATACAAACTCTTTTGAGACTTTTCCAAAAAAGATAATCAGTGAAATGAAATGAAGCGCAGAAAAAAGAAACACCAGGTTGAACTGGTTGTGTCTTTGTTTTCGTCACAATGGCAAACCTACCAACACATGGTCATAAACATAAACAGAAACAGAGAAGAGATTCAAAGGGATGGAAGATTTCTCTTCTAAAGCAGAACATCTTTTATTAAAAGAAAGCCTTGTTTACAGATTGTTACAATCTATGTAGGAGGCATATTTACTATGTAAAACTGGCATATTGTGTTGCATATCATGTATTTGTCTTTAGGAATAAATCTTTTCCATAATATGCTAAGTTTAGGACAGTTCATCAAAATAAAAATTGCGAAATAATGACTTGCATTCTTCTTTTTTATGATTATTTTATGAAACACTTTGAGTTTTGCTTCTCACTTGTGTTTGTATGCAGATGATGTTGCGGTGTTAAGAGGTCTAACTGTAATGAAAACTCAATAAAAGTTTTATTGCACAACTGCATTTTCATAAGTGAGAAAAAAGGTCCAAATATTCACATTTTTCTTTCAACCCTAAGCTCAAACTGTGAACATTTTATTTAATCAAACAGATATTTGTTGCCTTTTTTGATCCAATACAGAGAAACAGAAAAGCAGACTGGATCTGAATTGGAAAAACAGTGACATGGATCAAGAAATACTTTGATTTGAAGGCCATAATAAATCCTTTGATCACTAATTTTCTTTATAGATCAACCACCCCAACTTTTTCTTTGAACCTTTCTTCTCCTTCTTCTTGGTCAGCCTCAGCACACCAAAGGTGGCTGTTGCCTTTTCTCATCTCGTATAATTGCTTTTCACTGAACTTTGGTAATAAAGTCATTGCCGACTGACGAGCAGAAGCTCAGGTATCGCTGTGTCAGCAGTAAGAGGCGTCAAGATTTAAACAAGCGAGAACTGAAATCCTCGCCAAGAGCGACGTAAACTTCATTTTCACGCGAAAGATCCTCCACGTGAACAAATAGCTCAAAGATACCTAAACTTTTCGACATCCATAACCTCAGCGTGGCGGGCGCATCTGAAAGCTCGCCGTTTTGGGTGTGGTGTTTTCCAGAATCGGGAGGGCGGGGCTGGCGCTTTGTTTTTTGTGTAGATCGCAGGCCGTGTCTTTTAGTAAATGGAAAGCTTCAGATGGCTGCGCACACAGGCTTTGATATTGACATATTTCCCTGCTGAGCCTCTGCATGAAGGAACACAGCATCAGCGAGCGGCTGCAGCAGAACACACACCGCTCAACGAGACCATCCACGAAAGCCTCATTTGGTATTCATAGTAAAAATTAAAAAGACCGTGACAGCTGATTTTTTATTTTTTTTTTGTTCTCAGGCAATTATGCACCCCTTTAAGACTGAAAATTGCAAAAGGAAAAATAAGCTTCTTCACATTTTTATTCTTACAGTTTGTCACTTTAAAAACCACAGTCTCCAGTGGAGTATTTTGGAAAGTGATGTGACAAAGCAACACAGCGGTGAATAGCTGTAAAGTGGAAAATGATCAACTGTGTGTTTTTTTTTATTTTTTTATTTCACAAGTAAAACATTGTGTTGTGGTATTCAGTATTCAGATTCCTCTACATAAAATCTAGTCAGTCTAATCGCCTTCAGTAGCTAGAGGTCAGCTGTACACAAACCCGCGTGAGAGAAACGCCACGGCGACGACCGATGAACGCTGCCGACAGGTCAGGGAGGAGGTCACGGCGCAGTTCAAAGCAGGGTTGGGTTATGAATCGATATCTCAGAATGCGAGCGTCTCATGGACCACCGTTTTATCCGTCATCCGAAAATAGAAACGAGTGTGGGACAAATGCAAAACGACCAAGACACGGTGTCCACTTAAGCTGATGGCCCGGACAAGGAGAACATCAGTCAGACAGCCAGTCGAGAGGATCAAGGTCACTCGGAGGTCCGCGGCTCAGTGAGGGGGGGATCGGCTCGCTAAATGTTGCGCACTCCATTAATCTGACCTTTCGCGGAGGAGTGGCGGGAAGGAAGAGATTGTTGAGAGAAAGACATATTCGCAGCATGACATAAGCCACGTAGGAGACATAGCGAACATGTGGAGGAAGGTCAGAGAGCGTCAGAAGACAACTTTTTGGTCAATAGTTTGAAAAATTGAACTCAAAACGTGTTCATGTGTTGAAATCACCCAGTGCACTGCAAAAACACAACATCAGTTTCTCGTGCAAATATCTTTACACTTGAAATAAGTAGCTTGAGTTAATGGATCATTAATATCGACAACAAGTGACTTGTTATTTTACTTATAACAAATCATTTTTTTTATATTCTAAGTGAAAAAAACATCAACATTGAGGAGATATTTGCTGAAAAGAAGTGCCTCCGTCTTGCTGGAAAGTTAGTTCTGTCTTAATTGTGACACTTTATTTGACATGACACTGTCATAAACTTAACATTACACCTGTCATGAAAATGAGTGAACGTTTAAAGCTGTTGTCATGAAGTGCCATTCAACACTTTTAATGCAAAGTTGACAAGTTTAATGGACTTTTAATACAACTTAGCATTAAAAGCGCTATTATTTATCTAATGACGCTTCATGACAACAGTCATAAAGATTTATGAATGTTTTTCATCTTCTTGACAGCTGTTATGTTTATGTCACTGTCATAAACATATCAGCTGTAACGTTTCACCCTGTTGATTCAAATGTACGAAGATCTTTGCACTAGAAACTAGACACAAAAAGTACAAGTTTGTGTTTTTGCAGTGTGGACATTCAAACACAAACTAAGAATGCTAGCCTTTTCGATTTAAGTGAATTTCTGCCACTTTTCAAATGAGAATAGGAAAACATATAAGTCTTTTGAAAAGCTGGTAGAAACATTTGCAAATGTAAGTGCAAAGGCTTGAACCCAGAGGGACGAGCCTTTTCAGATTTTCAAAACCCCGAATCGATTTTCTCCCTCTTGACAATTATGAACCACCTTGTTTGGGTCTATCAAACATATAAATCACCCCCCACAACCTAACCCATGCCTGACACGGACACAGAACTCCAAAAGCTCGAACCACCCGAATCCTCGGCGTGCAACTAAAGACCCCTGTGAACTGAAACGTAAAGTGCAGATGGGTCTCTGATATGTTGAAGCTGCAGAGCGAAAGCAGATTCTCTCATGACAACTGCGAGTAAACCAGACAGATGACAGGTGCTCTCAAGGCAACAGGGTAAAATGTTTCTTTGAAGAGCAAGCAGCTCCTCACCTCAGCCACCGGCACTCCCTCCGGGGGACGACAGTGCAGAACAATCATGCCGTTCAGAGGCACCTCGGTGCCCTGGGGGTCCTGCTCAAAGTTCTTCCTCAGGTCTAGAAAAGACAATGACAGATCAACATTAAAAAAACTAAAAAACAAAACAATAGGAAGCAACAGGAAATGGTGCACTTGCACATTTGTGACCTTTACAAATATTGATCAACAAATGATTGACATGCAAAAAAGTCGGGTCAACGTGGAATCAAAGGGAGATGACGTCGCTTACAGGCGATGCGGACGCTTGCCTTGCGGCTCTTGGAGGTCCCCAGGTGACTCCAGGCGACGCACAGACACCAGTAGTCCTCGGGGCCGTGGAAGTCCTCCACCTGCTGACGCGACACGTTGATCATCACCTCGCGGATCTTCAGCCCTGCGGACCAAATGAACGACGGCTCAGATTAGCTTTCGAAGAGTCAAGGAGACGGAGATTTGCGGAGACAGGGTGATGAGTCAATTTCAAATCTGATAAGATTATCAGCGGTAAACAGATCTGCCATTTGTCAGGAGTAAACTGAGGAGAGGCTGGCTTGTCAAGGCAGGTCAATTTCTGGGAATTTCTTTGGATGACATTTTTAACCTGCATCCTAAGTTCATATGGCGAAAACTCATGGAGGAGTTTGCTTCGCTTCTGACAATTAAATCCTTTGTTGTTGTTGGTCTTTTAATGCTTTGTTGACCAGAAAATGTGGATTTTTCTCGGCGCTGGATAGATTTCACTGTGGAGGGTTTCAGATCTCTCTCTCCCTGCACAGCGTGAGATATTTATTCTGAAGTGGCAATAACTAATTTCCGGGAGACGCATTATTGGGAAAAGGAGCAGATCAGCTTCTCATTGTTGCGCGCGAGCGCATGATCAATCATCTTTTTTCTTTGTAAAGATCTCAAAAACACCATAATTCACAACGTGGGGAAAGAAAAACAAAACGGCTCGACTGAGAGCTGCTTCTGTACACAAACACTTTCCATTACCGTCAAATCCTTTCAATTTCACCAGCTGAACTTTGACCTGAAGTCACACGGGTCGTCCGCTAATATCCGCATCATTGTCTGTGACGCGGCCTGTAATGAGCCAGGCATGAGAGGGACATTTTCTAAGAGAATTAAAAAGAAATTTGAAAAGCCAGGGATTTCAATAATGCCAGCCTATGTACAAAACATGACAGGCTTGGGCCATTAATGTGTTGTATAATAGGGGCTGTTTCACTGGCGTCCAGGAAAATTGCAGCCTCCAACAGACTGCAGAATCCTGCGTTTTCAGGCAGCCAAGTTGAACAGATTTTTAATACGGTGCTATGGAGTTATGAATAGCTAATGTTTAGTGTCTGGTGTCCAAACTCATCACTCCCCGGAGAATGCAATTAAGGCTGCGCAGTGGGGAGATGCAGAGGGGGGTGGATGGAGTGGATGGAGGGGTGAAAACATGTGGTGTGTAGGTGGCATGTCTGGTGTGTTACCACTGAAAACAGACAAAATCATCCCTATTATGTATTGTGTTTTCCAGCCACATAGTGGCATTTATGGTGCAAACAAGTAACTATGTTACATTCAGTTGTTATAGAAATGCTGTATATATCAAATGTGACTTAACTTAAAAAAAAAAAATTGGACTTAGTAATTTGACGCTTTGAAATTGCGAACTGTCTCTTTAAGAAACTCCACCTTCAGGAAGTCATCACAACAATGCTCCTCTTTTAACCCTTTAAGGTTTTTACCAGTGAGAAGTAGTTTGTGTCATGAACCCACCAGGTGTTTGCTAATTGCTGCAGGCTAGTCTGAAGGAGCTGAGTGGGGGAGTGGCAGGGGAGGGCCGCTCTGTGAGGCAGAAGCTCAGAAGTTTGGAAACGACAACTTTGAGGAGGAGTTTTGTCCTCGAAGGCGGAGCCAGGTCCCACCAAGCGTTTTTCGCAGCTGAACGGTTGCCATGGGAGATTAAAGAGTTTCTCAAGCATCCATGAAAGAATCACGGCAACACTCTGGTTATGTTTTCAATGAGTTTATGAGATAAGATGATGGACATTATGCTTTTCTTCAGGAGTGGCCAGAAAAGACTTGATGTTCACAGTTGCTCTCCATCTGACCTGACTGTGTCACGTTTCAAAGAACACAGTGAACATTTCTGTTCTTGATGTGCCAAGATTCTGAAAACATTTATTTTTCATAAAAATGCACTACTTTGTGTTGGTCTATTACGTAAAATCCCAATGAAGATACCGCTGAAATTTGAGCGTTTGCAGCAAAATAAAGTTCGAAAAAACTTGACAAAATCAAAATCAGCGTGCAATTTACTTGTGTTGTTTTTATCTTTGGGTCTATAAATAAACTGAGTTAACTCGCCTTGACAGCACCCCGAATTGTTTTTTGTTCAAACATGGAACTGCTTCCTCCGTTTTTGAGCAGAGACAAATTCTGCCTGACAGAATCTGTTCTCACCCCTGATCTACGGAGTAGATCGGCATTACAACAAATACGACGTTATGATTTAATAATAGTCTCATGTTGCTTTAATATTTCCTTCAAGTACAAGACTGTAGTCTCAGCTGACTTACAGATACTGAGGGCGTGATGCTCAGACAGCTCACGATTAACCCAACACCAGGATTTTCTGTTCTTGCTGCAGGACTTAATCAATGTGCTTCAGGTAATAATTATTATTATTATTTATTTTTTTTCTTCTTATCATAGGCATTGTGCTGCCTGTAAGTTTTCGAGTATGGCTGGCGTGTAATTTAATTTCTCTTAGCGGTGTTTGAAGTGTCAAACACAGCTGGCAAATAAAGCAGAACACAAAGCGTGATTGTTTAACAACTGGTTGTTGTTTTATATGCAACTATAACATTGACATACATTTCAATAAAACAACCATCTGAGCCTGAGCAGATAGCTACAATGCAGCATATAAAATTATATAGCTTATATGACAGCAGTAATTACTCTACCGGGTAGAAAAAGGCCTTTGCAGACAGTTTGCAGAATTTCATAATCATGGTTTGACTCCTAAAGCTCGCCTTCCTCTTGGAAGGTCCATTTTTGTTTTATGCCTTACTTATTTGATCTTTCACGATCAATATCAGGACACGGAAAGAGTGTTTCACCCAGCAGCGGATTCAAGAGAAAGTCATATTTCGAATTATTACACAATCACCACCAAGCCTTACGGGGAGTGTTGTCAGAAATTTGCATTACATATGTATGCTGTTGTGGATGAAAGGTTGTCTTTGTGTCTTCCACCCACAGTCCATTTTTTGAGTCAATGCACTTCGGAAGCGAACACAGACAACGATCCTCCGTCTAGTCAAGTTATGCTGGGTCACCAAAAACATTTTTTTCAGTTGTCTGTGTTTTTTCCAACTGAATTAGGATTATTTGCACTGCTGAATCCAAACTTCCGTTTTTCTCAATCAGGTCAGGATTTGAATTTGACTCAGAGAAATGAGTAAATCGAAATTTGATTTCTCATCCAATAATAAGAAAAAAAATTGTTTTCCAACAGAGTGTATTGATCAAATATGTTACAGACTTGGATTTCTGTAAATTGAATATTGAACACTGATAAGGGTAAGTACATGTAAATTGAACATTATGTCTTCATTGTGTGAAATTCTCCATCTCTTCCATGTCCTTGATGGAGTCTCTCCTCCTGATCATCACCCATTGATCCCAGATTCTCAGGAAACCGATCCATTTGAACAAGAACAAGTGATGCATTTTCATTTTCGTGACACTGTCCTAGCACGCCATTAATGGGGACACATTCATTATTTGCTTGAAAACCTCATCTCATCTTTCCAGGGTTCCTCAAACTCAGACACAAGCTGTCGAGCAAAAACGCCCGTCTCCTACCGGGAGCAGCTCAGGGGTTCGGTTTTGCCAAAAGACAGTTTGGTGTGTGGCTGTGAAAGGTGAGCAAACCGCATCACCGCTCGGATAGCATCTGGCCTGTGGGGATTATGAACCGGGGATAAATCGATCTAAAAGAATTAGCAAAAAAGTGCCGATGCTTAGAAATTACGCGACGAAAACAAATTCCCGCACTAAATTTGTAGCCGACTTAACAAATCCTGTTCGGCAGCACGTTGCTCCAGCAGCTGTTCTGTGCTCCCCTTGTAGTTTACTCCTTAATCACCTGGACCTCCACTTGTAGAGGAGCAGTCGCTCCACAGGCTTTTCTCATCATGTCGTACATTGCAAGCAGCAGCTTAGACATGGGCAGGGATTAAATGAAAACTATTAATGTGAAATGAAAGGTTATCTGAGGGAGCCTAATGAAGTAATGAAATGTTCTCTGAAGACACTGTAATCCTCCGCACTGAGTTACTAATATTATGTACAATAAAAGCCCTCCTCTGTCTGCTTCTCCTTGCCACGGCAACATATTAGTCATAATCAACATGCCTGATTAAATGAGAGCACAGCAGATTTAACTTTGGGGAAATAAAAAAAATCATAAGATTGGTTTCTAGGAAGGGGGGAAACTAATCAGAAAATGGGATTTTCCTCTATGTCAGAGTGCCAACTGTTGCTCAGAATTAGCATCAGCAATATGAAAGTGTTTCTTCATTTTTTTTTTAAAATCTGTTATCTCCCTATTGTATACAGAAACAACACAGTGGAAGTCTGCCAAACAAGCAAAACATGACAAATTAATAAACAGGACCAAACGTAGCTTTGATGAATTTGTCATAAATATGGGTTTGGCAAACAGACTGCAAGGCTTTTTACTGACTTCTTCTTTAGTCATAAGGACTTTCCCCGTGAGGTTTGTAAAGTGATTCTTCTTCAGTCTCATTAGCTCAAAGTGATCAGCCAAAAACAAACTGATTTAGGTTTTTTTCTTGTTCACGAGTCCCTCTGACTGCACACCAGTCTGCCGACTCCAGGAAGTACTAATATCTAATCTACACCTGCATCCTCTTACAGTGTCGCTCTTCCACATTGAGGTTGAAACTGAGGGCGAATGTAGCGAAACCTCCCACATTTAAAGAAAACGCTGTGCTTAAGACTGATATGACACTGTCATAAATATGACATAACACCTGTTATGAACATGAAGAAGTCTTTATGAATGTTGATGACTGTTGTCAAGAATTGTCATCGCATAAATATTGACACTTTTAATGCAAAGTTGCTTTAATAGTTGCATTAAAAGTCCATTAAAAGTACCAATTTTGCATTATCTGATAAATTTATACACTTTAATGCAAATTTGGCGCTTTTAGTTGCATTTAATGCAACTATTAAAGCCACTTTTCATGAAAAGTGTCAATATTTATGCAATATTTATGTGTTCCGCGAACACAGAACCGTTCCGCGGTTCATCTGAATGCGAAGCACAACCTACATTTTCAGGTGGCCCAGATTTTGCTTGTTTAGGCTCCGTCAGAGATTGGATATGCTTTCACACCTTCCCAAATAAAGCAGGATACCTGAGGAAAGCAACTCCAGACTGTTGAAAGCGACAAAATTCAGAATGAGGGAAAAGATATGGAGATTTGGTGTAGACAGTATTTCAATTCACATGCAAAATGAAAATAAGATCCCATATTATACACATATTATACAATAAAAAAAATAAAAAAAACATGTGAAGGGAGTAAGCAAAGATGTCGAAATGGTGTGCAGATTTTTATCGAACAGTGATTGCTAATGAATCTCAGTCATCCCAGAATGTGAGCTTTTTAATTTATTTTTGTAACTTGAAGAAATGTCTGTTTTTAGCACTGCTCATGCCCTTTTATGTTGTGCTGTATGCTTCAAATGCCTGGCTGCAAAACTAATTTCCCCCTTGGGGGACAATGAAGGAACTGAACTGCACTGAAATGCATAAAGGAAAACAAACATGAAGACAAAAAAAACACACACACACACAAATTTCAAATACAACTTATTCTGCACTGTTCTTGGTCTGCAGATAAAACTCTGCTGTTTTATGATAATAACCTCCATAATTGCACAATCACAACATTTCACTCTCTCTTTTCCCTGTCACCGTCCAGGGAGCATACATCAACAGACGTCAGGCTACATTATGATCAACGTCACATTTCAACGTGCAGCTTTCAATTTCCAGACGCTGCTGTGCGAGTCTGATGCCGCGCTGATGGATGGATTTTCTTTAACATTATTTAAATACAGATGGATTCTGTAACGTTAGTTGCGGTGATGGAAACGGCGACTCCCGTTGCGAAGACAGAAGGAATGTTCAAGTTTAAGTGAGGATTTTCAAAACAAATATGAGTGATATTTGTTTAATATTAAAAAGCAGGGGCTTTATTACGCAAGATATCATAGCTCAGATAAACACTTTAAATATGATTCCTTTCATTTCAGAAATTGCTCTACCACAGGTTCTCTTCAACATGTCCTCAGTGGAGCAAAGTCCTGATTCTACACACCAGAAATCCTCAAAATACGGTGAATATGTACAGTAACCTCCCAGGTTATGACACTCAAAAAACAAATGTCTCAATACTTGTCTGACATGTTAAACTCCCTGTGGATATATTAAACATTCAAAAAGCATTGAAGTAGTCAATATTTACTCTTAAGAAAATACGGATCTTTAAATATTGATTATTCTTTGCTGTCTTAAAACTTGAACATGATCATGTTAAGAGTGAAAACAGCCGCAGTCGTCAGATAGTATTCTAGTTGTTTTCAGAAAGTTGATATTTTTGGTTTTGCCGACTCCACAGGACACGATTATAAATTTTACAGTCCAATTTATAGATGGAAGTCGATTGCTTGATCAGCCCCTCATGGCGTCTTTTTTTTAATGCAAACCTTGATAATTCCCAAAGACGTAGTTTGAGTTTACGAAAGTGAATCCTAGCACAACAGACCGTGCTGTATATATATATATTAAAAAAAAAAAAGGTCACAAAAATGGTTTGTGTTTTCTCACAATGAGATTTTCATTTTTGATAGTGAAATTAAAGACGTCGTGAGTACATGAGTACCAAAGTCACTTCTGGGTCATAAGAAAATGACACAAAGAGAACAAAGAGAGCTGAAGAAAGATTCCTGCTCTTTGAAGGTAAACAATGGAGCAACACCCAAAGAACAGCTCGACTCCCAGGTTCCTTCGCTTTTTGGTGGAGATCAAAGAACCCCTGCCTTTTTTTTTGTGTGTGTGTGTGTGTGTGTGTGTGTGTGTGTGTGTGTGTGTGTTTTTTCGAGCAGCCCAAAAGGACACTCGGTGACAGCGTGCCGGAGCAATGAGCCAATAGCTGCTCGGCCCCGCCGCTGTTAATGGACACTTTTCTGCATTCAAGAATGAAAACATCGATTCGGCTCCCTCCACGAGTTTCTCCCTCATCGCTTGTTTATTTTCTTCCACCTCTTTTTCTCCCCTGCCTTCCCTTCAGGCTCATTACGGTGGCTCATGACGGAGCGCCGCAAAGCCTTGACAGCAAACCTCAAGGTGGAGTAGGATCCACTTGCTCATTCAATCATGTCTTTTCATGTGTCTCTATAAAAGAGTCCAAAAAAAAAAAAAAAACAGAGACATAAAGATGTTCTCTTATCATCTTATGCTACTCTCTGTCTCTTTTCCCTTTGCCTCTCCCTGTTGTGCCTCCCTCCCAGCTCTGGCCCATTGTTTGTGTTTTGCCCTGGCTCACTTGATGAAGAGGCCCTGAGAGAGCCGAGCGTTGCCAGCTAAGAGTGGCTTGATCCGATCCTCCGTCTTGGTCCGGCCCAGCTCGGTCGTGTCTGTCTCTTCGCCGCGTTTAACTCCGCAGCAGAGGAGTGGGGATTGTTGTTTGTTTGAGGGATCCTCACGAGGCGGCTGAACACATAACGGGTGACGCGGCGTGGGCAGCCGGGTTGAAGAGGATGGATGTAGCTTTCGGAGAAGGTCTGTCCGATGTGAACCCGGCTTTAGGAAAATGTTAGTGTGACGTGACGCTGTGCTGCGTGTGTGTGTGTGTGTGAGAGAGAGAGAGCGAGCGTTGGCCGGGGGCCAGACACAGACGAGCCCTCCTAGACAAGCGTAGCATGCTCCCAGCAACATCATCAGTCTGGTCCCAGCTGTGTTTATCATGTTAAATCCCAGCACCGAAGAAGGCGCGGCGCTCCACGCATAAAATAAATAAATAAATAAATAAATAAAAAAGTCATAATAATTCGACCATTAAACTGCTACAAGTTCCCATCCGAGGCTTTCTCCTCAGCCGGCTTGTTTATGTTTTTCTAAAAGCGGTGTGTTTGCCTATTAGGGCGTACTCGTGCATATGCAAGTAGCTTTTACTCAGCGGGCCACTTAATTTATTTCATTTCCATTTCTCTAACTAACAGTTTGTGACACGGGGCCCTCGGGGGCCTCTCGATTCTCTTTCACCTCTCTCTTTTTCCCTCCGCGCTGCGAGTTCAAGCAGAGTTGATGATATCTCGCAGAGTTCGAGGATCAGAATACACATCGTTTGACGGGCCATCAACAGGAATAGACATCCACGCTTCCTCCACCGGCCCTGCATTCACACGCTCACCTCAATCACTACCTCCTTATCGCTAAAATCTACTGGAGCTCGAACTCGCAGTATCGTGTTCGGCCTCTCTTTCACTCCTCCATCAACTTCTGTTTCCAATGTCCTCTTTCTCCTATTATTCCCCCTTTTCCTTATCTCTCCATCTGGGTGTCAACCTTCCAGCCGGAGCCCGAAGGCACCGATATCCCCTCTGCCCCACCAACCTTCCTCTCTTCTTTTCTTTCTGTCTGCCCTTTGATAATCTCTTGAGTTGCATCACTCATTTTCATCTCTCAGCCCTCTCGCGAAACCATCTCCCGGTGCGAGTCGCAGCGAGAAATACGCTGCCAGGATGCTTTTGTTTTTGTGGATCTTTTCGGAAGGCCTTCCAACAATCCAGAGCCGACTGATTGATTCAGTCTTTAAATACTTGACCCTGGGACGATTCGAAGGAGCGAGTTGTTTTCCTGAAGAGACGGCGGAATCAGTACGGTGATAAGTCAATAGGATATCTGGCTCAGTCTCTTTCCAAAATGCTTGGATAATTGCAAAAACCCGGAGCTGTACAAATGTAGCTGCGCTGAATTTGAAGAGGCCCTGCGCGGCCCAGTAACAACCTTTTCTGCCAGAAAATCCACAAACTGACAGCATTTACTTATTCTGTTATCTATATTTAAACGCTTTTCAACTTTCATGGCAACTATATCAAAATCACTTCACAATTAAACTTCAAACAACTGCAGAAAATATGCCTGAAACCAAAACACATCTAATAAGTTACATGAACACCAGAAATGTCTATTGATGCATATTTAACACTTACTCTTACCACTATTTAGTACGTGGAATTATGTTAATTTAAAGCCTCACAAAAGGTCAAGATAAATAGATGTTGTTAAATATCTAAATGTTTTTCGTATGGCAGCAGTGATGCTGTGAAGAAATGTTGTCTTGATGACTGCAAATTGCTTTGCGTGCTGATTTGATTTTCCTGGTTGTTATAAATGATACCTTCGGGACAAATATCAGTTTCATGTTTTTTTTTTTTTTTTAAAGCTCAGAAGATTACATTTCATTCACCCCTCTCCTTTCTGCTGTCTCTCCATCTTTTAATGATCAGAATCAGCTTTTTTTTGGACAAGCTGCAGCACAGAAACAAGAAATTTGATTTCGGTTCCGCTGTCTCTCTGGTTGCTCGTTTCTGCAATTAGAGCTCATCAAGGTGAAGGTTTAAGCAGTTTGAGTTCAGGATGTTAGGGACTGTTTTCTGTTTCCTAACCTTAAACCTGTGCACGAATCAGGACAGTTAGCAGCATAAGACAAATAGTGGTGCAGAATTGCCTTTCTCTGAATGTGACACTGCAGCATGGACAGCGATCACCGGCTAACCCAGCCTGAGTCACGCGAACGCCCATACCTCAGGCAGATTTATTTCACAAAGGCTAGATTTCCAACTTCAAACTGTGGAAGCTCAAATCTTAATGGCTTTAGGTTGAGCACATCAGGACACAGCAGCCTCTGACTTCCTGCTGCTGTAGCCAAAGTCCCACCTCATTCACCTGATTCCCCTGAGATCAGATAATAGTCCAAACTAAGCTTCTATAGGCTTTAAGGATAGATCAAGGGCTGATTCTACTTAAAACTCTCTTTCCTCTCTCTCTCTCTCTCTCTCTCTCTCTCTGTGTCTCAGTCTATTACTCCACTTGTGGTGATATTTGCTCCAGCTATTTTGGCTGAATTGGCTGAATTATCAGTAGAGACACTGGGGGCGGAGATGGTCAGAGAGTCTGCTGCAGTACATCAAACTCTCTGGAGTAAACATTTGCACAATAAGAAGCGTATCTCTGTCTAAATAATAATCACTAAACATGTGTTTCCAAGCAGAGTCTGTAGGAAGGGCGCAGTATTTTGAAACGAATTGAAATGAGAGGGTGCTACAAGTTGCTTCGTTTGCGTGTGAGTGTTTTCCAGAGCCGGAGCGCCGGGTTTTCCACCTTTGTCCATAATTCATGTTGCATTTCACATGAAGTCACTGGATACAGTGAACATTAAACAAGGAAGTTTGATTGGGTTTATGTAGGAGCCTGCATTACTGTCACTCCTGATTTTTCAGAAGTTTTACACTCCCTGCAAGGCCACTTGCCGCTAGCGATGCTTTGGTGTGTGTGTTACAGAGGAACTCGTTCATTGTAAACACACAGAGAAAAACTGGAACAAGCACCATTAGGACAAGAACAGCAGCTTAAACCGAGCAGGATAATGGAAACAAATGACTATTTTACTTTGTCGTTAATAGAATTTATAAAACACAAAATATGCTTTGGCTATAATGCTGTTTCTCGGCCACAAGCCCCACAGAGCTCTTACATTAAAACATGGAAGGCTGATTTCTTTTTTGTTTTACAAAATTGCAAATTTAGAACTGCAGCACTTAGCACTTATCAAAGTGCAATACGGTGTTTACGGCAATAAACCTGTTGTTTTAAACCTCTTAAGCAAATAGGAATCTGGAAAGTTCGCCTCGCATTGGCAATGAGCCCACAGTTCAACAAGTCAATGCTTTCTTTCGCTGCACTTAAATCTGAAAGACTTTTAATGTCTGGTCCAATTATGTTTGACCATAAACAGACTAAAACTTTTTGCCCATTATTCTACTTTTCCAAACAGCCTGAGCCTTTAGACAGGCTCCGCATGGACAGGTGTCTTTAAATAAGGTATGAATGGGTGAAAAAGAGACATTGAGGCGTTGCTAAAAGCTAATCATGAATTGAGCAATACAAAACATTTTCTTGTAACAGAATATCTCATGTTGTTTTTTTCCATTCACTATCAAAACTAATTCACGCAGATCAAGAAAAAGTCTTTATGTCCAGCTAGCTTGTTTAGCTAATGTCAAAGTGAAGTTTCAAGAGGACGTCTCTGGACTGTAACAGTTTCTGTACAAGTGTGATGCAATATTTTGGTTGATTCTGGTCAAATCTGAGAAAAAAAACAAAAAAACATGCAGGATAAATTTGCATTTAATCAAAGTCTAAACTGGGAAGCATCGATTAACGCCACTGTGGAAAGGAACGTGTTCATATTGATTAATTCACGTCCAAACAGGAACGAGTGGCTGCAGAGTAACTGCAGACGTTTTCCCCTCACATAAAGGAACTAAATTCAATCTGTCATCATGTCAGTTCAGGAGACGTACTGTGGACTCACATCACAGCAAGACCTCACGCTGAAAAACACACAATTAGAGGTTACAGCTGCTCTTCATTTTGTTCCTCCATTTTTACATTATTGTTCGTATTTAAAATAATAATAATAATAAATGTTTTCTGTTAAGCAAAAGTCGTGTCTGTTTCTGAATTATTGTTGCACAATGAAACTGGCAGTGCAGTGTTGTTGCACAGATATTTCAGTGATCCAAATTAAATAAATTCCATCATTAGACACCAACTGTATGACAATAATTTATACATTTACACAGAAACTACAGTAACTGTCATAAATTAGAACATATATTTTGATGAGTCTTGTCAGATGGCTTTAAAAAAAAAAAACAAAAAAAAAACAATTTAAGCAGGAATTAAAAATGCAGATTTTTGTTTTTCTCTGATGTGATATTCCAGTTTTAAACGTCATCTTTTCATTCCCTGAAAGCTGAAAATGATTTTAACTGACTGTAATAAAAGCTTAAATACATCAATCTTTGTGCTATTATGTGTTTCCCATAGTGCCTGAGATACTGACATTTTTAATAAAAACTTATCAAATATGGCTACGCATGGCATGACTTTATACAAAGAAATGTGTTTTTTCTACGTCTAGTATTTTCAAATGCAGATTAAAGTAAAATTATATTTTTACTTTTATCTGGTAAACAGAGGAGTTATTGTGCTTTTAGTAGATATTCCCCGCTCTTTGTAGACTTTGTAGAGTTTGACAAGTCGATATTAAGTGGTTAATTAGCCGGGCTACCTGCTATTTTTTTCTGGCATCACTTTAAAAGGACTTCAAATTTCTTATTCCATCTATCTATTTCCATTTTTTTTTTTTTTGTTTCGTTCACAACATGAGTTCATTTTATGTCTCCATTTTGCTCTTCTTTTATTAAAACATTAATTTATCCAGGTGGGTCGATTCAAAACCGATTGTGGGACAATATGATAAAAACCTGGCCGAGATTTGGACGTTTGTGTTTTCTCTATTGACGTATTTCTGTCCTAAAACTGCACCTGTGAGTTGTTTCCCCTTCATAATTATGAAAACTTCCATTTGTAAAGAATTAATAACAATAAAAAAAAGAGCTGTTTTTCAACTTTAAGAGACCTAAAGGGGAAGATAAATTCAGAACAAAAATAAAATACAAGTCGTACAGAGACAATTAGATGATTCAAACAAATCTTTGCAATATGATGACAAAAGCGACGTAAGTTGAGCTCGCCATGTTCGATAATCTGCCTTTAAATGTCACCAATCACCATCTGCCTTCAGTAACTGGTAGATGCTCATTATTTTCCCGTCAATAAACTCTCGCTTCATTCAGACGGCCTTGTTGTCTTTGCAAAACAAACTCCTGGCTCTGCTCTTATTGAGCCGTTTTAAAATGCCACACTGATCGCCCCGTTCGTTTAAAAAGATGGGAGTAGTAATGAGAGTTTCTGGGGAAATTTAATGTTTTCATCACGGCCCGCTGTCATGTAGCTCAGTTAGGATCTTTACTTTTTAATTATCCGGGTAATATCATTTTACAGTATCTGGTTTATACAAAGGTTGCGATGTGGAATGCGGGCTCATGATCGAGTCCAGCGGTGGGGAGTAAATAATAATAAAAGAATCTAACCATTGGTGTGTGTGTGTGTGTGTGTGTGTGTGTGGGTGTGTGTGTGTGTGTGTGTTTAACATCTAGCTAACTTGAGATCTGTTGAGCTTTAGGTGGATTGAGTGGCTAAGAGCAGCAGAGCTATGAGGTGGTGAAACAGTTATTAACAGGGCTAAAGCAGATCCACATCCACTTAGATGTTTTCCCAACCTGCAGGCAAGCAGCAAAACTGTTAACTTTTCTTATTTCGTTGGCTTAAACTTTCTCATTTGAGTTTTCTCAATACGAAAAAGTGGAACAGATCATTTTTCTCAGAAATCAAAACGTTTCTGAAAGCGAGTTAAAACTGCTTCGTGAAAAAGTTTTAGAAACATTTTACGAAAGAGGAGCTGGAAACTCTTTGACTTTGGTGTCGACCTGGTGGAAGCACAGGAATCAGAGGTAGGATTACCCACAGCTTCCCATCTTTTATCCATCAAGATTGCGCTTGCCTCAACGGACAATGGACTTCCTGTGTGTGTTTTGGACAGTTCACCCCTTTAAAGTTGTGTAACTTTAAACGTTTGATACCTGACTTTAAGAGGCACAGAATAGAGCCATCAGCCACAGGATATTTCATGCCACTTAAGCCTCAGTTCATATCCACCAAAGGTACATTTTGTACTGTGGTTAGAGTTATTTGGGGTTAATTGCAGAACCTATTCTGTCATATTTCACAAGAATCAAATGGCCCATTAATGCCTCTTTATCCACTCAGCGGTATGATGTGGTTTGTTGTTTTATGGTCGAGCGTTTAAAGGAGTGTTACCAGTTAGCCTCTCGCAGGGTAATAGCTAATAGCTGAAGTAGCGTCATGCTAGTGGATTAAGAAACGTGGCGCACTACTATGCCTCGTTGTGGTCATAATAAATGTAGTTTTTCTCTCCCCAGTAAACAAACTGTTCTGTGTGACGACAGCAGCTCCAATTCATCCAGTGCCTATACTTGCTTATTCATGTACGGCTGGACGGCACCAGCATCGGAGTTCAGTTCAACTAACATAAAAATGATTTTGTGATGAGGGGAGGAAGCTGGAGTACCCAGAGAGAATCTCTCACATGCACAGAGAGAACATGCAAACTCCATGCAAAAAGACTTCCGTCTAGTATTTAAGATAAAGGATATTTTTGTTGCAAGGCAACAGTGACAAACAACTTCCCAAATGCAGCCCAAAGACTCGTTTCATTATTCAAGAAAATACTTAACTTTAAAGAAAAATAAGCTGGCACACAGTTGTTTATTTATGGATATGAGATGGATGAGGGAAAGAACAAAATGGCAACGCAACATAGTCTCTGAATTGTTTCCTCCTCCTTTGACTAACAGAAGGTTATTTAAGTTCAGGGCATTTTAAAAGTGAACTGGCTAAGAACCCAGCTTTCCTACTTTGCTTTACAGGTGATTAAACTAATTTTGGATATGTTTTCCGCAGGGTGTTTTAAACTCAACACTTATACTAGCAAAAGCTATTCATTATCAGCTATGGTACTTTTTTTTATTAAAGAGTAGAAAAACACAACCAAATCCTCAGTTTTAGCAACAGTTTTATGGTCTTATTGAGAGCAAAACCAATATGCTGAAGGCAATCAAGCACCGATTCAGAAACATTCGAATAATAAAAGTGTCACTTTTCTGTTTTGCAAAACAGTAAACAAGATAAGAGTCAGATTGTTTTTCCCTCGTGGAAAACAATCTTGGAGTCGATTGTCCAATTATTTTAATTTTTATTATTATTACTTATATTTAGAGCGAATTTGTGTGTTTTCATTCCTCCCAAGTGAGGGACGAATGAGATTATTGTATTCAAAAACGGCTATTTTTTAAAAAATAATTTCGTCTGGTATTTTGGGTCATTGGCACCAGTCGTCGCGTTAAATGCCAGGCTGTGTAATCGTTTCATCAAATTGCAACTTTCCGAGCCAGACATTTGGCTAAGCCATGAAGTTGAGCTGTCAAGAGATAACCATCCGGTGATGAGCGAGATGAGGTGGTGAGTCGCCGAGCTGATGACTATGTAATGAAATCACACAGAGGATCACACAGGAAAATTCACGGGGACTGACTTCTCAGTGGAGCTGAGGTACTTAAACAATTTAGCGGCGTCAGAGTCAAAGAAAGGATGAGAATCCACCCTGAGCTCCTGAAGGCTGTGGAATTTTCTGCAACACTGGCGGGAGTTTTGGGGCACTTGCAAATCTTTTTGAAGGTCCCTCATTTTTAAAAAAAAATTTTAATCCATATTTAATGTTGGATTTGGAACAAACTGTATCCCCCTGGAAGACATTATGCTAGCGAGGCCTGGAAGATGTGAGGATCTCTGCAACCTATTTTATGCTATTTTATGGTCGAGCGTTTAAAGGAGCGTTACCTCTGATTCCTGTGTTTCCATCAGGTCGACACCAAAGTCAAAGAGTTTCCAGCTCCTCTTTAGTAAAATGTTTCTAAAACTTCTAATGCTTTCAGACCGACGTTTACTTTCACTTTGTGGAGTGAAAGTACAAAAAATAAAAGTAAAGGATTGAAATTAAGAAAATTATCAGGTACAATGACTGCATGACGTTGACAAATCCAAATAAAAACAGTCTTTTGAAATGAAAAGTTGATTGGTTTATATTCATATTACATTTTTAGCTAGTTTACCAAAGCTTTAACTAATGGTATATCATGAAACGAATTATATGGCCATCGTATTCAGTCAGCCAGCTTTCTGCTGAGCGCAACACATTCCAGACTCTATGCATGAAATACAGGAAGCACAAGTCAGGAGAAGACAGTACCGTCAACCTCTAACGTTGCAGCAGCGATTGCTTTGTCAGAAGTGACGCGAGTTGAGTTACATGCACTGCAGCATGCTGCTTTAAATAGATACGGTCTACATGGAACAAGTTGTTGAGAGCATGAGGTTTACTTTGAAATTGTTTTTTTTTGTTTTTTTAACCAATCTAGTCATTGTCCACCTGCGGTGCTCATTGGGAAAGAAGTGGCGTACGCCCCGGACTGGTCACCATTCCGGTGCAGGGCGAGATCGATTTCATTTACACTGAAATGATTTCGAGACTAAAAGCTTCTGGAGTCTGAAGAAAATGTCAAAAGACGACATGTTTTCTAAAAAAATAAATCTGACGGATTTTAAGAAACCAAGAGTCACACCACGTTGACACTTCCTGTTCATGCAAAGCTGGGGATTAAGTCACAGAAGATTAGCTTACAGGTATGAAACATCTTATTAATCTGCGACACATTATGCGGGCCGAAAAACATTACATAAACGATCAATGTCGGCTTTGCGCAGCGGATCTAAAAAAAAGAGTAAAACGTGATGTAATGAGATCATGATGAGACGCTGAGCTAAAGTGTGTACACTCACGAAACCGTTAGCGTATTTCTCCTGTTTTAGTTGAATTGTGCAGAATATTTCACCGTAAACATGAAAGAAGTCTAGAAATAATTTATCATTGTTTCACATGTTTTACGTAGCAGAAACCTGGTGCTTTAAATGGACAGTGTACATCTTTTAGGTCCACTATATGTCAACATCAGATGGTCATATATATCCTTTTCACAACACGCCTTTGTGTTTTTCCTCACTGTGTTCTGAAAGGGGGATAAAAATGCACAACATATAATGGTAAAGCTCCATATGTCTCCCTTGTAGCCTTTGGATATCCATGGTTTTTGTCCTCTGCCTTAAACCCTCTGGTCAAACAGTGTTAAGGCATCTGTTGTTTTGTCTGTCTCCATTTAATTCACAGGTTGCTGCTTTAATAACTACAGCCCCCTGCTCACTCCAGAACCCCGGGGCCATTCCACCAACTGAGCCTCACTATAATAGCTTGTACTGATCTATAGCTGCTCCACAGCCTAATACAGACGAAGCTGGATGAGGAACAAGTTGTGTTTCAGTGGACAAAGGGTGTTTATTTCCACACCAGAGGCTCATAATGCGCTGCAAGTTGACACACAGGTTGTGGAACAACAACAAAAAAGTCAAACAAAACCAAAAACTGAGAAATGCTCAATACTCCTCATTAAGGCCAAAAAGCAGGCTTGGCAACTGGGCTACAATTCAGATTTAAAGAGATGTTCCTGCCAAAATGTCACGAGGAGAACATTTGAAAGGGGATTGAGGTCAACAAAGAAAGGGTACGTTAATGAAATGATCGAGACGACAAACAAAAACACAAACTCTCCTTTCTCAGTCAGCATGGAGCCGACATAAAGCGCATTTACGGACTCCTTGAAGCTTCGTGGAGGACGTTCTCCTGAGAACATCCAGCTGTACTTCCAAGTTTTTTTCTCTGCTGGCATTTAAAGGTTGCTTAACTAACCTGCTGGCGACTGGAGGCCTGCCCAAAGTGAATATTTGTGTTGTCTGAGGAGTCCAGAGTAGCTTTTATTTGCTTTTCTCTTGTATATTTTTATTACTACAGTGTTCCATATATATTTTAGGAAATTTAGCTGCAATTTCCAAGTGATTGATTCCTGTACATTTAAGTAAAAAGAAAAAAAAACATAAACTACAGCCAAACACAAACCTAGAACAGAAGCTAAGCTTGTCGTCACATTTTACTTGTTCTTTGTGCTTTTTAATGATATGCAAAGAAAGTTATTTGATTTGAAGCCATTTTCTACTTGGAATAAGAAGAGTGCTGTCTGAGTGTGCAGCAACATCCAAGTGTGGGCTGTCAAGGATTGGCCATCTCCAGTGTTCTTAAAAATCAAGTGATATTGGAATCAATGCGGGAACATTTCATTCTTCGCAGAATCCTTTGAGGCATAATGCAGAAAGACTTTACAGATATTCATCTGTCACACCTGAAGAGCACTTTGTGTTTGTTTTGGAGCCCATCTCTGTGTGAAGTGACGTAATGAAGGAGAAAAAAAAAAATTCACAGGATTTTTTTGTTTTGTTTTGTTTTCTGTACCCAATTAAAATGATATTCTTTAGTCATAATTCAAATGGACAAGTGGTCTTTTCATACACTGTTGTTCCAACTATTTCCTTTTTTTCTTGCAACTCATTTTCGATGACATTGTGAAACATTTGACTCCACTTTCTGTCATCCTCTATATTTCTATCTACCTATATATAGAGCTAGCAAAATAGATAGATAAATAGATAACTATATAGACTATTTACAGATTGGTTTGTGTGAAGGTGTGTAAAAGATGTTTGTGTGCAAACAAGAG
The DNA here is from genome assembly GCA_922788865.1 of Poeciliopsis turneri. Lineage (NCBI taxonomy): Eukaryota > Metazoa > Chordata > Actinopteri > Cyprinodontiformes > Poeciliidae > Poeciliopsis > Poeciliopsis turneri. The sequence goes on from CAKLNU010000126.1 coordinate 162,932, forward strand.
AACAGGATGAAGAAGTACAAATTTCTTGACCACTATTTAAGTAAACAATGTCATTTTTATTGAGCATAAAATACTTTGTCTCCAATGTAGAAGTCTAGGTGCAATAAATGGCAGAGCCACTGGTCTGGTTAGCTTGATTTTCATGTACCTTTTAACAATTTGACTGTATACCCTCATCTAATTGACATATTTTGTATGTATTTATAGCATCAGCATTGTTTATTTCCAGTTTTTCACGCCATATTTCGTGCTGCTGCGTTCGGTTTGTTACGGCTCTCGAAAAAGAGCAATAAGGTGAGCCTGCGTCCTCTCAGCAGGCCAGAACCCGGTCCTTCAGGTCGATCATAAAGAAGCACCAACAGCCAGAAAAAAAAAGGCCCGAAACACATCAGTGGGCCGTTGAGCCGATCACAGTCATGGTCACGGTCAAAATTTGCTGACAGGTATTGTCTCAATAAATCCTGGATTTTTTTCTTTTCTTGTCTCTTTCTGGTTCTAGAGTCGAGTGTTAGGACACGTCTCTTAAACGCGCCAGTCGGATGACCGCTCATGTCGTGACGTTAGTCAGTTTTAATATGGAGAAGCAAATTTAAGTTCACGAACTCAACAACGAGCAACATGGATTTTGAAAATACCCAAAGAGCTGAAAAATGAAATCTCTGAGCTTCATGTGCATAAACACAATGGCGCATACGTATTAATTTCGCCCCGCTCATAAACTATTTCTCAAACTCTTCCACTTCTTTTGCAACTGTTTACATAACAGAGACAATGAGTTAATAAAGAGCCACTTGCTTTAAAGCTGAGCAAGATCAAAGAATGTTATGAGGAAGTTATGTAGGTCAAGACGATCGTTAGCCGTGGTGATGATCATGTTAACAAAATCAAGACAAAATGTAGCATTTCATTAGCTTAATGTGAAATAGATCAAACACAACATTACATTCTTAGCATGGTATAATCACAACCCAATATTTGGGGTAGTCTAGAAATAAGACTTAAAAGATGTCTCATCATTATCACATTGTGGTGGATAGCATTTTATTATTATTTTCTTTCTCTATATTACTTTTTTTTTAAATTATTATTCATATTACTGTATCTCACTCTGATTCACTGGGAGCAGAGAGACTAACAGTGTAAAGGAGAAGGAGGGACTGACAGACGGAGTTTGATGTCAGGGCTTTTATAATATGAAACAGACAGACTGTGAGAAACAGGCTCCCTCCCTGGTGTCTGGTTGGTGGTTTCTATGTGAGATCTCGAGCTTTGAATCAACTCGCTCCTTCGTGCATCTAAAGATAGTCAAGACTTCTGGAGAGGTCCTGGCAAATAATTTCAAAAAATAAAATATTGAAAGAACAGATGTTTTTTTTTTTCTCCCCCCTCCCCCCTTCCTCTTAGCCCTCGGTACTCTCTGTTCTCTTTTTGAAGATGCTCTGATCTTACAATACAGGCTGGTTGGGGTTTCTGGTTTGATTTTTTTGTCTATTAATAATAATAAAAAAAAACATATACTATTGGAAATAACATCAGCACCATATATTATTATCATTGTTATTATTATTATTATTACTAGTAGTATTTTAATAATGAAAAATGCTGTGTTTATGATTTGTTACATATTTAACTAAGTGATCCCATCCTCCTACCTTAGTGTGAAATCCTCTGCAAAGATGAGTCTACAATTATTGTTTTCAGCTGTACTATTGAACACTTTCTGAAAATTAAACGTTGTAATTCTGCAGGTTGGCATTCTAAAGGCATTTCTAAACATCAAGACAGTTTCACTACTATATGAGAGGATAAAATGTTTCCATGCACGATGATCTCCTACAAAGATTCAGAGTGCATATAGTAAAAGACATAGTCAAAGCGATGCATGAATGTGACATCGATTTTCAGTTATTTCTTATCGAAATACACATTTTAATTGAGCTGCTTTGATAAAATCATAGCTGCACCAAAGACAAGGTAGAGCAAAGATCCTCAAATGCATTCAGCTGGCATGTAAGAAATATGCAATCTCCTCCACTGGTAAAATAAGTTTTGACGCTTCATACTGCCTCTGCACATAATGTGGGGTTTAAATTCTAACTTTGCAAGAGCTGCCTTCTTTTTTTTTTTATTTTTTATTTTTTTTTTTTAGCACTTTTTTACCCTTTCAGCTCGTCTTAAAGTGACAGAAAACAGCCTTGAGCGCTTGCTGGGAACAGCTCATATACTTAATTTCTGTGACAGAATCTGATTTCTTTTCTGTTTTTTTTTTTTTTTTTTCGCTCACACTCGCCTGTACTAAGGAGTGATAAAAAAAAACAAAAAACATTCATTTGAAATCTATTTTGTTCAATTCTCCTGCGTGCTGCAGCTAAAGGGATACATCCTGACAAAGTCCAGATCCCAACAGAGCTTGTTAGGTTATGAGAGACACTCCTGCGCAGCCGCTTCCCCCTTCCTGCATCTCTCCCAGAGGAAACCGTGTGACTGCCGACATGGAGCCAGATGGAAGTAAAGCTATGAAACAACACTAGAGGCAGTAAAACTGTGGAGGTCCGTTGTTAATTCTGGTGGGAGCTGCTGCTCGCCGCTGTCTTTTAAGTGAACCATTAACACTGTTGCACAAATAATAGCGGCAAAGGAAGGGATGAAAAGAATGGAGGTGATCCTTAGCGGACATCAAAACTGAAAAAAATAAATAAATGAACGAGTGTCCAAAAGGCCTCGTGAAAGTATCCCTACTCCGCTTTTTGTTTCATGAAATACAACGCGCTTTAGTTTGTTGTAGTTTAATAGTCTAAAATTGGGCGCCGGTGGGCAGTGGAAGAACAGTTTTCAAAATTCTCAGCAAAATACATGTGAAGTGTTGCATGAGTTCAGCTTCTTTTTAACCTTAAATTCATATATAAACTTAAATTTAAATGGAACATTTAACATTGGATCAGGAAGACATTTTAAAACCCCCCCAAAATGAATAAAGCAACCAAAAACAGCGAATAAAATGGATGCCAAAGTTTCTGAAAATAAAATGTCTCTTGAAAAAGGGTCTGGTTGAGACCAATGAGTCGGTCTGAAGCATTTTGTCATCCAGACTTTGAAATAGCTAGAGAACAATCATGCAAATGGAAATGATCAAGCTTGTTTTAATTTCTAACGCAATTAATTGAGCTGTTGCTTTTTACGACAGGCCTAGACACAGACAACCAACCAATACATGGCAACTAACAACTAAATCCACAGGCTGGGCAAAAAAAGAGAGTATTGATCAGAAGCGAGGAAAAGGCCCAGGGCAACTCTGAAAAAAAAAAACCCCAGAAAATATCAGGTGAGGGAATCTGTAGACAATAAAACTACGGGTTGTGCACGCCATAAAAGTGCTTTTCACGCAAGAGCGGCAAGAATAAAGCCTTATAGTTGAGAGGTAGCCACAATAAGCCGACTTCACAGTTTGCCACGAGCCATGTAGGCAGCGCAGTAAAACGTGTGGAAGAAAGTGATTTCCTCAGACGAGACTGAGGCTGAACATTTTTAGTAAAGCTACAAATCCAAACAAGAAGGATCTGTTGGCTAGCATAAAAAAAAACAAAAAAAAAAAAACATGTGGAGGCACAAAACTGGACAGTCTATCTCTGTGGTGAAACATGGTGGTGGCTGCATCATACTGCATCAAACTTGTATTTCCCCTTTGATTTGACATTTGGGCTGACTGGGAGCTTTTATTGCAAAAACAACAAATCACCTTGTTACATTATATAGTTTCTGAGAGAAATTGTGCTCTTCAAAGCATCAACCTGGGCTGCCTGCAAATACAAGCAACCCCCCCCTTTTTCAGATTTCTACTTGAATAAACATCGAAGGTGCAGAATCTTTCCTCCTCTTCACAGTTGTGTGCTACTTTCTGTCACATAAAATCACAAGAAAATACATTAGTTGTGATATGTGAAAATGTGGGAAAGTTCAAGTCGCATGAATACCTTTGAAATTGACTGCATTTAATATTCTCTTCATGTAAGAATACCAAAGGACCAAGCAACAAACTATTGTCAAACTGGATTTTCTTAAAAAAGGAACTTCCCCGTGCCTCATCTAACATATCACATGGAAAGACACAATTACAGCTCCAGTGCATTGTTGGAAAAATGTTTTTTTTCTATTTTTTAGTTTGATGTATAAACATGAGATTATTCTTGCACCCGTCCCCCTCCCTCTTTGGGATGATGCAACAAAAACAGTCCAAGGACTCCAAGAGGAACCATTTTCCTTGTGGTTTTAATGGATTCACTTGAAGTTGAAAAAAAAACAACAACAACAACAGCAGAAGGTTTCAGCAAGTTGCATCACTTACAGGAATCATACGGCGTTCAAAGTCTCATTCTAAAACTCAACAAGTTGGCTCCAACGTCACTTTAGTTCAGATGAATTGTGACGCGTGGTGTGTTGGGAAAACTGTTTTGCGAACAGACGGATGCGTCGTCATGAGGCCGCATTGGAAAAGGTTAACAACTGGAAATGTCATCATCATGCAATTACGAAGCCGTGGCTTTGCATGAATGCCAGTATGTTACGATGTTATTACCAACTTTTGTTCTGGATGCCAAAATCCGTTCTCCGATTGGTTTTTAGAGGAAAATTACACAAAAAAAGGTGATATGATGAATTTTCACACAATTTCCTCCTAACCTCAAACAAAGCCCTGGGCTCATTCTTGGTCTTCTCCATACATTATTCATCAGTTTTGTGTGCAAGGTAGAAATAGAAGAAAGCGGTAAAAAATCAACACTCAAAAGAGTCCTAATCTAAAATCCAAATAAAAAATCTGCTGAAAAATTACAAGGCCCTTCTGGCTTCCTCTTCTTCTTCTTCTTCTTCTTCTTCTTCTTCTTCTTCTTTTCTTTTTTTTTATTCCTTTTTGCAGGATTTCAACCTGGAATTTGCATTCATTCAGTTAGCGGATGCTTTTATCTAAAGTGACTTGCAAGGAACTACATTCAAGCCTCAGCACACCAAGTGCTGCTGGCATACACATTATGCGCTATTTAAAAAGAGACAGTGCAAGTGGAACAGGTACAGCAGTGCAAATGGAGAACAGGTTAGGTGGGCTTGAAAGTGCAGGCGAAGGTTGAGATGACCATAGAGGACAATATTTATCAAAGTAATTCAGCATGAAAGTGGATTATGCTGCGTATGTCTGAGTGGGGTGCAGACCCCACTGTTGGTTCTATGGGCATGGGCTGTTTACGTCAGTGCGGGTCTGCTGGGTGACTCATGTCCCTTATTGGTAGATTTAATATCCGACATATTGTGAACCACTTGCAGTGGTTTCCACCGTGAATGCTGAGAGAACTGCTGGAAGAAGGATGCGAGCGACGGAGACCAACCTGCCGCACACAGTGGTGCTTCTAAATGCACAGCAAATTAATTTAACCCTGCAAGCTCTTGGCTACTTTTCGCTCTTACATTCCCCACAAATGAAACGCCAAATGAAGGACAGCGTCGGGCTTTTTTCATTTTTGGACTGTTGAGACGATGCATCAAGCAGCCAATTCCTACATGGCTGCCTTGCTTATCCTTGACACGCACATCATGTGTTCATGAAGGCTGAAATACCTGTCACGACGTCGGTGTGCTCTTGGGACATGTGCTGGCTCTGGTGAACCCATTCACCGTTGCACTTGAAGAAGATCTGGAGCGCGGGCCGGGCCTGACACCGGAGCTTGATGGGGTTGCTCTTGATGATGTAGGCGTCGACGGGCTCCTCCAAGAACCGCGGCAGGGTCCCAGACTGGCCATGCTGCAGGGCTTCACCTCTGGGACCTGAAGGGGGGGGGGGGAAAATGAAAAGAAGAGAAGAGTGAAACGGAATCCATAAACAAAACACATTTGATGTCATACTTGTTTATTTCTGGAAGTAAAACGATTGGTTTCTTTCTTGACTGGTTTGAATGTCGGGACTTTGTGCGTCCCATTCAACTTCCTCCACACAAAACTCACACGTCCATGTCCCGAAACGAAGCACACCATTTCGGATATGTCATCAATACAAATGCCTTGGTTTATCCACTGACGCACAGACGCTTCGAAACTGAAAACGATCATTTGGAGATTTTTCTAAACCTCTCTGCTGCAGCATCAAGTTCTCCTTTCACTAAAAGTAAGGACTCAAGTCTTTCCCTTGACAAATGGTGCCAAGACAAAATCTCCACCAAAATTCACACCATCAGTAACTTCCAAACAAAGACTCGTTCATCGTATTGTCAGACAGAGGGCGGATTCACTCCAGCCCCGTTCAACCCACTCTAATCACATTCTGGGTCCTTTGCCTAGAAAGTCTGGCACATTTGGGGAGGTGTGAATGTGTCATTGCACACTGATGCAGACCAAAAAAAAAAAGCAAACGCCGCTCTGCCTAAGAATCTAGGTCCTGGTTTGGTTGAAGTGAACTCTGGTGTGGTTCAAATACATATTATGTGAAAGCCAAGCAGACTAGAGGCCTCTAGCGGGAAGCAGATTGTAGCGCAATGCATTCTGGTCGAATAAAACCAAAACAAGCGTGTGCGTTTGTTGTTAGCATGGGAAAAATGGTCTTTTACCAATAACAAAAGAGAAAACATGCAACCACTAAAATCTGACTCTGCTCTACTTTTGTTTACATTTCATAAAGGAAGAAGTTGCACTCATGGCTTCGTCACTGATTTTCCTGTCGTTTATTTCAGCGGCTCTTGGTGCAGCTCCACCACATGTGAGGGAGGAACAGGTCTTTCGAGGCATTGGATCATTTGACACAAAGCAGCGTGAAAGAGAACAGCAGCAACACCAGCTGAAAACGTAACAAATGTTGCAATTTTGGTCCCCAATCGAACCGTCTCTACTGGACTATCAGGTGGTGAAAACACCCAGAGAGGTGTGATTGATAGAGTCCAGTGGTGCCAGGCTTCACTTAATTGCATCTGAGGTTTGACTTTGCACTTGGTGGTGTAAGGTATGATGCACCCCTTGGCAATTTTTCTTTCTTTTTTTTTTTTTTTTTTTTAATCAAACTCTTTACCTATTGCTCTCGCTGCAATCTGAAAAGACTGAAGCTACTGACTTTGCACACAGTTGGTGATTCAGCATTGGCTTTTCCCATTATGCAATGACGGCACAGAGAAGTCAAGGGAATTTGTAGTTGCAAGAACATTTCACAAAGCAGTTCATTCCACAGGTCCAAGCTTTAAATAACAGATCCCCTTAGAGCGACTTCTCTGTTCATTAGAGTTTAAAGAAGCGTTTTACATCACACGGCGCCTCTGGCCATGAACGTGATTGCAACAAATAAATTCGATGATTTGGATGGGCGTCTCAATATATGCTATTTGCATATGAAGCATAAACGCATTACACTTGAAATGCAACATCCTCCCGAATACGGCATCAAGGTCGTCCTTTGAAACCGCAATAGTGGGCATATCACTAAGAAGACGACTGTGATTTTTTTTTATTTTTATGATTGCAGTGATGAACATGTTCCCATTTAACGCGAAGGTTGATCTCCATCCATAAACAACGTTTTGATCTCAGACGTCGGTCCTCGCTGAAAACAGTTGCTTCGGTGGAGGAACTCGCAGACGAGGCGCTGGCAGCACATTAGCAGTCATTACTCCCTCCTTCCTGTGCCGGTCTGAGGGCTGTTTCAGTCGGCGCACGTTTTCGCTGCTTCTGAGTCCCACAACTGTAATTATACTCTGACTAATCCGCTAGTTTGGTGGAACATCTTTCATGCTAGTGTGAAGAGTTTATTGAGGCAAACCATCCCATACACTCTCACCTCCCCCACTGCACACTCCATGTTTCCCCACAGTGGTGGTTGTACCGCTGAAAAGCCCATCAGGATTAGGGAACCCAGTCTCTCATTTTCTCCTCCCCCCTTCCTCTACCCCTCTCCAGCTAATCCCATCCTCCTACCTTTCCTCTCTGGATGTCTCCTGATGGAGGAGAAATAAGATAAAAGACTCTGCGATTCCCCGGCTGTGAAAATCACAGAACTTGCTCGCTGTTCGTCTCCCCCCTCTGTGCGACGCGTTCGCATTCTCTGCCGCGTTCGTGGAACGGGGAGCCGAACAAAAGAGGCATGCTTTTAATTTCAAAATGTCTAGCCCCAGGCAAGCTTTTCTTCTATGGAGTGCTCCTCTTTGTTTTGCACGGGCAGAACTGACAAGGTGTGTTTGTGTTTGGATGGATGCAAAACACAGACACGACTTTGCATCCAGGCAACGATAGATGAGAACAGGAACAACCCAAACAACAAAGGCTGTCAGTCCCAGTTAAATAAAGCCATTCGCCATCATGACATCTGATAAATGGATCAGGTCCCATGTCATTTTGGCCTACCAACAGCACAGCTCAACACCGATGAGACAACTAATACCGTTATCAACGTCGGAGATGATTTCAGATTTGGTTGCTTTTAGCAATCTGTTCACTGCTCTGATTTTTTTCTCTTCCATTTAGCCGCTGGGATGTTTCGCGGCAGACAGATTAAGAGAGACACATGAAAGGAAACTGGTGCCATTTAACCCCGGGCTGGTGTCGGCACGTGAGGCTTACAAACACTTAACTGTCCCTGGAAAACCTGCATAACATTGTCTCCGGTCATGAAATTGATGAATATAAATCACAAACAGCAGCGCAGAGCAGCGGCGGCGATATTTCTGTTGCGGCGTACTATTTTAAACTGCGCTGTGATAAGGCTGTGCAGAGCAGGTTTCTTGAAGAAGTGTGATGCCGCTTGACATTCTCGCCACATTCTCTCATTTACATCCCGGGGTTGGTGCAGGGCGGTTATTGGTTCATCTTACCACAATATGTTTCCCCGCCGCCATTCAGGAGACCGCTGAGGCCTGTGCTTCACAGTTTTCAGAATGATCTACAACCAATGCTTCCGTCTAGCAATAACACATAAGGGGCACAGATACATTTAGCCAACTCAGAGAGAAAACAACATATCACTGCCAAAGGGCTGAGTGATGGCTCTATTTTCTTTCCCTTTCTCTGCCTCTGTGTCTGCTTGCACATAAAGGCTTCTGCAGGAAATACACGCCAGTCGTGAAGCAACTTGTCAATGAAGCAGGCGTGTTTTTTGTTAGATGGAGCGAACGCTCGACCTCTTTACGTGCTAAATTAAAAAGTCGGGGAAACTCGACGACGAAAACATATTTCATTAAAGGGGGGATACAGGTACAGAGTGCCATTTTATACCACAACCAAATCACTATGTTTCCTTTGGTTGTAACGTAAGAGCTACATGTCGAAACAACATCAAAGAAATGTGACTTAAAATCGTAGCTGCGTCTGATGCCTTGAAATTGGCCTGTCTCTTTAAGAAGCTCCTGCTGTTTCAGACACTCTGCCTTCAGCACAATTCAACGATGCCTCTCCATGCGGCCTATAAGAGTTGTTAGGAGCATTGTAGTTTTTATGATAAGATCAGCAGACTTGCAGTTCTACCAGGTGTTTGGTAATTACTGCTGCTGCTAGTCTAGAGGAGCTATTTTAGGTAAATAGGCGCCGCTTTGCATGAGCAAGCGTTAATGACGTTATAACATGATGTAAAGCTCAATAAAATAAAATTATAAGTTGGAAACAGGTTTTAGGTCACCAACTTATATTCAAAGCTTTGAGCATCTATTGAGTTTTGAACACTGAAACTTAAAGATATAGTCGTCATCTTAAGGTGACTGACTTGGCAAAGAGGATGTTGATGATAATAACAGAATAAAAGAAAGAATAAACAAAGGAATGTTGATGATAATAATCAGCCAAGAAGACCGGAGGAGCTCTGAGGCATACAGAGCTCAGCTGAGGTCAATTGTCAATAGGATTAATAATCGTGAGACACTCAACAAATCTGTCATTTATGGGAGGATGGCATAAAAATGTCGCTGCTGAAAGGAAACCACGAGAAACCCAGATTCACAGTCACAAATCTAACTGGCAGGTTTTGACAGGGTTGTTACTGTTATGTTAAAAAACTGAGCAATTCAACAAACACAAGACAGAAATGTTGGTTTCTCCATGTGTTAACTGGGTAGACCTGCAGCTGTGACTGTACGCAGGGGTTTGCTACTTCCACAAAAAAGAAATTCAGATAAAAACTACATTTTTTTTTGTTGAAATATGACAAAATTTGGAATGTGTAAGCTAGTTTTTCGGTGCACTGCTGCAGCAGTTCCGAGAAAAATACCTTCCTTTGTATTAGAAATCAACTCTTCAGCATTACGTGCTGTTTGTAACATCTGATTAAGTTTTATAAGTCATCACATAAATTGCGTGGGTCTTGTGCTGCAGACGGAACCGTTTACGACTTGCAGTATTTTTGTCTTGCAGAAAGTGACTGGCATAATTTCCTGTAATAATTTCCAGCATTTTGCTTCATTACCTTTATAAATCGTTCACCGTTAAACGTCTCTTCACACATTCGCGCCGTATCCACGAGGTGTGCGGCTGCCGATCCGTTCTGAATGACGGAACCGCCGAGATTGCCCCTCGTCTTCTTTAGCCTGAAGGACGAATTGTCAATGAATTATAAAGTAAGTGTTAAATTTTGAATTTTCTCTCTGTCTTTCTTCTGCAGCACATAATGGCCCGAGCGGGTCAGAAATTCAGAGAGGATACTTGATCGATCAACCGAGAACAGGAACAAAAACAACAAAAAAAAACCATTTCTCGACAACTCATGTCAGGTTTGTGCTTCCTTAGACAGAAAGTGGATTGTGCTGCAACAAGGTCAGCCTGTTCCAGGAAGTGTACAATCAGACAGTCCGGCATTAATCCTACACACATTATGGAGTGCTATTTGGCAACAAAATAACAACAGATGAATAATTTTAACCAATGCAATAACATAAAAACAGAAATTTTGATGTTTCTGTGAGCAACATTTAAGTTGGTAAACAACAGAAGACAGAATTTATTGTTTTATTGTGCATCATTAAACTGAAAACCAATTGATGAAGCACTGAAAATGCATAATTAGGACGAAAATGTATGCAGAAAATCAGAACAGTTACATGGTGAAGTACATTTGCCTTTTGGACCAGCTCTCAAAATATCTTTAAAAAAAAACCGCATCCCACAAAAACAATTCAAAGCAACTCAATCCTATGGTAGACAGTACTACCATGTGAAACCAATACTAATAGCTTTAGTAAATTCCCAAGGCCTGTGATTTGCAGAAAACGTCAATGAAAACCACTGATAGCTGTTGCCTTACATCTTAGAACGTCTTTCGAACAAGTTGGGAAGAGGAACAAAGACTTCAATCATCTGGCGTTTCACCCACAGCTTGAAAATCAGCAGCTGATCTTGGCGCCGCTGACGGGATTCGGTTTGCGGCAGAGATCAAAGCGGAGCAGAACAACTCGAGCTATCGATGGGTAAACCATCTAAAGGTGCAGGAAGTTAACTACACGTGTCAAAAAGAATCCAAAGTAATCCACGTCAAACATTTGCCATTACCCACCTCAAGTGTCGAGATCTGAAAATCTAACCGCGTCTCATTGAGGAATTTGGATTCACAACTGAATATCTCAGTCCAATCCCGGGAAGCCCTGAAGGTTGAGATTCTGCGGCAGACGAAGTTTAGAGATATTTACACACGTCATTATAAGGTCAACATTCAAACCGGATCTGCTGACACAGATCCCTTCCAAGAGAATTTATGAGGATGGAAAAATGTTCACGTTTGCTTTTGTACCGACGGTAACCGATGAATTACACTTTAGTTCTGCTTTTTTGCAGTTGTATTCTCTGAGTGTCAGCAATTTATTTGCCTCTTCGCAGCACATTATTGTAATTAATCCGATATGAAGAGGAGAGAGGACAAATCCAAAATGAAATATTTGCAAACGGTAAAGATTGATTATGCCGTTGATATTCCTTCCTGCGTTACTCCCGCTGCATGTTAAACTCGTGTCAAGAAGAACCAGAGGCGCCGTGACTGGCTCCCACATCTGTTCACGCAGCAGGCAAACAAAGGTGGAAATGATAAGTTTTCCTATTTGAAGTGATGTAGGTATCAAGCAATGCAAGTGTAAATATCCAGCGCGGGAAATGAGATCATTTTGTTGCCCTTGCTGTATTTCAGCAGCTTCTGCAAAGTTTAAACCTTTTTTGTAGTTTTGGCATCAAGTCAGGCTTTTCCAAATCGTTTTCGGTTTTATGCCACACCGATAGCGACGGTTCCACACCGATGTGAAATGCTGGGTTTCTTTAAAAATGCGAAGTAGCTACGGATTTTGATAGAAACAGGATCTTATTTTGTCTACTGACAAATTCACCTTCGATACAAGAATTAAACAAATAACCTGTTTTACCTAAATAAGTCATGTGTCAAATTAAAATGCTCTAATCTATTACGGCATGAAAACACATCTAAATGAATTTTTTTTTTTTTTTTTTTATGTTTTATTTGTAAATTATGGCTTTATCTGTACATTTTATAAAAGTCAAAACATAAATACATATTTACTTTCTATACATATGTATAGAATTGTCATGGATTTCTCCACAGTGAACAGTTTTAGTTGTGCCTAACAAAAAGTAAATGCTTTGTATTCTGATGCAACATTTATTGCCTGTTTCATTTTCTTTACTGAAATGCGTTTTTATGGTGCAAAGCACTTTGAAATGTGCTACAACAATAAACTTGTCTTGACTTTGCATGAGAACAGCTTTTGGTTGCGGATGATGAATGTTTCTCAGCTCCTATGTCTCGGCACTAATTTAGACCAACTGAAAGTATGTGAGCAAAAAAAAAAAAGTTTTTCTAACTGTATTTGTGCGTCCCTTTGCTCTCGGGGTGGTGATTCCCCTCAGTTTTTATTAGCTTAATATATGCCAAGATTTTATGGCATGAAGAATAATGAGAGGGAAATTTGTCAACAGCAGAAAAACAAGAACTTTTCACTTTTCCCTGGATCACTCTCCTGTGTGATTATTTCCACACCATATAATGGAAATTATACCTGTTTTTTTTATACTTTATATAAATATATTGTGGTTGTTGTATCAACCTTCCAGGCCCCTCAGGTCTTCTGGTTCTGGGTCTGCTTTGCATCTCCAGAACCAGAACCAAACATGGAGAAGCAGCATTCAGCTTCTATCCACTACAAATCTGGAACAAACATCCAGATTTAAACACAGAGATCCTTAAAATCTAGAGTAAAATCCCACCTGCTGGAGTTGCTTTTGAGACATAACAAATGAAACACCGACCAGCATTTTTATGTGTAATAATGGCACTTTAATAATTTTCTCAATTGTTCACTGTGTGGTTTTCTTCAATGACTGTATTTTTGTGTTTTTATGATGCACAGCACTTTGAACTGCCTTGGTGCTGAAATGTGCTGTACAAATAAACTTGATTGATTGATTGATTGATTGATTGATTGATTGATTGATTGATATATGGTATAAAAGCAGGGAACCGCCACTTATCCCAACAACCACACAACAGTATGATGTATCATGGCTTCGACATGGATTAAACAAATCATTTAATAACTTGCTGAGCTTCCCAATTAAGAGTCAGCGCCAAAATTATTATCATTATTATATTTGCTAACCACAGTAACTTTTGACTACCAGGTTTAAGAAACAATTTCCTGTTGAAAGTGAGACCTATTTGCAGATCTGATCATCATTATGGTCGCCTTGTTGTTAACAGTGACTTTCATAAAGTGCGTCTGTGTAAATACATGAATAAATACAGCTTGGCAATGGTCAACACTGCATTAATTACATACACCCGGATGGGGTGGGCCCCTCATAGGCAGAATCGACACTAATTCGTGCAGCAGATGGATGGGCCAGTCTGAGGAGTAGAGGTGAAGCTAACAGAGGAGGTGGAGGTGGCAGGAGATTGCCGAAGCAGATGACAGGTGGGTGTCGAGGATAGCGAGACGCACTGGGGGAGCATCTGTTCAGATCATACGTGTCCGTGGCAAGAAGGTGGAGAGGAAGAAAAAAAAAATGCATTAATTCAGAAGATCTTCAAACGCGCTGAAAGTAAAATGCAACTTCAGCCCCATCATAAGGGAAGTGCTTTAAAAAACGTTCAAAAAAGTAGCTAAAAATTGAATCACTCCACGTTCTAACAACAGACTCCATTCTGACTATGTGGGTCATGTTTAGTGTTCATCACCCAAGCACATCAGGCTCTTCCCACCCAACAACCAGATGGTGTTTGCATCTCCTGGATGTACACAAACGCTCTCCGACGAATGAGGTGTGGGTGAAACTTCTGCACGGTTCCATTTCCTCATTGTTGTTGAGCAAAACTCCACTGAAACTTAAGACAAAAAGAAACATCTTAAAATCTAAGTCTCCACTCCAACATATGATGTCTGTTCTGCAGGAGCACAAAAAAAACAACAACAACAAAAAAAACTGCCTGGTCTCAACAGAAAGAGATGCAAGAGCGGTTTGTTCAAATATTGATGCGAAACCTCTCATCTGTCATCCCAGGAACCAAGACACACACACGCACACGCACACACACACGCACACGCACACACACCCCCATACACACACACAGCAGCACATTTGACGCTTGTGCTGATTGCATGTGTGCCACGACTCGAGCATTCCCAAGCAGAGACAGTTTTCCCAAAACACATGCCAGATGTCCAATCAAAAACAAAAATAAACAAATGTTGACTCTGCCCTGATTCTCTGTTTCCCGTTTATGCAACTTCTTCCCCCCTTGTGTTCCTCTACGAAACTATTTCTTTTTCCAAGTAAATCATTGTCATTAATACCAAAGTCAGACTCTGCTCCCGTCCATTTCACGGATCGTCTGAGTTTATATTCTTGGTAGGTCTGGAGGAGCCAGCGAGAGCCACACTTTTTTGTAGAAAACTTGTTGCAACTCCAAAAGACAAACGCATGACACATGGAGCCAGAGCTGGAATGGTTTAGATCAAAGCCCTTCCATAGGCTGGTCAAGATTATTATTTTTTTGTAATTCTTTAATCACTGTAAATAAAATCAGGCAGTAAAGGTTAGACCTGAAGTTAAACAGAGATATCAGAGATCAAATTGTTTATAAGCCTCGTGATGTGACGGTATCCTTTAGCCTTCGAATTCTAAATATTTATGCAATTTATGCGACTCTTTGGCAGCACCCCGAGTCATGGAAATTGAAGCCAAGGATGCAAATAATAATAAGAAAAAAAAAGTGATTCAAGGGCATTGATTGAAGGAATTTTTGCTTTTTGGTCTTTAATGATTTTTCAGAACCTGTCAATTTGCTCCGACAAGACGCCTGCTACAAATAATTTGTCAAAAAACAAAACAAAAAGGAAACTTAAAAAAAACTCCCGTCTGTGAATCCCGGTAGTCCCTCTGATGCAGTCCATGAGAATTCACTGTGCCTAAAATGGGGCCATTTTAAAGGCCCCATCAAATAATAGGGCCCTTAAAATGTCTCCTTTGTTGCTTCCTGTGGCTGGAGGAACTTTGTTGCAAAAAAAAAAAACCAGCAATAATTACGTCTGTTTTGACCAGAATGTATCCAGAGATCAAGATTTAATTAGTCCATATGCTAACGTTGTATAATTGGATTCACAAACTTAGCTGTGTTTTGTTTTTTTTTCTAATAAAAAATTATTGTGACCTGGTTTGCTTCGTGTTGTCATGACGCCATAAAATCCCTCTATGAATTCATATTCTGCTTCTCTAAAAAGCAACAGCAAAAACATGTCTGTTTCCAAAAAAAAAAACACGCTACTGTCTTTTGTTTTGTTGTTTGCCGCTGTGTGGATATGATATTAAGCACGCACACAACCTTAGTGGAAGTGCGTGCGTGTGTGTGTGTGTGTGTATGTGTGTGTGTGTGTGTCTGGGGTGTGTGTGTACAGCATACAAACACCCAGGTGGTATATGTGTCTTCATCTGTGTTGTGACAGCCTGCCAGCCTGGTTTTGGCAGCTGAGAGATAGTGCTTCCCTCAGCTCTCCCGATAATCAAAGAGTAAACATGCTGAAGCAAAAGTGGGTTACCTGGATGTCAAACTGACAAAAAAAAAAAAAAACCCTCTATAATATCAACCACCTTTCTATAGGACTTGTTCGCTCTCAGATTGATATTAAGAGGGAAAACAACTTATCCCAATAAATGGCACACGCATCTGCATTCGCCTTCCGTGTTCGGTGTGTCGATGATTCCTCTCCAAGACGTTTCCGCCACTAACTCACACGAGGAAAGGTAGCTAAAAAAGTACAGTATTAAAAATAAGCTACGGACTTATGGTATTTTCTATTTTTTTTTTTGTATTTTTTATTTTTTTTTTCAGAGTGAGGAGATAATCCCTTTCAGATCCGGCCAAAAGTGTCGACTTGGCTTTTCTTCACCGAAAAATGCTTCGCCATCAATAGTGAGCTGCGCCGCGTTGGATAAAAGGTCTGTTCTTACGTGTGACAGTTGTGCCTGAACTACTTTTTAGGTTGTTGTTGTTTTTTTTTTTTTTCTATGAGAAATATATCAAAATAGGAATAACTGTCTCAGAGAAATGATGTGTTCATTCAAGCTTTGCTGTTTCCTTTGAAGAGCAAAAGCTGGCAGAAGTTGGATGGTGTCACGCTTAGACTCTGAATTTGCAAAACAATTAGAAAAAAAAAAAAAGAATGAGTTGTTAGGATTTGCATTAGCCAGAAATAAATACAAATATAGTACGACAACGACATATCGAGGGGAAAACAGGTCTCAATAATCCAAGTCTCCAAAAAGTATTTATCTCCCTTAACATTTTCACACTTTGTCACATGAAAAAGCACCAAACTCTCTGGGGTTGCATTATGAGGCCTCAACAAAATACATAATTGTGATGCAGAAGGAGGAAAACAGATGGTTTTCAAATTCGTACTATAACAAATGCAGACGCGTGTGGCACGCATCTGTATTTTTAAACTCTTTTTTTTTTTAATTTTGAAGAAGAAAATGTGGCGCAAACATTTGCCTTCTTGAGTCATCTGCTACCATGACGACGCTTTTCCTCAACATGCACGACGGTCAGAGTTTGCTGGGATACGTGGAGCTACATAAAGGACCAAACTGGAAGAAAACCTGGGAAAAGACCAGGTTTTCTACCTGGTCTATTGTCCTCATATGGCATATGAGGAGAATATGCCATTCTCCTCATATAAACCAAACGAATGGTTTGTATCAAATAGTACATTCATGTGTTTCAATGGGCTAGTCAAAGTCCAGACAATGGTTCTTTGTATGAAAGGCACTATGAGAACACTTCTGTATGTTCGATATAAACGAGCACGAGCATCGGACACGACATCTACAGATTCTAAGTGAGACTGACATTAAATGGTGTCATTTCAACCTTTTTTTCACCTCTTCCGTGAGTTTCATTAACATCAACAATAGAGGAGAACCAGGGTGACACGCCAAGCAATCGTCAAACTACGAGACGATGGGATTACATCCCCTTTCTTTGCCCGTATCGCATGACCAGCGCAGTCACTTTTGAGCGATGGCGACCGGAGACACGGTGCGCCTTTATTAACATGTTGTATCCGGCTGAATTATTGCTTCATCTATCAAAGCTCTCTCGCTCCACTTTTGCTCCGACGTCGTTTAGAGCCGCAGCCTCTGTTGACTGGCAGTGATAGCAGACAAAAGAACATAATTGCTTACTTACTCCTTCCCATATAGGCTTTGATTCATTTGATCCTTTCTGACAGAGGAGAGACAGCGACATAATTAGAAGCATTGTGTGGCGCATACGACTCTGGCTGCCGTCACCCTGGCATCCTGACAGCTCTCTCTAATGTGAGTGCACTTTGCAAGGAGTCTTCATAAATAAGTAAGATTCCAGAAAACAATCCTCCCAATAACTCTTTTTCTTTTCTTTTTTTTTTCTTCTTCTTTTTTTCCCTCCCCCTCACTCACTCACTTTTCCTGAGAGCTTCGACTGTGACCACAGACGCGAGCGGGACTTTTATCATCAAATGGATTTATGAATAAATTACCGCCGTGCGGCCCTTATTCCAGGGGAACTCCGAAGTATCAAAATTTATTTCCATGAAAGCAGTTTTGCATTATTAATAAATGTTGGGCAGCGACGAAAAAAAAAAAAAAAAATGTAGCACATTAAAAAAAAACAAAAAAAAACGTAAGTCTTCAGCAAAAGACTTGGGGGAAACTCATTCTGTGTTGACATTAATGATCACTCGGTATAATGTGCCGGATTGATGGTGGAAGGCAGCATATTGTCGAGATGTTTGCCTTTTAACTTCCGTTTAAAACTCGAGGCCTCAGCGGATCCGGCAGATGTAAAAGTTCTCGCACGTCTCGGTTCAACTTTTTCTGCTTCTTTTACAGAGAACGCGACAGAGTGAACGCTCCAGCTCTTGGCCTCATGTTAAATGTTTTTATGTGTTCTGGGTTTTTATTGCAAAAACGTCATTTGGCAAAGAGAAGGCATTCAAAGCCATGCACTATTTTCTCTAAATGTGCTGCAATATCAGATGAGAAAGTCTCTATAAGCACTTTTACCTTAGGGATGATCACATACCAATCCTAAATTAAAAAAATGTAAAAAAATAAAAAAAGAAAGTTTCCCTCTGACTGGTATAGCGAGTTGCTATATCCATAGCAACTCACAGGAATGTTGTTTTGAAGTGAAGTTGCCCCCGCCCCCTTTCTTCAAATCGGACAAATTTGTTTTGGTTTGTGCTGCTGTCATTTTAAAGATATTAAGAAATCTGTCCAGAGGTCATGAAAGGTCAGCCAGCACCCCACCACCTTCTGCAAATCAGGCACATTTGGTGTCAATCAACTTCACTATGTTTTGTGCAGCAAAAATGTTTTGTTTGTGCTGCTTTGGCTTTGAAGAAAATCAACACCAAATTTTATAACAAAAAAAAAAAAAAAAAAAATTTATTAATTTCCAACACAACCAAAACATTTTACTGCACAAACCAGCACAAACATAGTCAAGTTGAGTGACACCAGATTTGTCTGATTTGCTGAAGATTAACCTCTCATGACCTCTGGAAACATTTCTTAATCTCTTTAAAATGATAGCGGCACAAACAAACATTTCAGCAGCACAAATGTGACACAAACATTTGACACCATTTCTGTCTGATTTGAAGAAGGTGGGAGCTGAGGGGCCGGCTTCACTCAGGTTCAATTCGGATGTGGATCGGTGTTGTGTCACAGAATGATAACCCAACGAGTCCAGCTGACGTTCTGCCGTTATGACTGAGTTTTCCCAATTAAGCCTAAAAAGCCCTCTGCTAAACAGCATCCAGGCCACTCACAAAGAAACCAAAACATAACACGAGCTCCAAACTCTGCACAGCGGCACTCGAATAAAAAAAAAACAAAAAAAAACACCACCACGGGACATGAATACAAAGGTCTGAGGGGTTCACTGAACCACCCACAGCAGGCAACGCTGCCAAATTCTCAACAGCAGAGACCACCTGTGAGTTCCTGTGGCGGTACACTGCTGCTTTGTCGAAGCGAGCATTAGTGAACTGTGCAGCAGGTGGGGGTTTTTTTTTATGTGGTCCAGGATCAGTGAAAATCAACCGGTGCAGCTGAGGCTGCCTTTGTTACAACCACAGATGTTGACTCACTGTTTTAATGGGACCTGGTGTTTGTGTTGAATCAGTTGAGCTCGACATTGAAATTTGGCCCTTTTTATTTCAACCTTTGACCTCTAACCAGTGATGCCAGTAACGCGTTAATCTAATCTGGTTAATATATATATATATTTTTTTTAGTGACGAGGAATCTAAAGCGCCAGCCTTTCCAATCCAGTTATCAGATTAAAATCACTGAAAAGATCAAAGTCTAAATGACCAAATCTCTGTATTTATTGACCGAAGTTTCAATTTAAAAATGTATAGGGTCAACAACATGATGCAAGTATAACAGTTTATCATTCATTGCATAATGCACTACATTATTTCATTATCATTTCTAAACAAAAGAGCTACTTTAATAATAACTGGTGCAAAATGTTATGAAAGAAAGTATTGGAAAATGCATTCAAGGATTTTTGAATCCTTGACATTTTGTGTCAATTAACACATAATGCAGTATGAATGATGTTTTATTGCATTTTGAAGTCAGATTTTGTTACATCATTACCTACTGTGGCATCATTACATAACAGAGTGTCACAAGCCCCCTAGTGGAGGACGGAGGCGCTACCAATCGATCTGGGGTCGGGCCTACTAGCTGATCGCTGACGTTAATAATCTTCTTGAATCACGGGACACAAACACTAATGCAACATTAAAAAATATATATATATACTTTTTTGGCTTCAAAGGTGCTACATTAAATTTGGAGAAACATTTGATGTTTCAACAGACTTGTCCTTTTGTTACTTTTAAATGTGAGGAATCAGTAAATGTGAGTTAAGGAAGTCAGATACTTTTTTGAATAAATAACCAGAAATGAAGTGACCTTTTCAAGGTCACTATGCCATCAGTGCCACTGGCAGGATTTTTCCATCAAATCAACAACATCCATTTCTTCAAAAGGAACATTAGATTCTTCAAAACACAATTAGGATTTGTGAAATCTATTTCCAACAAACATTTTTTTTTTGTTTCTTTTCTTCCCAAAGAGATCGACCCCTTTTGACCAAGAGAACAGCTGAAAACCCAAATGCAAAGAACGCAAACCATTCTCTGACATTCTCTGATTGTGGAACATGCTTTCGTTTCAGCAGGAATGATTATCAATAGAAAGTTTCAAGGTTTAGCTTTAAGGATTTATGAGCGCTTTGAACATTTTTCAAAAGCTTATCTATCATTTGAAAGGTGCTGCAGCTTCAGCCACTATCGCGATGTCTCATTCAGCTCCATTAGACCCACTTCCACTTTTCCCTGAGAATTAATAAGGATAGAAAAAACATAATCCTGTCATATTTTTTTTTCTTTTCTTTCTTTCTTTCTTTACAGCAAATGGCATCGTAAGACAAAAACCCGTCTGATGGTGACAGTACGGCTTGGCTTCGCACATATATACGAAATATGTCCAAAGTAATTTCATAAAGAAATACAGGGACTTCTTGGTATTTAATATTCAGAGCGATCAAACATCTGGACGGCGCTCTTCTATTTCCCTCAGCCTCCTTGCATACATGAAAAGGGAACGGCTGCTGAAAAATGCAAGACAGTGTACGACTTTATTCTGCACCTCTTCTCCCACCAAACAACCGTCTCATCTCATCTGTGATTTTCTTCAGAGAGCAAAGGACAGAGGTTCAAAGCGGCGCATCACAGCCCGCCCCGCCCCGCCCCGCTGGAGGTCTTCAAACGTCACTTTTAGCCGCCCCAGTGATGCCGCCTGAGTGGATGGCGACCGGTATGTGAGCCCGCCGAAAAGCCTCGCCCCACTCGGCGAGATCGAGACGGCATCAATAATAAACAAGGGAGCGATGTCGAGGTGAAGGTAGTACTTAAATCAGATAGTTTACAGACTTCTGCTGGGCATGTCATCTTCTGTTTTTTTAATGTGATGAGAAACACTCAGCTGTAAAAATATCTCTAACAAGCTCATTCGGCGGCAAGAGGGTATATCTGATTTCTGCCAGAGCGAGCGGCGAAAGGGCCCTGCTTTCACTCCGCAATACATAACTGATGAACAATTTTTCATTTTTTCCCCCCGCTTAATAAGTTAAGAGTCCCGGCGAGCCGTGCCAAGGATTCCTGATGAATCTTTAAAGGAACAGAAACAACCGAGAAAAACAACGAGAATCGAAGACTTTTCGGGCTGAGCGCCCTCATTTGTCAAGCCTAGATGGACGCGGCGGAAGTGTGTCGGGATAATTTCTCCGCCGCCTCCATGCAAACGACGCCTCCCTCCAAAGCGAGCGAGCAAAACGTTGAACGGGGTGAGTGAGGGATGCTCAGCACCTTGTGCGGCACATCGGCTGCACACAGTGTCCCAGATTTCTCCTCGTGCAAGCTCATTATTTGTGTGCGCCAGACAAATAATCAGGAGAAAGACAAAGGGACGCTCATTGCTCATTGTCAGGCTCTTTCACTGACTTAAACGTCGAGCTTGCACTCCGGGCGTAATTGCGTAAGGAATTTAAGACGAAGGATGCTGAGTAAAGCCGGCTAACGACTCAAACAGCCACATGTTGGGGATGTGGTGTGAAATACCAACCAGGGTGTTTGACAAAACACTCTTGTACAGAAGAAGTGCTTAGTTTTACTCTGTAAAACCTTCCTGGGCAACCCGCAGTGCGATTTCTTCAGTTTGTTTATCGTGCGTGCGTACGCCTCAGTTCTGAATCTGCTACATTGCCTTCGGGCAAAACAACAAGCACAGCAACTTCCAGTTGCGCTTATGCTCTGCATACTGTACAGTAGCACACAGGTTGGTGTCGAAGCGCACATGGAAAACGGATCCGTTCAGAAGGTGCATATAGACACTGGCCTTTCAGATATTGTAAAATGTTGCAACTTTTGTTAAGATTCTGACTTGCAATTGAGGCATTTTCTGTATATTTCAACAGCCTCCACAAGTTTCCACAATTAGCACTAAAGTAGGCTTTTTGCATTCAGATCTGAACAAAAGACAGTGTTTATTTAAGTATCTCAAAGCTTCTATTAGAAAAAAAGAAGTTTTAAAATCAACTCCTCAGAGCGGATCGGGTGTTAAACGGAGTCATGTTGCAAGCCAGACGTCTTTTTGTTTTGTTTTTTTTGTTTTTTTTCTGAAGATGGAAAACCTTAAGATAGAAACCATCAGTGCAGCAAGCGATCACTCAGTTACCTCAGGTGATAGTGGAGAACGGAAGGAGCCATCTCACTGGTTGATATGTGACAGTGTGCTGAACATCCACATAAACCCTTTATTGCTATAGTTTATTCTATTTAATGCAAAAGAAACACTCTGCATTAATTATCATTGTTAAATCCAGTAAATGTGCAACATTTAGTTAATGTTTCATCTGCAGTTCCTGTAGATTAAGGATAAAGTGCCTAAAAGATCAGAAAGCATAAAGCCCAACAGAGTTTGGACCTAACAAGTAAACAGTGAAGAACAAATTAAAGACACAAATTTTAAAAATGTTCGCTGTCCTTAATGATTCGATTTAGGAAGTGTGCTAAATATAGCATGTATAGTAAAGGAGGTGCTTAAAACCTGCTTGTTCAAATGCTTTCCGTGAAGCTTTACATTCACTTTAAATGTTCACCTTTGTTCTAATACCACTTCCAATCCGCCTACAAAAAATACTCTCCTCTAAAATGTTGCAATGATGAAATTACATGGACATTTTCAGATGTGTCGTAATATGAAGAGCAACCAAGAACGGGGCCTTGTGGGACTCCTAAAGCAAAGTGAAGGTACGACAATTTGATCTGGCGATCCCAAACGTTTTGGCTCCTGCTCGATAATTAGGTTTTCGTCGTTCAGAATCGCTCGGACGACAAAAACTAAAAGCATCGGTTTACGTAAAACAGCGCGCGGCTGACTGTACCGGTTGCCTTCTTTAAATGTATAAAGACTGTCAACGCCACACCCTGACGGAGAAACAGTCGAGCCTTTTTGTATCGACAGTGTGCTGGCTGCGCAAAACCGTAAGGTCAGAAACCAAACTGCACAGATTGCAGGCAGTAACCGTTACCCGCCTCTCTGCCACGTTACATTGAGCCGTGCGCGTACTGATTTGTCAGAAGTTCGGTACGTTGCCTTAGTCCATCAGCTTTAAAATAAGAGCAAGTGTGGCGACTTTTCAAGCAGATGGTGCGACAGCTTGTTTAAAAGACAAGTTAATTAAAGTAAGTGATCGGACATATGGAGATATATTTGTGGAATGAAAAAAAAAAAGGTATTTGGAACATATACGTGGCTGGTTTTTGGAGCTTTCTTAAGGAAACCAATTATTTTTGCCGTGGGTTGTTCACGTCCCACACACACACACACACACGCACACACACGCACACACACGCACACACACACACACACACACACCCCCACACACACATACACACACACGCACACACACACACACACACACACACACACACACACACACACACACACACACCCACACACACACATACACACACACGCACACACACACACACACCATCATCACTTCTATGTCGAAAGGAGAATCAAGGCTCTACCTCTTTACTTCAAGGAAATAAACAATCAAGAATACAGTCACTCTTGAACTGTGGTACAGGCAGGATCCCTCAGCTGTTACAGTTTTTAAAACACATTATACAGAAATGTGGATCAGCATATGGGTGAATAAACATGGCCACTATAGCCTTGAAGAAAAAACCATGTGCTGCTTCTGAGCACACAACAGTTTAATGTTTAGATCCATCTGATGATTCTTCTGTGGCCTGTCAACAGGCAGTTATAATAAAATGTGATTATATTTATCTGCACAAAATAAAGTCTGTCTTTATGACAAAGACATCAAATTTGTGGGGTCCGCGGTGTGTCGACCCGCACGGGTTCTGCTTATGCAGCTTGTCAAGTGTATCTGTATGCCTGTTTGCATGTGCATGTGTGCCGACGCATAATGTCAGGCAGGGGGGGAAAGAGGAGAGGTGAAGACCGGCGGCGACCTGAGCTTTTGAATCGAAGGAGAGAGACATAACGTGTCCATGTGCTCCACGTACGTCTGCGCCCGTCAAAAGTATGTAAGTCAGCAGAAGCGGACGCTCTCGCCCGCTCGCTCGCCCGCTTCTCGATTAATGAATATACTCAGCAAACACCTCGGATTATGACTAATCCCGGGCATCGACCGGCCCCATGATGCATTGTGAGTGGGCTAAATGTCAGAATGTGATCATTTAAATTTAATGCGATTCACGGACAAATTCTCTTTTAATTAAAGATTATTTTGTGACATTTGTTGGCCCGCGCTGCGGACCGCACGGGGTCAGGATGATGAGCAATGGAGTGATATTGTAATTTAAAACCCAGGCTGGCGGTGGGATCAATATTAATTTCCTTCCTCCATGCATAACCATCAAAACCACAGATTAGCACTCGTACTTTATTAGAAAGCACCGAGCATATTTAAAAACAACTGTGATTCATGTGGTAGTAATTAGGATATTCATCGGCTGAAAATCTTTTCAGCTCTCATCGACCAGTCTTTTAAGCCAAAGGGACGATATTTGAGTCAAAATCTATTGGACACAGAGGGTCCAATTGCATGAGCTTTGTGACTCGGCCAGCCCCGCAATAAATCGATGGGCAGCCAGTCTTCTGGAGTTCGCTGCTTGTTAGCCGGCTTGAAAGCAGCTGCCTTAGCCTGCGCGTTGTGACTTTCCATTGCCATTTCTATTCCGTCCAGATCGAGTCCCAGCCCCAGTTCTAGGTTCATTTTGGGGTTTATCAGCGCCGGTGCACTCAGGTGAGTGAACACGGCTCCCACATTCACTTAGGCTTTTCAATCTCATTGTGACACGGTCGAATCAGGAGAGTGCACAAGATTAAATCGATGCCTTTACCGCTTGACGCAGCATTCTCTTCCAGACCATTTCCTTGGGCGCGCCATCTGTCACTCAAAACCCAAACAGGCTTCCTCCGTGTCTCCGCTTTCCTCTTCTTTTTTTTTTTTCTCCTTTTCCTCCTTCTGTCTGCCTCAACATAATCAGCTCGCCGTCTTGGGAGTTCATAATATCTCTACACCAGGGTGGCGATGGTGAAGGGATGACAGGGGTGACATAGCAACACACTGTGCCAGGGAAAAAAAAAAAACTAAAAAAAAAAACTGATTTACTCTCGGCTCCACAGGTCAACTCAGGAGAACCGGGTCCAAGCATCTATCAGATAAATTGACTTTAGGGTGCCTGCAATCTAGTTACCAACCCCACCTTCTGCCTGCCGTCCTGTCAGCTAAGTGGCTACAACCAGTAGATCGACCAGGACTCCAGGAGAAGAAGAAATATCTTCCAAGCTTATATGAACCTCTTTTCTTTTGGTTGAATTCCTAAAATCTGAAAAAAAAAAAAAAAAAAAAAAACCTCAAGTAGACACTATTTTTTCATCCGTCACTTATAAAGGCTTTATGCGGTTGTGAGTTTTTAGCGGCTGAGCCCATCCACTGAACAAGAGATACTTGACACCTGAGACAGTTCAACAGTGCTTCACAGGAGAGACAGATTCAGTCTCTCTCTTATCGGCTTGGTCTTCTTTGGTTATATTTTTTTCCCCAGCTGCTTTTCTTGCATCTTACTCTCTGTTCCACTTGAGATGACAAGCAAAAGATGGGAGCCAAGGAGTCGTCAAGGCAACACAAGTTCAGTTTACGGTTGACTTCATTGTATAATTACGCTAAATATATATATTTGACATTGTGCAGTGTATGTCTACATTTTTTGGTTTTTTCCTGTACGGGTTGCATAATGCTTTACTTTTGCAGAAACAAAATTCTTGCAGCTACTGCGTGATTCTCGGCCTCTAATTCAGGTTTCCATATTTTTTCCAAATGAAATCTCAAACTCTGGAAGAGCAATTCCGAGTCAAGACTTAAGTCTCTTGTTCCAAGTCTGAGCCAAGTCTACAGCCACAGCGATAAACATTTCCTCATTGAATGTCATCTAAAACTACTTTGCCGTCGGCGATGAAGTCTGATCATGGACTCTTTTGTGACTGTTTATTTGTTTGCTGTATGAGTATTATTACATACTGCCACACAAATAAGTATCAAGTCTCTTCCTTTGCAGAATATTTCATTTACCACAAAAGGGGATTTTTTTTTTATAGAATTCAGGAAATTCTTAAAAATGAAGAAAGTACTATGTGAACACCAATAAAATGTGCATTTGTGTTCAGGGAAACGTATGAAACCACAGTTGCCAAGTTAAAAGAGTAAAAGGTGCAATGCGGAGTGGGTGGGTGCGAAATATGGAAAGTCAAATTTCTAAATTGGCACAACAGAAGTGGGCCGACAGGAACAGTTTGTTCCTGCAAGGGAAATATTTTACAGAATTTGGTTGCAGAAATAAAATGCGTCGTTACTGTGATGTAACACAAGGATTTGCAGACGTTTTTGACCATTACATCAAACCCATCGTTTCACAGTAAACTGGTCGCATTCCTATCAGAAGTTACGAGCGGGTGGATCAGATTAGACTCACTGTCTGAAGTTCATGAGACCCAAACTGTTGTTTCTAAATCACACTCTCAACCACAGCACTAGTATGGTGACAACTAATAGTGAAAGGTAAGCAGGCTGAGATTTTGTCACCTAAAATGTGCAAATCTAATGTAAAAAAAAAAAAAAAAAATGCATACAGGCCACATATCAAAAATTCACAACTCAGGGGACATTTTTACCCCTGCTGCTGAAGCTGAATAATTGTCAAAGCTGAGGTATGAGAAAATTACAGGGAAGGGTTTTTTTTTTTTCTTCTTCTTCTTCTTTTTTTTTTTTTTTTTTCTAGTGGCAGTTTCTTTCTAATGGGAATCTACTGAACAGCTGCTTAATGGGATGTCCTTGAAATCCTGATATCAGCAAACAGAGAACGCTGACGTTTTTTTTGAAGAAGAAGAAGAAAAAAAAAAAAAAGAATCCTGTAATCACTCGAAAATGTCTTGGAGACCTATAGCAGCCTTTTAAAACACACAGCACCCCTGGTAAACAGATGTTCAAAAGACAACAAGATGTTCCCTGACTGAGCAGTCTATGCACAACGCATATATTTTATTCATGCTGCAGAGGCCCGAAGGAAACTGTTTATTATGTATATCTGCACCGGCTCTGAGGGCAGCAAAACAGAACCTCCTCGGAGCGCGATGACTGATAATATCAAAGAAAGAGGTCTTTGTGTGAGCCCTTACAACCGACCAATTAATTTGACCTTCGTGACCCCAGTCGCAGCGTGTCGAAGCACAGCTTAAAGATTCATTTCGACTCCGCCGGATGATTTAAAGACGCGTTGTGCCGCGCTCAGAGGGACGCCACTTCAAAGAGAGTTTCTCAACAGCTCTCATTAACCAATAACCGCGTCCAGTTATGACACCAACACACAAAAGGGGGGGACGGAGAGAGGGGGGTGGTTGTAAATAAAGCTGCCCTTTCACGGAAGCAAACAAAGCGGCAACGTGTCACGTCCGTGTTCCCGCTCCCCTCAAACACGGGCAATTAGGAGCGTCGAGCCGAGAGTCGCTTCAGACGCTCCTCTTGACCTTTCTGCAGCCGCTGACCACCTGCTCACGTTGCTCCGCCGTGTCTTTATTAGTTCGGCCTTCCGATAAAAAGTTAGGTTTGTCTGTGAAGAGGCTTGCTTCATTTGCTTGGTTGCGCTCGGCCACGGCTCAGACGACAGAACCGTCTTCAGTCGTGACGCGTGGTCAACGCTGCAAATTGCTTGCAGATTATTTCGGGTGAAACTGAGGGAAAGCGTCATATTTTCTCTCCGCTGACGGTCGGAGGGTCCAACGGTTTGCAGCAACGTTTTTGTTTTTTTACAAGTAAAATTTTTTACAAGCGTTTGTATTTAACTCCTCCAGTCAATGTTGGGCAGAACGTATCATTATAACTGCCTGTCACTCAGAGATAGAAACTTTTGCCCCATTTTTTCTTTAAAATTCTGAAACTGAGTGGAAAGAATCTGGAAAATGTTTCTTTTTCAGTTAATTCCTCAGGTGGGCTTTGACTATGCCACTCTGATCCATAACCCTCAGGTTTCTTTTCACATTAATGACCTCCTGCAATTCAAGTTTCAGCTTTTAAAGTAAAAAAAAATCGTTAGTGTGACTAAATCTAGTGGAGTTACCATAGCAACCTGCAGTTAAAAAACGTTGACAGGTAAAATTGCTGTCAGATTAATAAAATAATGTTTTAAAATCGACGAAGAAATAACAACCGTAGCTGTTTTCATTTGCTTCGTGTTCATATGCTCGGCATGACCCGCCTGAAGGGTAATCCTGACGTGCAGATCAGATTAAAATCTCTCGACGATCGTGTTTACTTCCTGTCACATAATCCAGCAGCCTGTCTCTGGAAAGCAAAAAAAATATCCTAATCTTTGTGAGAAAAAAAAAAAAAGGGAGGTACGTTTGGGGCTTGTATAAAGCCGTTCATTTATTTCCACTAAAGAAAGAATTAATGCAAGTGCAATTCATAATGCTTTGGCTGTAGTCAGGGTAAGCAAGCATGAGGCTGACTCATTGTTTGGTCTGTATAACACACTTGTCATCCTGTGTGTCGCAGAGGGGGAAATTAATTTTAGATGAATGAGAGCAATTTCCTATGGTAGATTTATATTACGAGGTTTCTTGTTTTTTTTTTAAGAATCTGGTTGTGACCGCTCCTCTAAGTGTGTGTGTGTGTGTGTGTGTGTGTGTGTGTGTGTGTGTGTGTGTGTGTGAGTTTGTACAGTGAACCCTTACAACAGTGCAGTCATAGGAGCCAACATGTAAGTGACTGGAATAAGACAACATTTGACTTGACTGGTGAAAGACCAGTGGGAAATTCTTCTTAATAGCTACTTAATTGAAGAGAGCAAATGCTATTTTATAAAAAATTTTTAAATTAATTTTTTTGTGGTTTTTATTTAAGTGGATCTAATGATGTTTTAATTGTTTGCGCATTTTAACCATCGCTAAAACGAGGTCTCTCTCAGCAAAGAAAGTGCATCCTCAGCGTCTTCTCAGCCCATCCATGATGGAAGAATTGGAAGAATTACAGTGGAGGGAAAGAAAAAGAAGAAAAAAGAAATAAAAATGCAGTTTCAAAGTTGAAACTCTCAGCACTGCTGCTTTTTCAAAAGCGACATGACAGCAAACTGCTCTGCACACAGATTTAGGTTGCATTTGTTTGTTTTCTGCTCTGGAAGAAAAACAAAAAAGAGTAAAAAGAAAGAAAGAAGAAGGGGAAAAAAAAAACGAAGAGAAAGTTGTCAGCAGCAAACGCGCAGAAGAAATGTTGGCGAATAAAAAGCGGGCGAGATGCTAATGCATCAGTGCGCCTCTGGCGTCTGACTCCGCGTCTCCCTCCTTTATTTGTGGGGCTCCGGGATCTACGCGGTGACAGTAGGTAGAAAAAGAGTGTTTTATGGCGTCTTATTGAGACACCCTTGACAATGACACCTCCTCGATAGAATTCCTGTCTCCAGCTCTTTAGCATCCCCCCTCCACCACCCGCCCACTTCTGGCTCCCTTCCTTCCACGCTCTCTCCCGCTGTCTGTAAATCACCTCCCTTTTTTTTTTTCTCCGTCTCATCTTTTCCCATCCATCTCTCTCAATCATCTTCTTCCATATTGCTCTCTGTCCCCACAAATCTTCCCCCTCCACCGGACTTCCCTGTCCGCTGTCCTCCTCGCTTTATATCCCTCTTTACCCCCTGCCAGTCCCTCGCCTATTTTCCCCATCGGAGTGGTACAGTAATGGTGCACTCTGTCACCGCGGCCATTTCGGCATCATACCCCAGAGTGGTTCTGTTTGCAGCTGAAAATCTGATACGCGAACCAGAAAATGCCGCGAAGAAGTATTCAGGGCGCACTCGTGGCGAGAAAAAGATCCACGAAATGCACATGTGAAGTAAATCGTGACGCGTTCCGGGCTCGAAAGCGACACGCAAAGAGAGAGCGGGCCGCGTCACAGAAATGAGAAGTCGCAACCTCGCAGGAGACGGTGTTAGAACGTTGCCATTAAAATATCAGGTTTCTTTGTGCACACCCAAACTTCGTCTCGGTTTATCCCACGCTCCGGCATCCCGACAAACGAGTTTCATTTAGGCATGGAGGAGGAGGAGCAGCGCATTTTATGCTCGGGCTTTAATTACACCATACTCAGACAAGTCATTGTGGCTACAATCAACCCTCGCAGCCATGCTGATCAATATGAGGGGAAAAACCCCAACAAAACAACTCTGAAGCCATTTATGCCTGTTAGCATGCAGACAGGAAAGTAGAAGAAAGTTGAGACACGCTGAGTGGTCTTGTTTTAGATCTTTGGCGCTTTTTTTTAAAGGTCGGATTTGGTTTTTACCTTTGTTTTCTCAGGCAGACTAATGCGAAATTGGTTTCCAGTGTGGTTTTTTGGAAATAAGAATTTTACAAAAAAAAAAAAAAAAAAAAAAATCTTGCAGAAATTGCTGGAACTTTTGTAAAATGCCTTTTTTCAACCAAATGTTGAAACACGGGATAATTGCGTTGAGGTAGAAAATGTATCATTCAGGAGGCGGGGGCCGGACAAACACAGATAAATACAACCAGCCGGGTCAGACTGGACAGAACGGGGGGATTCAGCGGATAAGATGCTGACTGACTCAGTCAGCAATCATTCTGCTCACGCCACTTCTTGTGTCTTCTTTTCCCGATGGCATGAGAAGATGCGACACCGTAGATAAAGAAATGATATCACTTCCACAGGCTGAAAAATTACATCCCTAATAACCATGTTACTTAGTCTCAGTTTATGCGATGCAGATGTTCTGTCTGTGCTGATGAAGATTTAATCATTGTGGTATGCCAGATCTTTTGAGAGGCTCCAATGGAAAGCAAGCTAATAATGTCTAATAATTTAGCTAGTAATATCTATGTATTGCATGTTTTTGGTCTCCTTTTAATGGTATTTGTTATGTTTAAATGTTTTCATGTATATTGTACAGCAATTTAAAGTTCTTTATAACTAAAGCTGGACCGGATTAACTGACTGAAAAACAGACAGATCCGTACAGAACCACTTTACATGCCGTGTCATCAGCCTGCATGGAGGTAAACATGTCTCTCATGTTCCTATTTTATTTAACTATTGACAAATTCTTAATTTGTCTCTGAATAATGCTTTTGTTGGTTTGCAACATCTCAAACGTCTGATTGTGGATCAGACCAATCGCTCTGTTCGATATGTCCTTCAGAGCGGCAGGAAGCTAGCCGCTTACTGTTAGCAACATCCCTGACATAGTCTCACAATGTCACTTTTACCACAGAAGTTACAATTGCATGTTAAAAAAAAGCTTAGTTTCCTCACACTCAGATCCTCGTCTCTCGTTTTTTAATCGTGTCAAAATGCACGGGGAGACAGAAACCAAGGTGATAGCAGTTTTTAGACGATTTCAAAAAAGAGGAACATCAAGTTGTGCTGCCAAAATGAGATTAACCAAGACCTTTTGCAGAACGTGTGGAAAAGAATCTGAGATCTGACAAAGAAACAGTACATTTCCCCAGCTCAAAGAAAACTCAATATCCTCTGGCATGTGTGATCTGACTACATCAGATGCCCTCCGCTGCTGAAAAACTACAGAAGGGAATCAGAGTGTGGCAAGACACAGGGTGAAATCACACAAAAGAAAATACCCCGAGTACCAGAAAGCAACACGTTTAGATCTATTTCGAAGATAGGAATATGCTGAGTTCACAGGGAGAGAAGTGCAGCGTGCCATCACAGGTTTGGGGAAATATCGGAAGTAATGGCGACAAGAAAAGATGAGCAGATCTGGACGGCCGTCCTTCCGTCGCTCCGCGTTAACTCTGACTGCGTCTCAAGGCGAGTCGGTCAGAAACGAGGGCGGGACGCGGCGTCGCGGTCAGACGCCGCACGTCGTTAAACGCACGGCAGAGACGGGCGGCGCACAGTTGCGAACGTGGGTCACTTCACTTCACTCGATCCTGTGACATGGCGATGATCTCCATTTTGTCATTTTAAATAGTAATTGCTCTGAGTACGCTGGAACACTGTCAGGGAGGGGAAAAGAAACAAGGTTAAAAGGTTAGGGAAGCTGCTCTCAGAGGGAAGAAAAAAAAAATCTTCATTTATTTTTGTGTTTTACTTCTCAGAAGAAAAAAGGGAAAGGAAAAAAAAGAAAAGGAAGGCGGTCATGTCCTGCCTTTCTTCCGACTCTCCTTTTAGAGAGTTGGATGATAGAATATCTGATTTTCATTTTCTCCAACTACCCCTCTATCATCCAGTGATAGGACTCACATAATTATACCTCAGCTCTCTTGGCTATAATTACAAGCCTCCAGAACAAAAACACTTCAAGTCCATCAGTTTCCTTCATCATAATTCTCCTCTGAGGCTGCTGCACCAGTCTGATGCTTTCCTCTGGGAGGCAAGGTCATATCTGCGCCCGGAACCGTCCGACGACAGTGTCAAGGCTGCGTCCATTAAAGGCTTTTCATGTAGTCACATATTCATTATAGAAAGTGTGCTTTAGCTGGCTGGCTGCTTTTTATTTGAGACAATGCAGCCATGAAAGCCCCGGCATCTCTCCGGTCTCTGTCTATTAACTACCAGAAAGTGTGTCCGGGGAGCAGTACTTAACCTTAAAAGTCACGGACGTTATTTTTAAAGCCGGAGACAGAAACCATCATTTCGTGCGAGAGCAGCAAGCAGCAAGAGGCAATAATCTGGGAAACAGATTTATCTTGCCCACAAGTCGGGTGAAATCAGACCAACCTGCTTTGAGGGTTATTTGCCGTCGACACGATGAAGCACTTTACAAGATGGCGATAAACGGGGACTTCAGAAAAAGTCTGAATGGCGTGCCAGAACCTAAATGACTTTTGATGTCGGCAGGCAAAAACACGAAACAAAAACAAAAAAAGATGAAAATGTAAATAATGATAGAAGTGAGAAAGGAAGCAGCTGTTGAGAATCCCTACTCTACACTGCAAAACAGAAAATGCAGTTTTGTTCCAGTTTCTAGTTCAAATACTTGGAATAGGACAAAACCAACCTACAAGCACCTTTTCAATTCAGGTCAATAATTCTTTAGTATTGATTAAAAATGGCCAGTTTCACTGGAAGATTATCTCAATAAGAGACTTTTGCCATGCTATGTACAATAATCTGCCACTAGAACTAGTACTTTTTGAATATTAAGGAATGATTCACTTTGAAAAGTTTCTTGTAAATTAGGTTAGTCTTATTTCCAGTGCGTTGAGATGTTTGCACTCGAAACTTGACCAAAAATACTTGATCATATTTTGTGTTTTTTTTTTTTTTTTTTTTGCAGTGTATTGACAGAGTCGACTAATAAAGACAACACATCGAGCTGGATGATGACAGTCGGGCCAAAAAGCACATAAGACACTTGAATGCTTGGTCAGCGTTTTCGGTCGGCTGCGTGAGGCCGAAATGAAACAGGAACAGAGTGGAAAGACGACGCAGTGATTCATAATTCTGCAAGAAGTTTCTCATCTGCCTCACATCTTTTCACAACAGCTGAACTGGAGCTCTGAGTCATTTCCTGATTTCAACTTAAACTTGATTGAACGTGGGCCAGATTATTCCGTATCGAACGGAGAATCCTGCAAACGCTGTTTGAAATTCATGAAAGCTTTAGTTTTTATTTGTGAGAGACTTCAAAAAGGGAGCATGTGTAATGTAATAAAGAACTGCAAATATTTACCGGGAGCATTTTTTTTTGTTGTTGTTGCTGCACATTTAAACAAATAACCTCCGACTAAGTTTTCCTGTTGGTCCATCATTGTGTTGAGGTTGCCTAGTGATGCCAACAGCATTCAGCAGCTTGTCGACATTCTTCTTCAACCCGCCAGGTGTCTGGGCACCAAAGCCGTCCGTAGCGCACAACCAGCCTTTTCTTATCTATTTGTTCAGTTTCTTTGAGCAACCGACTCTGCTGCTGCTCCAACAGATGGCTGTGGAGATAATTTCACTCCCCGCCAGAAGATACAAGATATGCAACACCTCACTGCAAAAGTTGAAATCCTAAGCTTTCTTTTTTTTTTTTTTTTTTTTTCCACCGATTCTGCCCCGTCTCTTCTTGTGAACAGCCTCGGCGTAGCTTCGCCCGATCCGGATCCGTCGACGAGTTTGACAGCCACGTAGCTCCAAGTCGTCCAGGCCCCCCATCAAAACATGTTCTCAAATATGGAAAGTAAAATCCCCCGATCCTTCACTAATCTGATATTTCCCGTTTTTCAATATGTGTCCTGTTGTCATGGCTGTAATTTCAGTGTTCGGAGGAATGTGACGAAGATCAGTCAGGCGAGCACAAATTGTGAAACGCAGAGGCGATCGGTTCAACCCTCGTCTACCGAGATGAGATACGGATCATGACTGAAATCCTAAGTTTTATTCCCCTAAATATATATATAAAAAAAAAAAAAAAAAAAAAAAAAGCAAGATGATGATCCCAGCCGAAAAGAGTTGGCTTCTGGGACAGTATATCAATACCTCCTGGTCGCTTCCCTACGGAGAATAAAAGACACCCAGAGTCTCTAGAGGGGCTCACCGTCTACTTTATTAACAGAGGACTGCCTTATTTCTCTTTTGCGTAGGCAGAACCATTATTCAGAGATTTGAATCCATGTCAACATGATAGAATGACTTGTGGTTGAGTTTGTGGATATTTAGTCATTTCAGCCAGTTGTACTTGTTCTCCAGTTTTGCAGCAACCTGCAGCAGGACTATTGTTTCCCTCTTAACAAGCGTATTAATGATTAGAGGGAATACATATTCCAAAATGTTTTCACACGTGGAAAAATGGCTTGAAAGTTACACGGACGAGGAGAAACGTTGGAGTTGCATTGTGATGGAGTGCGTTTCCTTTACGTCCTCTTCTTCTGCTACTTGTTGTTGGATAGGAGAGGCAGATTTTTCTCTTTTAAACAGTTTAAGATAAGAACTGCGGTGAAGACTTTGGTTCCAGCGTAATCCTCTGCTGCTGAGTGAGGGTTAACCATCGATTTATAAGGCCTTCGATAGATAGCAGGACGCATCCAAGTTTATATGTTGCTCAATGTCACAGCAGATATCAAGACTCTTCAGACCGAGCAACATTTTTCCAGTCTGATTGTCCAACAAGGCTGTGAAAACTGTAGCTTCAGTTTCCTATTCTTAGCCAGCAGGACTTTAATGATGAAGATCATCCGCTTCATTGTCGGACATTCAGAGATCGTCTTCCGATCGCCTTGGAAGCAAAATGTGCCAAGGGAGATATTGGCTTTTGAATCTCTTGAACCACTCTGACCCTTTTCTGTTGACCTCTGACATCATCAGAGGTTTTCTCTATTCCGTTCACTAACTGGATATCCTCTCTTTTGTAAATCTCAACCAACGCTGAGAAAACGCATCACATGACACGTGTCAACGAATCACAGCACCGACTCACTGTTTGTGAAGAGAGAGACTTCAAAAGCTCATTGGTGGTCGACAAATGAATGAATCATGTGTCTACATTCATGCAGCATTTAGTTGCTACAACTCTACAACAAATGTAGATAATCTAGTAGCTCTTTGCAAACAGTACTAAAAACATTGCAATTTCCCGCAGCCGACCCAAACACTCCGAAGTTTGCTGCATCACTTCTTGAATGTTTTAGCTTTTGATTTACCTAATTTTTTTTCTTATCACTTTGTGTGATTGTCTGACACTCGTCGGTTTTTAAACTTGTGCTTTTGGTGTTTTGTTATTTTTTCCTGTTTTGTTTTTCTAGTAAAGCACTTTGAATTAAATCTGTATGAACGGTTCTATCGGAGCAAACATGCTGCAGTTGCTGACTAAAAGTCGTGGCAGTGAAGTCAGACGCTAAAGCAACTTTATTTATTTATTTATTTATTTATTTATTTATTTATTTTTTTTTAAGAAACACGCTTTAAATGCATCATTAAAGGAAGTTAATCATTACGTATTTTTTTAATACGTAATGATGTTTTCGACATGCTTTGGAAGAAGTATTATTTCCGAGCATTCCATATTGACCAAGGAAAATCTGCAGAGGGCGGATCATGTCTGGAATTAATAAAAATTGAGGAGATGCAGCAAAAATTGCGTATAGGAGTAGAAAGGTTAGACTCCTAAGTGTCTCCCAAAGGATGGACTGGGTCAGATTTAAATCGATACAAGAGCAAGAAAAACCAATTCTGGAGACTTTTGAAAGAACAACATAGGATATAGGGAATAATGGTACAAGGTGAACTAAGTGAGCTTAATTTGGAGGAATGTATGAAATGCATGCTTTCTCACAAAGGCCTAAGGAACATTAAAGTGAGGTCAAAAGCTAAATATTGCTTCAAATCATATTGACTAACAAAAATTAGCATGCTCGTTAGACTTGAGCCACACC
Organism: Poeciliopsis turneri; assembly: GCA_922788865.1. Lineage (NCBI taxonomy): Eukaryota > Metazoa > Chordata > Actinopteri > Cyprinodontiformes > Poeciliidae > Poeciliopsis > Poeciliopsis turneri. Next base: position 199,973 of record CAKLNU010000126.1, read on the forward strand.
AAGACGCTAACTAAATTAGGATTGTTAATGAACGCCGAGGCATTAATATTCTTCCAGCGACGGCCGGTTTTAGATTGCAATCAGTGAAGGGATTTGAAGGGGAAAACACGAAACAAAAAGGTTTGATCGGAGCATTTATGCAAATATACGCTAAACTTCTACCTGTAAGAAAGAAAAGTTCTCACGTTCTTCCGGGCAGCAACTCTAACCTGCGTCGTCTGAACCACATGTCAAACTCGAGGCCCGTGGGCCAAATCCTGCGCGCCGAAGCTTTCTATGTGGACCTCGACATTCTAGACTGAACACCAAGTGCACTGAAACATGATTTCATCAATCGAATCCATGCAGTTTTTGTTTGTTTACTACCAAATTATATCAGTCAGTCCCTCCAGTTTCTTGACTGTGGAAATTCAAACAAAATCAACAAATCCCCGCACTTGTTTTTTTTAAGGTAAACACAGAAATGGGAGTTTCTTGCAAATTTTTCTGTAAAAGAAACTGTCAAAAACATTTTTACTTGTACTAACTTGATGTCAGATTAAAGTCCATGATCTGTACAGTGAGGAATAAAACGTCGCATAGTTACACCGTCACGAATGAGCTCAAATATTTCCAAATCAATACCACAAACACAGATTTTTATTGCAAAAAAAAAATAAAAAATTACATAAAGTATTACAAGATCCTGGAGGAAAAGGTGTTCAATAAGATTACATTTTAAGAATTCATTGATGTTTTAACAGTTTGTGAACAGGTTTTATCGATACATTCATGACCTTGATGTGACCCTAAATGAAAATGAGTTCAACACCCCTGATCTACACATATCTACATTAGCATGCAATATTGTTTTCCATGTTTCACATCATAGTATGGAACACAGTTTTAGAGGTTCAGACAAATTTGCTGGACTTTTTTTTTTTAAAGTAGTTACTTAAATGCAGTTTAGCATTTAAAGAATGAAATCCCATAATTTTATGTTTTTGTAGATGTGTTGAAGATCACTTGAGGTAAGGCCTACTCTTAGAAACGACTTTGCTGATGACATCACATAAGGTAGCAGGCGATTAACCAGACGGTAACGGCTCCATTTGTGTTTTCCCCAACATTTTTCCTTCTTTGTTTTGCACATTTTAAATAAAATTCTTCTCTTTACTAGTATCCTGTAAACAGTTACGGCAAAATGCTTGAGCCTCGTGTGGGAGCACCGAACGGATTCCCGAAAATCAGACAAGAAAACACGGGAACGCAGACGCTGCCCAATCCAAGCTGAGCTCCGTCCTGAAGGGTCGTCCGCCACAGAGTTTACACTAACGACAGGCGATCAGTTCGATCCTGGACAACATGTTTTGTTTCTGCAGCGCGCTGCATTGGGAATCCATGCTTCATTACCGAGCCGCAACGCTTTAACTGGGACGGTGCGTCTCTTGGAGAAAAAATAAATAAATAAACGTTGAGCAATCCACTGCATTGTGTCCCCGAACAAAAGGGGACAAAAAAAGTTGATTTTTGATTTTTTTTTTTTTTGTGAATTGATAAAAACTACAGTGCATGTAATTAGTAGCAGCTCACTGTTTCATACACTAGGCAATATAAAATCATATTGATCAATGCCGCGGATGCAGTAGTGATCAAAACAAGCCTGTTTTTTTTTTGTTTGTTTGTTTGTTTTTTTTTGTGCAGTGAAATCAAATTAGCCGCAAAAGGCAGTTCATTAAATGCCAACATTAATGCATCTGTCTGGTGTGACTAATGATGCAGCAGACAAACACCTTACTATGGGAAGATTTTAGAGGAGCCTCCCGTTATTACATTAATAACCAAGGTCAGCTCATAGTAAAAAGAAGAAACAATCGCACATATAACAGAATCAGCAGTGGACCAGACACCTTGTTTACGGTTTTGCTTAGACAATCAAATGCTGATAACGGTCGTGAAATAACTTTTTCCTCCCAAATTTGGTTATTTCCACAACAGCAGCAAAAGGACTCTTTCTGCAAAACCGTCCACGTTGTGAGCGGCGCTTATTTCTCCTGAAACACCTTGAAATGTGAGTCATCCGCACAGCACGATGCCACGACTGAGAACAAGGGAGTTACGAATCTCCCTTGATCCTTCACTCAAGAATGCGTCTGTGTGTTTTCTGAACAGTGTCGAGTTTTATTAACCTTAACTTATCGAAACCAAAGATTTTCCATCATTTCGTTCCCAGATGCAGAATGACTGAGTGATGGAAGAGCTGCAGCGGGCAATTATGAAGGTGACTTTTATAAGTGATGTCGGTATTTATTTGCAGCAGCACGTTAAGTGTAAAAAAAACACGATGAAGCAATAGGTTATAAAACAGGCCATGATAACTAACTACGCGCTTTATTGTTCACGAGATAGAAAATGCGTTTTTCTGCTCACTGCTGACTTGCTGAATGAGACTTAGTCACATGAGCAGCTTAAAGGTTGCGGTTTTACTTTAAGTCAGGTTTTATAAAAGTGTGTTAGAGTTGACATGGCACGTTTCTTAAAGGTTATTGTTTTCATAAAGTAATTTATTAGGTGTATAACTCTAATAAAGGGTATAACTCTGTTTAGTCTATGTATGAGCAGAACTAAAGGATAAGAAAGTCTCATTTTTCTGCTCTTTAAAACACCAAACTGCAAGTGTTAATCACAGTTTAACACTTGCAGCTTAAACAACAATCAATTAACTCTTTGGAAATGAGAATTTGTTCCAAATTCCGATGTGAGATTTTGCTCATAACTCGTTCATTAGTAGCTTGATATGTTTTAATCTGCTTTGATTTGGAGTGTGAAGTTCACTCCGAAAAAAATGCTTCTATACGACGGCCCACATTTGGTTCTGCTTTAATCACACAAACAAGTCAGCAGTTCTCAAAAATAACTCCTTTATTAAAGCTGCAGTATCAAAGCAGCGGTTTCTTTTCTCTTCCTGGAATACGACTCCAGCTCAAGTGTGAGATCAAAGTTGTCTGGTGGTCTATATTACCTTCCGAACTCAAAAGCAATTAGGAATTTCTTCTAATGTTGAAGCAAGACATTCTTATGTTGGCGGTTTTCATGCTTTTTTGCACAAACCTTGTCAATAAAATGTAAAACTTTGTAATCACCAGAGTTACTTTTGTAACAATCGTTGCTCGATATTCATTTGATTGTATTTAACTTGATAAAATCATGTTGAAATTTAGCTTTTGGCTTCTTCTTCGTCGTTGTTTTTTTAAAGTGCAGTTGTTTTTTTGTTTTTTTTTAAACCTGATTAACCTTTGGACAACCACATTTCCAACCCTGCATGGAGGTGGTTTAAATGGGTAAATCAATATCCTGCAATGCTTAAAATGGTTCCAACAAATTCCTGCACAAAATGATTACAATAATGCCTCTGGCGAAGAGCCACTGCGGGTATTGCATTGTGTGTGCAAGACAGCATCACCAATTTAGCGATTCTTTTTACGAGTGCTGAGCGTTACATAAAACCCCACAACCTGAATAAATACAACACTGTGCGTGCGTGCGCTTCAAAATCCATCTACGACACAGTTGGCTTTCTCACTTCATGCACTTTTTTTAAAACAACCTCAGGGAGAAGAAAGTTCAGAGATGCTGAATAATTCAAGCGGAATATGAGCGGCAGCACACAGTCTGAGAGCGCAGGCCTGTTGACCTCTGGTCCCCCAACTGGACCCTGACTTGTGGCCAAACCGTCAGTTCATCAGCATACCGCGGGGGGCGAAGCTCGCAAGCCGCATCTGTAAAGCGCCGTAACGAGATTCTTGAGTGCGCCGACGAGGTCCCTGAGACGACCGAGAGAGTTGACGCCCCGCAGCCGGTCATTATCTGCTCTAGTCACCGCAAGAATCGTAAACGACTATTTAAAAAGAAGAAGAAGAAGAAAAGAATCTAATCTCAGGTAGGTCTCCTCAAATGTCCGGTCGTAACGCTGATGAAACTCCCGTCCGTTCATCCTGACGACATGGCTTCATCTCGGCCTGTTCTGTAAACGCGGCTCGAAAGAACATTTGGTGTATTTACAAGGGCTTTTATGATGCGCCTCATAATGCCGGTGCTGATCCAGCTGGTGACCCGACACGGCTGCACAGACGCAGCCTTGAGACTGAATAAATAGCACACGGCTATATCTGTGTCATTACAAACTGGTCCTCATCCCCCCGCTTGGACCAGCGGTCATCAGTCATCGGGAGTGACTTTATCTCTCGGAGGTGCCAAGGATATCGGCGGCACGGAGACCTTGCACGGTGACCCCCCGAGGGATGACAGTGGGAGGCCTGATGAGGCGAAGGCACAAACAAAATGAAGGGGAAAAAAAGAAGAGGAGAATAGGAGATGGTGATGGAGTGATGGAGAAAATACTATTAAAGGTAATGAATGTCAGTGTGCCAGAGCTTCTGTGTGATTGAGGTTCCTTTCGCCAATTACCATGACAGCCAGAGGTCTGGTCCCTTTCTCCTTCCCACGGGGGGAAAAGTCTGATTCCAGTGCAAACGCTGGCCTTGTTAGAGGACCCGATAGAGACTGTGGCTTTACCTCAAGGTCATCATTTTTTAGATAAAGAGCCGTGGCCTCTGCTCGGCGGTGGGAGCGACGACCGAGCCAGCGCTTAATTTCTAGAGAGAATTTGATGGTCATCTTGAGGGCACGAACGGACGACCTCGGCCTGAAGTCATCAATCCGGGGACAAACAGATAGAGGGGGGGCCCTGCCTCTCCACCATTTGTGATCAACAATTTTTTTTTTTTTTTTTCAAATCAGAATGACATCGAAGACATCGAAGCTCGAGTCAGAACGGATTTTTTTTCACTCCCGCTTTGAGGGGAAACTGAAAGATAATTAAAACGTGATCCGTCCCCAATAATTCGGCGAAATGTTTCAACGGAACGGCGCGGGGTGTTAATTGCGCAGAAATTATTCATAAATGTCTTGCCTCCCAACAATCAAAACGGGAAAATTAATACACCTGTACATCAACCCGCTGATGAATTTTCTGAGCCCCGAGCAACAAAATAAATAAATGATTAAGGTTTCAGAGTACTTCATAAAGATTATTTCAAGTACTTTTTTTTTTATTTCTTTTCCCACCCGAAACGGTGGAAGTTTCTGGAGCCTAATGAAGCACATGGAAAGTGTGCAGAATATGTTTGACTAATAATCAGTCAAAATGAAAGCTGGCGCTCCGAGCAACTAACAGAACGAAATCTGGAATTAAGAGCTCCAGCCACAACCGGCAAGTATTTTAGACGAACGGTAATTCGGCTTTCTGTTCAAATGCAATGAGATTGTGCTGAAATTATTTTTGGATATAAAACAGCCTTAACAATCGAAGCTGCTAACTGTGAGATTAGCAAAAAGATATGATTTCAAAAGCATATTTAAAAAAAAAAAAAAAATCTTTCAGTTTTTACTGTGATTCTATACACTTGTGGTCATCTTGAGTTACTAGAAACCAAGGATTGCTGCTGCACACACACAAGCTGACAGCTCTGTCTTTTCTGGACACATTCAACTTAAATTAAAGATGAAGTCACAACTCTTAGAGATGGAATTGGATCAGTCAGTTATTACTGCACACGAGCTGCGAGTTTAATATAGTTTCTACTTTTCTAATCTTGGATCTTTTGAACGTTTTAGCCCTGCAGCTCTATTCGTAGGCACAAGAGCTTTGCTGATCGCCATCTCATAAGGGAATGAATTCAAAATTCTGTATATATTTTTAGGAAAAAAAAAAATCCTTGATACATTTATTTCTACAAATATACCTGGAATTGTATATATATATATATATATATATATATATAAAAGACAACATAATGATATAGCCCTTTAATATTTAACTTTTTTTAATTACTCGTCTTAAACTCTAAATTTCAGTGAGTGAATGGTAGCTGAGTAAATCAACCCTGGATGTTAATTGCTAAAAAGCACAAAACCAGTGCGGATGAACAGCTCCGTCAAATTAGCATTTAAACAATTTCCCTCCAAATGCACAAATGGAGAAATCTTCCTGATGTTGCTCTGTGATGTGCTGCCAGTCTGCGAGGCCCGTGATGAGACGCTGGGCCGGTGCGGCAGCCGGGCCGACTGCAGAACCCCGACTGTGTCCATCTGTGAGTCCGTCCTGCAGGGACTCACACTGGGCACGGCTGATAGCAGAAAGAGGACGACGACATGGGGCCAGAACATGTGGGCAAAACATAAATGGAGATGGCGTGCACACGGAGGGAACCAATGAAGCGAGTCCCAGTGATCTGAGACTGGAAGTAAACGACAGAAAGATGAGCCGGGAGGAAAATGTGAGAAATTTGCACTAAAGGTCAATTTGTTTTGTAAACTTTTTTTTTTTTTTTTTGCTCTTTCACAACATAAAAACACCAAATTATGTAAGACTGCAAACTAACATATCGTTTCAATCAGCTCTTAAAATATTTTCTAGAGAAATAGAAAAATAAGTCTGTAAACAATAAACAGCAAATGTCGAAAACAAACAATGAAATACTAACATGGTAAGGAAAATAACATTCCTTACAGTGTTTGTTGCTTTTTATCTGGAACAGTATGTGGCCAGAAGCCATTTTCTGCTCTGGATTTCAATTAAACATAAATTACACATTTAGCCTTCCTCCGCTGCAGTGTGTATGGATTTTCTCCCTGTAGGTTGCATAAAACTCACACAATTTGTCACACAATAAACCTTAAGATTAAAAAAAACAAAACTGTAGAAAAATAAATAAGATGAAGTAAAACATTTCACAGCTCCATTTATGTCGGTATTGAATCCCTTCCTCAACCTCTGTCTTGGGAGGCTGTCATGAATCACAGAGATGAGTGTGTTGCTGGAAGTGCAACACACTCATGGACTGAATACAAGCTGGAATAACTAGTGGCACAAAGATTCACTGCTTTCTAACATGCTTAAGACTGCAGTATGTTTTTTGTTGTTTCTGAAACATAACAAATACATTGGAAAAGAATCACATTTCTTTACGTTTAATGACTATAGTAGTCTGAATATTTTGTACCACACCGTCTTTCAAGAGTTAATTATGTCACCATAATTCATTTGTAGTCAAAATCAGTTTCAGTCAAAGTCGGTCCAAAACATTATGAGGTAGGTCCAGTAGGGTTTGTCGCTCTTTTTAATATGAAATGAATAAATGGCAACAGTGCAAATATTTAATAAATGATAAACTGTCCGGTTTTGTTTTTGTTTTTGTTTTTTTTCAGGAAAAATCCAAACATCAACAATTTTAGTTGTCAAGACTTGCACATTTTGTTTCCCTAAAGCCAACAGTGTCGCTTTTTAAACTGTTCAGACAAAAAAAAAAAAAAAAGTGAACAAAGGCAACACTAACTAAACTGTAACATTAAGTGCGTCAGAGCAGCACTGAGTGATCAAATAAAAAAGTATCATACGAGGAAGAGGACGATGCGTCTTCACCGCATCAAGCAGGAAGAGTAATACTTCAGGTCACTCCAGCAGACCTCGACATGGAGCCGTCATTTTGACCACTGTGTTGGTAAGTAGTTGGCTGTTCCATCAAAGGATAAATCTTGAACGTAGTCTTCACCGAGGAGCACTTTCTACTGCCAGACTGACAGCGGCAACGTCCTTCTCACATCAACCACATAAACAAATCGAGTTGGTGTTTCCTGTCTCATTTACTGTTTCAGTCATAGCAGATGTGACTGAAAGAAAAAACACTGACTGTGTATTAAATAGCAAACCACTGTTTAACTGGATGAATTTTCAAGTGAAAATGCCTAGAATTTAGGCAAAATGATTAAAGATCGTTTTCCCTAAAATTGACCCGTTTTAGAAACTCTTTAATGAAGCGATTAAGAAATGTTGAATAAAACCAGGGACCACAGGATCCTCACATTCTCAGTAATCCCCTCTTTCTACAGCACTGCACCAATTATTTTAATGCTTTAAAGAAGCGATTCCCAACCTGCTTTGCTGTCAGTGTCTCATATTGTATTTCTACACAAAGCCTCCTCCCACCGCCCGCCTCCGAGCCAGACATTGGGCGCGCGCATGTACGCCCACGCGCCAAAACGATCCATAAATTTCCCACCGCATTTTTCTTTCCATTAAAGAAAACAAAACACCCACTTTTGACTGCCTACATCTGATGAGACGCGGCGAGGTGCATCGTCTTCATGCTGCAAATATAGAGTTCTAACACTCACTCAGTCGTTTGACAAATACTTGTCAAATTTGGCGGGGTGAGAATTACGTGACAATTCAGGCAATCCGGGTTTGTTTTTCCAGAATGTGAAGGTGAATCCGTAGAAAACAGGGGCATCCTGCAATTTATCAGTTATCATCTGATGTTTTTATGCGGTAATAAAACCCTTGCACCTTATTAGTTGTTATCAGAAGGTATTCAGGAGTCAAACTTACAGAACTAACCTGGTATATTTGCCTTGAATGTTTTTTCTTGAGTTTTTTTTTTTTTTTTTTTACAAAACCAGACTCAGTGCCCCAGTTTTTATGTGCCATTTGATTTAAGAAGTGGCATCTTCTACATCTAGGCTGCTGGTCCAGTTGAAGAAACTTAATAAATTCTCAATGAATGCTGTCCAAAAACACAGCAGTCCATGTCCAAAGCAATTAATGCTTTCTCTGAACTTCTTGGAATTTCATGAAAAGAGCCGATCACTTGCTTGTAAAAGCAAGTCTCTGAGCACTTAACTTCACAAAGACTGTTGATAATCCAGTAAGTGGTAATACTCTAATTCTGACAAGCCTCTGTGACATCCAAAACTCAAGAACCCCACTATGGTGGAGGGAAACCCCCCCCAGGATGGGCATTTTAATTTGTTTTCTAAAACCCGGGCTGATTACCATCTGCATGATGAACGTTGATAATTGCAAACGCTGCGCCCCTTCAGAAAAGCCCTGAGAAGCGCCTCCTTCGACTACAGTGTTTAGTAAGTAGCACAGGCTTGTTGAGATCTTTACAGTGGATCAATTCCCCACAGCAACCCTTATCAGTAAATGAAGTGGTGGATCCTTATCTTTGTTGAGGAATGGCCCACATGTCCGTAGGATGTAGCTCCTTACTTCATGTCCTTAAGTAACATCTTATGTTCCTCTATTCTCACTTTAGTTTTATGTGAAATCTACATGTTTTTTTTCTGATTCACTAAAACAAAAAGATCCCATAAAAGTGCCTCACAAATAACTAGACAAATGGAAATTTTTGCATGAAAAGATTTTTTACTTCTGTTTCTAGAAAACACACATCTGGATCTGTTGAAAAAGGTAAATCCTCTGAAGTTGACTTACTTCAAGGACATGACCAAACAAACACATAACTCCTCAATGAGCTGCAGTCTGTTCCTTTTCCAGTTCATCAGGAGACGAGAACCTCTCCTTCCTCAGCCTGTTGCACCACAGAGTGGAAAAGAAACCCAGACACTTTAAAAATGCTAGTCTAAACCCAGAAATGTCCAAAATGTTCCGTCCATAAGTTCTCAGTAATAGAATAAAAGCCTCGTCTTACACAAGTAAAAACTGGAGAGATGGAGCGTTTTTGATAAAAAGCAGGCGATTAATCTCAGATATAAAACATCTACAGAGCAGAAATGTGGATATACACTTTAGAAGTTGTTGTGGCAATAAAACAACTTGCAAGAAAATACAAACAGTGGACCAAATTTTCAAGATTATTTTCCCTCTGTTTTTCAACACAGCCAGGACCTTCCCATCGGTCTGGCATCTTATTAGACAAAACAGCATAAACAACTTATCAAACTGAGAATAAATGACTTTTTTCTTTCTCACTCACCTGGCACAGCATCATCTATGTCAATGACTATGTTGGCTTTGGCATACAAACTGCGAAGCCCTGAAGATGTGAACATTTAACAATACATTCCAAAAAGACTATTGCAGGATCACATGGAAATTTAAAAACAGAGACATTTTTACAGAGAAAACCATCTCACTTTGAAGTTCAAGGTGGAAGTGTCATGGTTTTGGACTGTGTCAGTCGGCAAACATGTTTCCTTCTCCCTTTTATCACATTGACTCTTTCAGCCAAAAGTCACCAGGAGCTACAGTGAAATCTCTTTTCCTGAAATTGAGTAAGTTAATCGTTGTTATTGCAAAATGAATACGATACTTCAAAATGTGCACAAAATGTGTCGCTCTCTTGCAACCTGAATGCCACAAAAAAACAAACAAAAAAAAACAACACAGAAATTGCAGCTTACTTTGTAATAACTTCTACCAACTGTGTTCATTTTTAAAGCCTTAATGAGACTAAAAGTAGCTAATTTCAGGTCTTCTTCAGTCTGCAACAACATCCACACTGGAAAGTGTTGCTGTCAGCGCCTCAAGCTAAGAATGCACTTACTCCAGTAACCAGATGATTTCTCAGTCAATCTCTAAAAACATGTAGGTTGAATTTATAGTAAAATGAAACCCATAGCTAAAATACAACAGTTGAATTCCTATTTCTTGTAATGAAATGTGAAAATTTTATTTCTGGTTTAATTCTGTCTCTAGGAGAATGTTGTTGGATTTTGCATTCAGGGTTATTTTTTTTTAATTTTTTTTTTTTTAATTGCTGACAAGCAGTAAGGGAGCTAACATAGGGAGAGAAATGTGTCATTTTAGGGCCTGGCTGGCCCTAGAATGACACTGGGTCTTATTAAATGAGAAATGAAGCTGCTTTGAGTTGAGCAGATAGGGAGCCGGTTTCCTTTGCCAAGTCCATCTGGATTCTGCCACACAACTGTCAAGAGTAATTATTCCCCCAGAGAGTTGCATCTAATGTTGGTCATACAGCTCGCCTTACTTTGTATGCAATATTCTGCGACTTGTGTGAAAACGTCGCTATGCAGGTGTAAGAATGTCTCCGGGAATCAGACGGTCACTGTTGTGTTCGGTTAGATATTTTTGACATCCGATTGCGCAGAATGAACAAAGCCATTCGTTTGCTTCGAAGTGCTTCATCTCTATTTCTACAGGCAATTAGGGTTTTTTTTTGTTTTTTTTTTGTTTTCCCCCATTTTATGTTTCCGCCACAGATTCAAAACGAGGCAGGCAGAATTAACGGCATGAACGCTCAAACGTATGATCAAGTGACCCATTAGCCTCGACTAAATTAGTTATGTGTGGCTCTTCTTTCATGCTCAGTTTACTTTTGATGAAAGCTTATAATGCTCTTTCTGCTGGTATTCGCACAATGGCCATTATCTGCCAGTTCTCTAAACGCATTAATAAAGAGACGGATTGCACAACATTCATCCGCAGTGTCATTACAGCTTTTGTCTCGTGTGCAAACAACACGAATGAACGATTCTTCCACAGCTTCATTATTAATATGACTCATTGCCGACCGGATGCCCAGCTGCTAATGTGCATCTGTTTCCAAATGGTGTCAAAAAGAGAGTTTTAGAGACACAAGAACGTCCAGAAAGTTAGAAAAGAGTGGGGGGAAAAAAAAAGAATAACGCTTTCTTACTGTCTGGGTCTTATTGCATGTGGGACTCCACAGGAGGAAAAAAAAAGGGAGTTCCTCTATTCAAATAGTGAAAATACTTCAGAGGTTCGCTGTCATTCTCAATGCATCAATGAGAAGTTGAAATATTCATAAAAAACGAGAGAAGTCAAAGGGCAAGTCAGTACCTCCTGTTGTCTGAACTGTTTTTGCCAAACTTGACAGAATGCTTGGTCGGTAGGGTTGGAAACTGGCAGAGCTTCTTTTCTCTTTATCTTTTTTTTTTTTTTTTCCGCCACCCTCTCCCTATCTCTTTCTGAACCGAGGCCAGGGTCCTCTTGGGCCTGGCGCTATTGTGCTGGAGGAAAATTGCCAATCCGGACTACTCTGATTGAACAGTGCAAGCAGGAGTTTTATGAAAGAGCTGATTTGCTATTCATTACCTCCCTTCTCGCACTCCTTTTTTCCCACGTTCCCCTATTTTCCATTGGCTGAATGTGCCACACTCCAACTTCCTTTCTTGGTCTTTTATTCTTTTTATTTTATGCTCACAGATTCCCTCTCTGATGATTCTCCCTCAGGAAACTATACATATATATATATATATTTTTTTTTTACTTTGATTCTGGTCTAAGCAATCCCCAAAAAGAAACTTCGTGACTTGACATCTGGTTGGTATGAAATAAAAGGCAGACGGTGTCATTTTCCCCCTGGAATAAGTTGGGCATGAAACGACCGACGCTCCAGAGGGATGAAACGACCACCACCCATGTGGAAAGCGGTAACAAGGTTCTTGCAAACACTCTATTTGTGTCGGAACGTTTAAAAAGACACAGAAGAAGGTCAGAAACGCGTGACGTGCGTGATAAACCTGCGCAACTGCCTACGATTTAAACAGGGGGTGTTCTTTTACTCACCAACACAGAAAGGAATGATTTCAGCAATTATATCATAAATGAATGTTTGGTATCTTTTGGTGAATTCAGTGAAATGTGGGTTGAAATTTGTTGCAATTCTAAGTGTTTATAATGGTGTTGAACCATTATAAATGATACATACATATATTAATATATTTTTTTTAATTTTTGTTTGATTGCTAAATTCCCTTTTAATATTCATTTTTGCTGATTTCGTTGGTAACATCCTGCAGCTTGATAAATAATTTAAGCTTTGATGCAAAGAAGATATCACCGCCTTCAGGCAATTCGCTGTTCTTCCAATGCAATGAACGTGTTGTTTCGCCTTACTTCATTAATAATGGTGATTTCGACACTGACCTAAATAACCCTAATTATTACTGTTTCCCATAAACGAGCGTTCCTACCAGCAACCCCAGTCGGAGTAAAGGGATGAACAAATTAAAAACCCAATCCGGAGCACATCAAAAACCACCTTAATAAAGAACTCAGGAGAAAAGTTTTGCAACTACGATCCATCACCGAGATAAATTTTTCAGTAATAAACAAAGGAGCAATTTCCTTGCCCGTTCCTTTTTTCTTTGCCTTTTAAATTGGGCGCAGGCGTCAACCGCAGTCGGAGCCAGTCGAAGAGGTCAAACAATAATTATCGATGCTCATCGGCGGAGAGGCTGCGCGACGATCCTCGTTATAAAATGATCTCGTATGGAGAAGTATATTTTCACACGTTGGATGTGTTGAAAATGGAAAACAGTGGAGAAGTTTCAAAACTTTTGATTGCTAAACTGTAACGTCGCCTCTGATCTGTGACAAACAAGACCGGACAAGCACACAAATTAGCTTTGCGAAGTTAGGAGAATCTGAAAAAGATCTGGAAAGCTTGCAAGACAGCACCAAAGAACCGTGAGATGCAATTAAAACCGGCTGATGTGCAGGCGTGCCAGGAAGAAGCCTTCCTCTACATGCTTAGAGTTTACCGACTGCTTTCTGGGACTTTAATTATGCCATTTGGTCAGGTGAGCTTTTAGGCAGCAAACACTCGAGGTGAGTTTGACATGAAATAAAAAGCATTGTTGTAAATGTAGACCTACACGTAGAACTGGCCGTTTTTAAAGTACGGTGGAGGACCTGTGGTGATGTGGGCCTGTTTCTCTTCTCCAGGCACAGACGACACCTTGAGCAGCTCGTTTTGAAGCGACGTCTGAGATTCTGTTTTCCCTCTGTTGATAGCGTTTTGAGATCGATATACACAACATTGAAATGATAGATTGATTGCAGACTGTGATCTAATAAAGAGAGATACAATCTTCATATTTATATATTTTATATGTATTATTTATATGTCAGAAAAAAAAATCCTCCACTGAGTGGTTTCAGAGAAACCAAAGCAGTCACTAACTGCTCAGATAAACCTTTTCTATTAAAAAAAAAAGGTTTAATAATTAATGGAATCCTAAGTGAATTTGTTCAGAGGGGATAAGCTTTTGAAATACGTCGGGCCTGTTCTCTGAGAAGCTCACCAGCGAGAAAATTCACCAGCCCCCAGGAGAGGTTTCACTGAAAACGGAAACTCCACGAGAGCCAAGTCATTTCATTAAGAACCTTCACGACTGGGAAAGCAACGTTAGCCCAGTCCACGGAAACATTCAGGCACAATAAGTCCACGAAACAAAAAAAAAAAAAAAAAAGAAGTTTTTGAAAGCACACCTAAATCCTGTCTGGTTTAAGCTAATGCTTGTTTACAAGCAGCCCTCTTGAGTCTTTTTCTCTTTATTTTCGTCGCTGCTCACATAAGTGCCACTGCAGATAAATTCAGAGTCGCTACCTGAGGTTCGTCATTCCTCTTTAGAGCGCAGGGACTTGAGTCCCTTTGAGCAGCATCCAGAGCCTCTGCATCCAGAGTTTATATGAAGCTACAGCCGAACAGATGGATGCACAGTCGGAGGCAAGATAAATCTTTGTCTCCTTCTTCTTCTTCCTACAAGGAATTTGCATTTACACTAACACAAATTTCAAGTTAGTTCTCAACATATTATGAGAAAGATGCATGTAGAGATGTAATAAACAAAAAAAAGGAAGAAACAATTCAGCTTTTTCTGATTTTATTGGAGCCCTGACTCTGATTTTGACCAGTTCTGATATTCTAAGTACTGCAACCCGCAAAGTTGTCGGATCCCAATAAAGATGGTAGTTTTAAATTAAAAAAGAAATGCAACATTATTCCTTTTTGTTAATCAATTTGTAAAAAGTGGATTAAAGTTATGTGTTATTTTACGACTATATGAGCCAAAAATTGTGGTCATTTTTTGGGTTGGATGCATGTTTATTGCAGTAGTTGATCAAGTAAAAATCGCATGATTTGGATCTCTTGCTGATTGGTGATTAATTAACTATAAAACAGACTAGAGATGTTGGAGACGATCTTCAGCTTTGAGGGAACCCAGCTGTCTTCCTCGTGGCAAGCCAAAATGTTTTCTCTTTCCTATGAAAAAGAAAAAAAGAAAAAAAGAAATTTCTCCAGTCCGTATATTTTGCTAAAAGTACGTTGTGATCGTTTCTCAAACTAATTTGGAACCGGGCTCATCTTCCTCTGTGTAGGCTGTGAGTCTGTTTTAAAGTGATTAAGTCTTTAGTCAGACGGGGTACTTTTAAAGCAATTACATTTTAATGAATCTAACATTTTTTACTCCCCAAGGAAACATCCAATAAACAGAAACACCCAATTCAGAAAACAAAAAAACAAAAAACAAAAGCCAAAGCCGCTTCTTCTGTGGCATGAAACACAAACATTTCAAAATGTTCAAACAACATATTTCATCTCGTAAGAAAATAGGTACTCTGAGAAAATCTTACAGATGATTCTTATTTATTTTACCCTCCAGCTATTTATTCCAGCGGCTTAATTTCTTTAGAAACAAATAATTAAATAAATGGGGCCTGTTTTTCAAACCACTTATAACAGCAGCAAACATTATTTACTGTAACGTATCTGTATTATGTCAGGTTAATTGGCCTTCCCAAATTCTCCCTAGGTGTGAGTGTGTGTGCGTGGTTGTCTGTCCTGTTTGTCTCTCTGTGTTGCCCTGCGACAGACTGGCGACCTGTCCAGGGTGAACCCCGCCTCTCGCCCGGAACGCAGCTGGAGATAGGCACCAGCAACTCCCGACCCCGTTAGGGAGAAGGGTGACGGAAAATGGATGGATGGATGGATATCTGTATTAAAGGAGCCTTAGAAAATTTTCACTTAGATGTCAAAGTGCTTTTTTTTGTTATTTTTTTATTCAATCACAAATTTTTCCCTGATTAGCCACGACTGTATTTCAATAAAAAAAAAAAGCCATTGTTTTAAATAAAGCTGAAATTCAAACATGATAGCTGGAGTTATTAAAGTTTCTGCATCTGTTCATCAGAAAGTGTCAGAAATATCCTGATGCTCTACTCACAAAACATACAGCGTTAATATTTGCATTCATTTTTTTTAATTAAAAATATCACTGAGTTGATTCAGTGGGACAAAAATTTAACTATTGCGTAAGAAATGCAGGGACTCAGTGGATGCAGCATATGATGAGAATTTTGTCCGGTTTAGCACATCAGGGTTCATGACTAGAGCTTTGAATAATGTTTTGGTTTAAAAATCCACCTCAGCTTTGAATGCGTCACCTTACATAACAATATTTGCCGATGTTTTCGGCCTTTTTAAGCTCGTTTAGCCTAATAATTTCTCACTAATGAGGTGTGCATTGGTTCATGACAGTTTAATGAATGTCACAGCTGCAAAGACGTGATAACTGATTTTGAATTGTTATGGTGCTTTCTTTCTTTCTTTCTTTCTTTCTTTCTTTCTTTCTTTCTTTCTTTCTTTCTTTCTTTTTTAGCTCTACAATACAGTGGCGATGTCACATTATTTTCCACAATGTATTGTGTTGGCGTCACAAAAAACGAAGAAAAATCCCTCAATTTTGAGCTTTTACCAGGTGCGTAATAACACCACGTCGTACAGATCTGTCAGAAAGATTTGCTATCGTGACTGAACATAATAACCAGGAGGATGAAGTAGAATCACTTCTCTTTAAGACAATTTAATTTAAACCTCTTTTGTTCCTTTTAGGATAGATGTCATCAATTGACCATTTTAACATCTAGTGAACAATATAAAACACTGCCTAGCTCAAGCTGCTTCTGTTAATGTTGAACAAACATATTAAAATGGAAAATTAATACATTATTGAGCTTACGGTAAACACTCCTGTCTTATACAGGATCTGATAACCAGGCATCTGATATATTTGGGATTTTAAACATAAATAGATTTGCTGTGCATTTTACCTCTAAAACATATTTAAGTAGATTAATTTACTTTGGATTGGTTGCTCTGCCTCTGCAACCTGAGTTTCTACAAATTGCTCATGTTTTTATTTCATGTTTTCATTGAAATATTTTGGATTTTAAAGTTCTAACATTTTTTTTTTTTTTTTTTTTTCAGAACTAATTTTGCAAATCACTAATCCTATTCTAATCAGACATTTTATTGAATTTCCTCACCTCTCATTTAAATTCCCGTTCATTTCTGTCACACCGCACAGCGAAACAAAAAGTTGACCTCAACTAGCAGAAGTCAGCATGTTTAATTGCTTAATTAGCTGAATACTTTTCATCATTCGTGTTGCACTGGAGACACACACAAAAAAAAGCATAATAGTCATTCCACTTGCTTAAAATATCACATCTTCTGTGGCTGAGATAATTATCTGCTGCAGTCCAGAAGCCTTTTCAGGGTCAACATATGCAAATGAGCACAAAGCCAAGCTGAAAAATGAATAATAACAACATATTTCTAATGTCCTTTATCTCATCAAGAACACTGTGATACTCTGATTATTCAGGTATTATATTATACCTGAATGAGGTCGACGTCGTAAAAATGAAGTCCATGGATGAAAATCAATGGCTAAAATAAAAAAAATAAAAAAAAGTCATTTTCATGTGTCACAATTTGTACCCTTTCTATGAACTTGGTGGGTTAAAAAAAAAAAATGTCTAAGATTAAAATGACATAAAATGAAAATTTCACAGGGAAAAAAAAAAATTCAAGAGAATCAACTTATGATGCCTAGAAGGCAGTTTGTTCCTTTTTTTAAATGATCATATGCACCACAGATCCATTGAATTAAAATTCAATAGGACCTAGGCTGCTTCCCAAACGGTTTTGCACCAGTGAACTGTGATATGACTCCTCTGCTCCACTCAAAAACCTGGCACCACGACCCACCATAACATTTAAGCCAATCAAGACAACTAATATGTATTAGTTTGTGATTAGTGTGATGCACTCATAGTTCATAAAAGTTTAGAAAATGCATACTGGACACTGTATAAACATTTGAGATTACCAGCTCATTCAAAATACAAAACCACATCTAGCAGCCTAAAACCTGTTAGATTTCATCATATTTTGTTGTCTCTTTTCCCGCTCTTCAAAAGTGTTATGTATTCTCTAGGAACATTGTGTCATTTTATTGCACGATCGAGAAACTTTGGGTCTATAATAATGCTGCATATATCAAAAATGATTTAAAAGAAATTTGACTTTGTAAATTAACACCTTGAAATTTGGCCTCCGTCTCTTTAAGAAGCTCCGACGCTTTCTAAAACCCCACCTTCTGGAAGTCGTCACAACAGTGTCCCTCTATTAACCCTTTAGAAACAGCTTCATCAGCAAAGTAGCTCCTGTAATGAGCTCCACAGATGCACAGTTCCATCGGGTGTTTGCTAATTGCTGCTGGCTAGTCTGAAGGAGCCGAGTGGGTTTCTTTATGAGGCGGAAGCTTTGGAAACTGCAGCTCCTACGAGGAGCTGTGTCCTCGAGGGCGGAGCTAAGTCCATACAGGCGTTTTTCACAGCTCAATGGTTGCCACGGGAGATTACAGGATTTTTCAAACACACATGAAAGAATAAAGTCAACATTCCAGGTGTGTTTCTGATGAGGGAATTACATTACAACACGATGTAAAACTCAGAAAAGTCAATTTTACGGCACGTTTAAGACATACTTGCATAATTGTTATGGGATGCAGCAAATGACTTTGTTTCAGGCACTCACTATGCAGACAGAGATATGCTCTGCTTGTCCTATGGAAACTATTAGATTAATTATTGAGTGAACATATTTCCCTCTCCTCTCCATCCTCGCAATAAGCTTTCGAGGTCCACTCCCTGCTCACTGAGCTGATTCATTGTCCCTATCATGACAAGCCTTTCCTCAGTTTTTTTTTTCTTTTTTTTTTTTAACGAAACAAGACCTGCAGCTAGTTATGATTGTCTTGATGGATTTGCGCATTTCGACCGGCTGCCGCTTAATGAGCAAGAGACGTAATCAAAAGTGGAGAGGAAGGGGCTCGAGTTTTCAAACTCGGCTTTGCCTCTGGATCATTTCGCTGGAAGAGCTCCTCCTTGTCATTTTTCTCCGCAGCCGCGCGAGAAGCGAGCGGTTTACACAGAACGACCGGCGGTCGATGCATCATCCGCTCCTGCATGCTGACGCCTGGTGAAAAACAGGAGTATTTACTGAGTCGGGGAGCCATTTACAACGGTAAATATGTACATCCCAGGCAAGTGAAGGGTTGATGGTTTTTGCAGCCGGTTGACATCTGATATACAGCTGCATCCAGGGAGAGGGGCTGATCAAGGCCACCTCTATCACTCAACCAGATAATCTCTGCACCCAGGAAAACAAACGGTGGTCGCTAGCTAACCTCAATAGTCTGCCTCGCATCTTCATCTTGTGCAATCATTATCCGTCCTAGCTGTCCTCAGACTTCTGTCCAACTAGGGAACACCATTGCTGTCTGGGGGGGGAAAAAAAAAATCTGTTTATGCATTTCTTGAGATTAAAAACATCAAATAACGTTGAAAATATTTGTACATTTTGAGCCTCTGCAAAGCAGTTCGGGACCATTTTGTTCTTTGGATGTTTGGATTGTGTCACAGAGACATACGAGTCAAATAGGGCGAAGCAGAGATTTCTGTTGGAAAACAGAAACCATGAGGGTTACAAAAATGGTTCCCCGGGGCAATTTATAGACCTCTGCTGTGGTCCGGATATAAGAACAGAGGCGTAAATTGCTAGTTGATGGACCCCAAGAACAAGATGGAGCCTTGGATTCTGTTCATACACAGGATAAAGGACAGGAGCCAGAGCAGCCTGCTCCTCTGGTTGGGTAAACAGCGGCTGACATGACTGAGTAGATTGAGATGGATAGAACAAAGCCTGGGCTGACCAGGCCAGCTGAATGCCTCTTCTCCAATATGGAGCATGTTGGACGCTTTGATATTCATGAGCCGGTTCAAGGGACTCGCATGGTATCTGTGATATACGACAGCAGAAGGAGTTGGCCGACTGTGACTTTGATATACGTCCAAATGGGGAAGAAGAAGATATTTTAAGACATGTAATATTTAGCGCATGTTTGCAGTATTTCAGCTTCCCACCCTGTATTTTCTTTCGAATACCGTAGATATGCGCTACGAAAAAAATCCACGAATGAAGCGCAATCTGGAGTTATGTTCCACATGAAGAGTTGTAAGGAAATTAGTAAATGCTAAACCACAAATATGCAGGAATAGACTGTAGTTAAAAAAAAAATAAAGGTGTGCATGACCTTTGTAAAAAATGAACCGATTAGGATTTACATTAATCTACATCTATGCTTCCGTACTGATGCTGGGATAATGCTTGGATGTTTTGATCCAACTTATAAAAGACGGGTCTTGTAGCATATTTTGAGTTGATCGTGTCAGAAAAATCTGTTGTCATGCTTCATAAAGTTTGTCCTGGCTTCAGTTCTAAGTCTCAGGTCTTTTGCTGCAAGTCTTCCTGTTCTCTCTCCTCCCCATTTCCTGTATCAAATGGGGATTGATGCAGGGTACTTCAGCATAAGAACATCCTGAAAGAAATAAACTAACAGGTTAGCTGTTAGTTAACCTGATCTTTCATTTGATCAAAAAACGACAGTGCACATTACGATCCGTGGTGACTTATTTCTATATTGTTCTGCAGTAAAACAGCCCCCCCTAGTGAATTAAGCATGGAAAGACATCCCACAGAGACAAAGAGCTGCAGCGGCCAATGCAGTCTGACTTTTAGAGTGAAAAATGTGTGTTTTCAACAAGTCAGAAAATCAAAACCAGTCATTTCTAGTGGCCAGCGGATCTCTTGGTGCACCTCTACTTCCTTGACATTAGTAATGATTATATCAAAAATCGAGGTCTCGCCTCAGGCTGTAACCACAACAGGTACAAAAGCAGAATAAAGCTTTTGGCAAATTCAGAACTCAAGCAACTTCCTTTTCAATGAGAGAAACCCACATAACGATTCAATGTGCAAGAATAGATGTTTGCCGAGAAACAATATCAGATGTACAACACAGTGAGATGCAATCTGTGATTCACACATGCATTAAAGGAACCTCGGACTCTGAATCAGCCTGTCGCATAACATAAACATTAGATCTTATGTGGTGAGACGTGCTTGTGTTTATGCGACGTAACGAGTGAGACATGTGGGAAAACACAAACAGACTGAAAAAACTAAAAGAAGGAACAGCGTGAGTAATAGAGAGAGAGAGAGAAACTCCCAAGTTCCCTGCTGGCAGCGTCTTTCATGTAATCTGAGCGACCACGGGGCCAGAAAGAAACTTTGATCGGAAATATTTTCTCCAGTCCATTTGCAGCTCGGGCTCTGGCGTGTTAAGGCGCGTGCGCGTTTCCTCCATACAGTAACGTGGAGGACATAAGCAGGTCACACAGACACATGCCTCATTCCACTCGCAGCAGACCCAAAGGATTAATTTAACGAGCTGTCGGACGCTTGTCCTATACGGCCCTCGTTAAGACCATCATGCAGAATCTCCATTTGACTGCCGCCTGCCGTGACTAATTGACTTATTTTGCAGGCCTAAGCAGTACTGAAAGCTCTCATATTTCATATTTATCTCTTTCTGGAGTAACGTCAGGAAAACTTCAGGCCGAGCAGGACACGGCGCCGCCTTATGAATACCAAAGAACAAAAGAGGTGGATAATTGGACTGACCACACAGGGTGGGGAGTGGAAGAGAAGAAAGGGGCATTTTTAGTTCAGGCTTGATTTTTATTAGAGTTTAAATTAATGAATGAAAGGAAAAATCGAGGCGCAAATAATTCCCGATGTAGAAACAATTCACCGTGACGGCCATTATTTGCTTTTTCATTTCCCCTAACATTGTATTTAATCAAGATTAAACAGGTTTAAAGCATGCTGCTGCCAGCCCAGGAATAGTAATGACTGCATCAATCAGGCTGTACCTCATACTGGACTAATATCCAGATAAATTGACTTGTTTGTTTCAACACTGTCAACCCATAGCAAATATTAGCCTCATCCAGTCACCCTATCGCCCTGGCAGAGAACATGCATTGAGACACAGCAGAGCTCGCCTGGGTGTTTAGGCTTATAACCATCTTGTTGACTTAAGTGCAGTTTAAATTTTCTTTTTTTTTCTTTTTTTTAGTTTGTTGTTTTTTTGTCACGGTTTGAGTCAAGACAGGAGCAACTTGGTGCACTTTCACATTTTAACTTTGTTTGCTTGTGAATCTTTGTTAACAGTTGAAAAAGCAGTGACTTGGTGCTGCCACCCGCTCTCTCACACACACACACACACACACACACACACACACACACACACACACACGCGCACACATCACCTCAAACGCCACATCGCTTCACTCGCTTTCTCTCTTTCGTGAGCGTACAAACCAAACAAAATGCCGGAGGCCGCCGGGTGTTTTATTCCGCCGCGCCGCTCCGTAGTTCCCCGACGCAAATGGACCGATACGTTTGCGTTAGCTGGCGAGGGCGCGCCCAGAATGGATCCGCGGCTGTGTTTTATTAGATCACTATTGTGTTTGAGGACATAAAAATCTGACAAGTAAATGGAAACGCATGGATCACGTCCAGAAAAAAAAAAAGAAACAAACAAACAAAAAAAAAAAGATCAATAATAAAGACAAGCAATGTGGCGGCCGGTGTTTGGTGCGCGTGTCTCATCTCTTCAGGCAGAACGCCAAACATATCTCACTGCTTTAATAGAGTCGTGATTCCATGTGAAACATCAATGGCACCCTTGTTCATTCTCTTTTTTTTCTTTTCTTTTCTTTTCCAATCGCACAGATACACACCAAAAAAAAAAAAAAAAACAAAAAAAAAACCCTACTCCTTCTGCCCCGGGCCTTCTATCTGCTTAGATCTGCGCAGATGGATTGACAGTTTGATTGGACACGAGAGACACTGTACTCCCTATGGTACGGGCAGATGTGCTCTATATGCAAGGCAATCAAGTAAAACTGAGCGAAGAGCACAGCAGCATCTCGACACCCACTCGCACACCGAACTAGCCTTAAGAGAAAGAGAAGTGGAGGAGGATGAAAAAGAGTGGGATGGAAAGGTGATTATGGTGTTTGAGGTGAAGTATGAAGGTCAAAAAAAAAAAAAAAAGAGAGAAACTGTAAGGAAGAAGAATAGTTATGAGACAATAAAAAAAAAAGGAATAGCTGCAGCGGAGAAGACGGAGCGGAATTAGTTTGGCAAATGAAATTCGCGCAGATTTGAAAGAGGATCGAAGGGAAAATTGGACAAGTGATTTAATTGTGAGAAGGAATTCAATTAACACTGCGACCAATTAGTATGGGCTTTAAAAACTGTTTTTGGCCCCTGAAAATATCCCAAAGTCATGTTGAAAAGGTTATTTTAGATTTAGCGAGACGGCTTCTCCGATATTCCTAGGGAAATGCCATTTTTATCCTTCGAAAGCCATTTCAAGGAATTTGTTGCAGACTAGCAACAGCTCGATACGATGCCTTGAGGAAATATAGTTATAAAGTCAGTTTATAATACAGCTTGGTCCAAGGCTGTAAAGCTGTCTGTCTAACACGAATATAACACAAATGCAATATTGTAATAATATTGCTGTGTGTAATAATTGTGGTCGTAAAAGCTTGTTATTGGCAATAAATAAAAGAGTTGTTTGTTTTAAAAGAGCAGAGGACAAATAATTAAATTGTTACCGCCATAAAAAAAAAGAAAGGTTTATTATGTGAATTTAAAGAAGTGAGGAGTTTTTGCTGTTTTTTAACATTTCAAAAGTAAGAAGTCACGTAAGTGATGATGTCGTTCGTCAATCAGCATGCTGGCTCTTTAGCCTGCAACACATCCTCTCTATTCTCCTTTTGTTGTCACTCAGCCAGGCAGCTTTTGCAATAGCTGAGTTACCAAAGCAGCAGCTCTTATTCACATGTTTTCTTTCCTCATCAGACAGAAAAATTGCAAATTTGCTCTAAAAGTCATGTCTGTCCTGACCTTTAAATCAGGACAGACAGAATTTGGCAGGAGTTTATTTGTTTTGCCCGTTGAATTGATGCAGTGCTGTCAAAAGCACACAGCATCCTGAAAGTTGAAGTTGTCTTAGAAAGCATACCCACTCACCACCCTTTCTGATCATTCAACAGCCAAAGAAATCCACAAGTGGCCCATCGATTTTTGGCCAAAAGAGGGTTAAAACTCAAACACAAGGTTCTTCTTTAATTACGTTTAACCGCATTAGCTCACGAAATCTACAGTCATGAAAATTGAAGGCAACGTCTGTGCTGCTATTTATCCGTGGTGTGGAACATCAAGCTTCATCAGCTTGTCTCTACAGCACATCCCGACCATAAATAATAAATCTGGGGCGCAGAACTTCAATCTATTAGTTGTGATGGTCAGGGCAAGAGCCTTCAGTTTAAATCCATCACAGTGAAATCGAAGACATTAGAGTCAAGTTTAAAGCAAAGAGAGAACCAAACGTTATATTATCAATTTCGGCCTGAAAAAATAAAAAAATAAAAAAACCCTGTGAATGTGTAACAACTAAATTGCGTCTTTGCAGCTGTGTGCACACTGAACAGACACCAAGATTGCCTTGAGGCAAAATGTTGTTCCCGCTCTTTTCTGTATGAAATATCCAGTTTGCCCTTCAAAAAAAAGAGTCGATCTTTTGTTCAACCCCAAATAGAGAATCTTTAAGAGACGCAGAGGTGCTCACTTCAGGTTCACTATGTAAAAAAAACAAACAAAAAAAAATGGATTCGCTCAGTTCCGAATTCTCAAAAATAGAAAACAAAAAAGGTCTTCTCGTGTGCAACACAGCTAATTGATATGGCTGCATTAAAGAAAAACTGAATGTCTAAAACTGGTACAAAAAAAAAACAAAAACATCCTGCGAATATTAGATATATTTTTGCACACAAGTTTCTCCCCTTTTTCTTCTTTTTGAGTTTGTAAAGTAATCCTTTGCGACATTAATTAATCAGAGTGCTGTTCTTTTGTGTTAGCTGCTTGCAGCTCATTCTGCCAAAATATTGTGTGACTAACAAGAAAAAACCATCCGGTTTCTGTCACGGAAGTCTAACTGAGATGATGCTTCAGCTCACTGAAATATTCAGTGTAAAACCAGGGCTCTGAAGTGTACATCTGCTGATATACTTAGAACGCATCTATTTGCCTCATCCAGCCAGTTTCCGCCTGCAGTGGAAACATGAAAGAAGCTTTGGACTTTTATTTTGAAAAAGCTAATTTTTACTCAGAAATGCAAAACCGCCCCCAACAAGGCCTCAAATAAGCACTGAATCTTTTATGGCACACTTAATTATCTTCGACACGCACACATACGCGCTCATGCTTACACAGATGCACAGGATCGTGATCTCAGAGAGCTGTGGCACTGCTTCTTGTTTTAATGTCAAGCTCTGTGAAGCCAGAAACGAAAAGGAAAAGACAGAAAGAAATAATTCTCAAGACTGAGCAAGTAATTAGAAACTTGGTTACTGTTATGTTTTGCTGAACTAATTCTTATTTGACAAAATAACATAAAATGTAATAAGTGGTGTCTTGGAGTAACTCTCGAAAAGATGAACCAATTAGCTAAACCAAAACATGTTGTAGAAAAAAAAAGAAAAAAAAAGTGCTAAACTGCACGTAGCAAATAGCAAAAATATCCATAACCCCTTGAAGATTTTTATGTCTGGTCCCAGTGCAGCCTTAATCTTTAAGTCTTTAGGAATTTCAAATGGACCAACACAAAATGGTGCATGCCACGCTCTGAAAAGTGTGGCATGCATTAGTATTCCATGAATTTTGAAGTCAAATTTTGCTGCACGTACAGCTGAAAATCTTTGGTTCTAATTGTGCAACATCTGATTCTCCATCAGCGTGTATAGAGAGCCTCTGTGAAAAACGAAGCATTAAGAATTGCTACATATTCCCAATTGGACTTTGACTAGGACACATTGTGCTTTGATCTAAATCACTGTTGTTCTGATTATATTTTTACTGTCTTTGTCAAGGATTGCACTAATGCTCCATTCATTTCCTACAAAACTTAGACATCTTCCCTCTCACTGGCCCAGTAAAGCAGTCCAATGGCATAAAGCTGCCACCGCTATGCATCAAGATGTGGATGTCATGTTCAGGGTAATAGGAAATATTAGTTTTCCACCACAAACAGTTTTATCAATGTCAAGAATAAAAGTATAAATTTCGGTCTCCTCTGATCAGGTCAGATGACCTGGTAATGGATTTCGTTTAACTTTGACTTTCCTTTTGCCACTCTCATATAAAGGCCAGATGCGTTGACTCTCTTGACTACTTTGTTATTTAATGACCTCAGTTTAGGCTAATCTACCAAATCTTGGTAGATTTGCAGCTCTGCCATTGGCTCTCCAATTGTGGATGGTCAAAGCTCCAGATTTAGTTTCGTAACCTAACCTGCACGTCAATTTTTGTTCTAAAAGTAAAAAGCCTTCACAAACCACCTGTTTTCCGGTCATTTAAATTGACCGTGAAATTGCGTAGACTGGAAAGCCGAAAATAAATTCACTAATGGAAACGCGGCGATTTCAAAAATACTCACGCTTTTCACGCCAATTTTTCTTTCTTTCTTCACACATTTATAATGGAAAGGCAGCTGCAAAGGAAATTAAATTGCTAACTGGGCGTCAAAACAAATGCATACTGCAATCATCATATTTCCAGTTTTTACTTCTCTCCACAATTTGTTCCCTATAATGAATTTCCAATAAGGAGTCCACGGCTTCAGTGTGGCGACATTGTGGAAATGCTCGAAGGAAATTAATCACTCAGAAAAAGTGTTTTCAGTTCAGCATGTATGAGTTAGAAAACAGAAAGTGATTTATATACCAGATGCATCCTCAAAGACGTTATACGGAACAAAACTTCCAAACAAAGGACAGAGGAACAAACCTCACCTGTACGTGTGTCGACTCAGCAGGGGCAGAATGCAAAGGAAGCAGCAGATCTGAAGGAAAATAAATATTTGAAAGCAATCAGACTGCCAGGGAGCTTGGCTGCATTATTTTCCATCATATGTTGAAAGGTGACTTGGTTCCTGAAATGTTGTTTTCTCCCACACAAAGACGCCGTTATGACGAAACGAGTCTGAAAAGGGACTAATCAAATGAAGCACATAAATTAAAAAAAAAAAAAAAAAAAAGTTTTAGCCTCTTTAATTCCAACCGGAGACCCGCCCGCTGTATCCATCTCTTGCTAAATTGATGTCAATACCTATCGTCATTGCAAAAATAATCTTAAGGTTGGTTTGTTTCAGCACTAAACAGTTTTTCTGTGTAAAAGTACAACAAAATGTTTTTTTGAAATGAAATCAGAATTATTAGCTTGCAGACTGACGTTTTGATTACATTACAAAACAATGAAAAATTCAAAGCTTCCTCTTAAAGTTTCAAGTTTGTGGCCAGCATGTTTACCGATCCAGCTTCATGAACACCAGCGCTACCAGCACATGTTGCTCACACGAATCTAAATGTGCTGCGTTGGACGCAATCCATTGGTTTCGAATGACTTTTTGTGCATCCTCGTTGAAAAGTCAAACCGTTCCAACGGCGGGGTTCTACCTCACTCCTTTCTTCGCTGCGTTTTTCTCATTCCCGTCATCCACTCAGACGCTTTAACCTCTCGTCGTCTCACTTTTGATCCCCTTCTTTTCCCACTTCTCTTTCAGCGTCTTCAAGCTCTGACTGCTAAGGCCTGTGATTGCAGTGTTCGTCCCTTCGGACGAAAGCAGATGCTTCCTTTCCTGAGAGAGGAGAAGCTCATTTAGGCTGTTCAATCATGATGGAAGTGGGATGTTTCCTGTGTGTGTGTGCGTGTGCGTGTGTGTGTCTATGTATGTGCATTTCTGAACATATGATAGATGGGACTCACAAAAACGTTAAAGCAACAAAACGTTAGTGCAAAACGGATTTAAATGGAAGTTGTGCAGCGGGTAGTTTCATTTGTTTCAACATCCGTGCCAGTTCAAGCACGTGGCGCATGAAGGAGTGATGCACAGAAAAACTGGAAAGATTGAGACTAGAAAGAGAACAGCAGAGGCTAGTAAAGGATTGTACTCCCCAGCGTGTTGACAGTGAGCCTGACAGTTCATTAATCCAACCAAATCCCTCCGAAGTTACTCAAGTGTGGATTCTATTTTCAAATTTCCTATTAGTTCCTCTTTATGGATTAAGCACTGAAGTTCACGAGTGAGTGCCCAGCCCCAGCCCTGGCCCAGCTCATATAATTGGCTTGTAATGGATTTGGGGTCGTCTTCGCATCACTGATAGGGATAGATCCCAGGCAAAAACGTCTGCTTTCCTGGTTTCTCCTTCCGAGCAGTCCGGGCTCCAAGCCTCTGGTTTTTGTATTATTCCTTTTCTTCGTTCCACATTGTCATTTCTGTTTCCGTGTGCGGCTGCATCCTTAGCTGGAGGACTGCGGCGGGGCAATGTGACATGGCTGGAGATGAAACATGTCAGGTGTCATGCAGCCTTAGGGACCCTGTCACAGGCAAGACCCCTGATTCATAATCTCCCACCCCCACTTCTGCAACCTCTTTGTTTTCTCCGGCGTGTTTTTCGCTTTCTGCTTCTTTGGGGATTGATACATTACAAGCAGATTGGCTCGTTTCACCTAGAAGTCATATTTTAAGGCCTGGGTCGACTCTTCTTGCATTACAACGACGGAAATATATGGTGGACTAGTGGAGCACAACAACTTCTTGCTATGTGGAAATTGCTTTATGGAAAAGCAGATATAAAACATGTGCTTGTAAAAATTGCTGGTTTATTTCTCAAATAACGACGTGACGAGGCCTGACACAATAATCAATAAATCAATTAATCACATGGTACATTAGAACAAACTCAATGATATCCATTGGCATAATTTATCATTCATCCATTTTTTTCTCTTTTTACCAAACAATGGATGATAAAAGTCTTCAGTTTGGTGCTTTGGTCTCAACATACCTTGTTTTGAGGGACAATTTTGTTTACAAAAGCTTCAAAAGTCATTTTATTTTTTGTTTTGCTTATTCATTTTGTATATTTAAAACGTTAAACGTTTATTAGAATTTAAAGTTTCCTGATCTTTTAGAATGTGCCCTTGCACTATAATAATTACGCCATGACCATAATATTCCTTAAAAATGGTCTCAAAACAACATTGTTTATCGCAGCAACTTCTGGTACATTTTATCGTCCAGCAAAATGTGTTATTGTGACAAGCCAAGATGTGGCACAAAAAATATTGGAGGATTTTTGGAATGATGAAGAACAACTGTCTGATGAATCAAATTTCTGTAAATAAAGTGCAAAAATGTTTTCTTTCCTCTATTCAGCACCGGATTAAACAAAGTCACAGTAACAAAAAACAGTTGTAGGAACGCCAGCCGTCGTTTTAAGACTGTAATGTTTAGTGGATGTTTAGTTCTATATTTTTCTCTAAAATCTAATATAAATAGAAGAGATGATATGCATAACATTCCACAAGTTTTAACAATTATGGTGGTAATTTTAGGCATGCTCACATGTTTTTATACACAAGCAATTACCCCATTGCAGCTTTCGATTTTTTGCTAAGCAAACAACATGAGCCCACATTGTGTTTGCATTACCATAATGCCAAAAGTGAAGGTGGGTGCCAAGTCCAAACATGTCAGTTCATGTCAAATCAAGATAAACTAATAAGGCTTTTCTTGGTAATTGCTTGGCATCCGAACTTTTGTGGACAGGTCATCATCCAGACACATGGTGCAAAATCTTTCAGAAACATATATTGCGTAATTGAATACATTACTACAATCACTTCCATTGAGGAAATGATCTAAATCATTATCATAATGTTCTATGGGGATAGTTAGCTTATTCACCGGAACAGATATGGAAATTGCTAACAAGAACACACGATAACGCTCTCTCCGTTTCCCACTAACAAACAACGGCGCGGCAGACGAGAAATTTGAATTAACAAGGTTGGAGCCTGCCATCTCACAGTCTGATGGTCCCTAGCCAATTACCACATCATAATGAGCTGGTCAAATACAGATGCTTGCTTACATTCATTTAAGATGCAGTGCCAAATTGGGTATGCACCTTTTTTTTCTGCACTGTGTGTGTGTGTGTGTGCGTGAGTATGTGTGTGGCCCAGACACTTACATTGGCGCTTCTCAATGCAGCAACAGGGATGCAGAAATAAAGTGATACTGCTGCAGTAGAAAAATGTGTTTATCTCCAGGTTGACAGAAATAGCAGCAATTTCTTTATAAAGACAGTTTCTTCAAAAACAAATGCTAGCAATAGCATTGTGTCACATTGTCAAGGTTAAAGACAAAATTATTGTGACTTGAAGCGTCTTCCACAATTATTCCAACGTTTTGTATGCGGGTTTGTTTGTTTTCTACTTTTTATTTTTGGCTTTTTTTACAAGTTTTGCTTGAATTTCGTTGGGATTTTGTCCTACTGTTTTACAATAAACATGAGGGAAATGTTCGCCCGTCTCCTGTGCAACATAGATCAGATGGAATCTAATTAACAGAGCATCAATTTTTAGGTCTAGCAAAATACTGTCATTTGGAATCGACTCCGCATTTAGACTGTGCAACTCAAGAACGTAGACTGTTTACTTCCATGACTCTCCTGTATTTGGTCACATCAGCCTGTCCATGAACTCTAACCCGCTTCTTTCTTTTGCCACCCACAGTGTTTTACATGCAGGCCAAAAGTTAAATCTGGTTCCTCTGACCAGATCATTTATGTCCATGTGTCTCCAAATTTTTTTTGTGGAAAACTGCAAATGACTTTGTCTGGGTTTCTGAACTTTCTTCTCATTAGCCATATATAGAGATTAGATTTTCTTACTGCATAGCAGCACTGATAACAGCTAAACAACCATGCAGACACTAACAATTTAGTTCATTTTAGCCTAACAATATGTCAACAAAAGAATAAAGCAACCTATAATATTGATCGTCAGACATTTGAGTGGTCTGTGGACACAAAAAACACCAGTCATTGTCTAAATTTCTATCGGTGTGCTACATTAATCCATTGTAACTCAGTTAATATAATAATTAAATATAATAATTAAAGCAGCATGAAGGAACTCCCGTCTTTCAGAGTTCTTCTGGTTATTCTGTAATTTTCTCAAGTTTCTGAGTCCCTGTATGTAATTTCAAAGGCACCTAGTACACCATGTCTTTAATATGGAAATGATTTACTGGCCTTCAAAAGAGGCACGGAAAGCTTTAAGATATTCAAGGGACAAAATAAACACCCCCAATGAGATGCGCACTCATGATACGGATCTATGCAAATTAGGGCATGTCTAACAAAATACAGATAAGGAAATTCTGACCTTCAAAGTCATGGAAGTCAATGAACCAGCTGTTAGCAAACCCTCAAGAGTCAAATATGGACGATCCGAGAAGAAAAGGGCACAACTGCGATGGATTCAGGGATTTTCAAATCCAGGCCTTGAGGTCTGGTGTCCTGCAACTTTTGGATGCGCCTCTACCTTAAATAGTGAGGCAACTAGCAGGACTCTGTATCGAGGAGGTAATTTATCCAGAACATGCAGATATGTTTACAAGGTACATGTCCATAGGCTGGAGGACACTGGTCCTTCATGCCTGGATTTGAAGATCCTTGCATTAAATGTTATGCTGTTTATTAAAGAACAGCAAAAGAGTTGACTTAGTTTGAAATGACAAAACATTGTTTAATCAGGTGATACGCTGTTGCTGTTTGCTAGTTGTCATTATTGTTGTGTACAAAACATATCAAACCTTGAAATGTTCAGATGAGATTTGAATACTGTTTTCTGTTGGGCCTGACTCTGTATTTCAGGCTGAACAATATTTTTGAAAAGCAAGTCTAACACTACCATCTAAACGGTGTTTTCTTAATTTACGTCTCTGAGCAGAAATTGAGCTAACTTGGTCAAGAGGTTCGCTGACTGCGGGACTATTTAGGATGTGGTATGGATAGGAAGTAAGAAAAGACGAGCCCTTCTTGACCCGAGCTTAATGAAAAACAGCCAATCAGAGCCAGGCGTGCTTAGCGCTGTCAATCAAGCTCCTGTACGCTGCTCAACGTGGCAGTTGTGGAAAAACAACTTAGCGCAACAGTAAAATTGTTTATCTGCTGTGCTCTGCAGCTATGCTAATCAACCTTAGCCCGGTAGCCTGGCTCTGATGGGTTGTTTTTGATTGACTGGTGTATTTCTGCAGTTAGCATTGGGAGCACTGGGAGAAAGCAGAGGAGCTAGATGTTTTCACAGTTCTCACTGTCCCAACATAACAATAATTTTAACAAATAGGTGAAATCATTGTTTTTTAATCAAAGTTACACCCTGCAACTTAAAACTGAGAGCTACCTGGTGGAGTAGAAAGGTACGCTTGTTTTGTTTTTCTTTTTTATTTAATATTCATGTTACAGATACCAGTTGAAAATCTTTTGATCCCAAATATCAGGGACAAACTAAAACAGCAGAGTTCCCTCTACTGGACACAAAGAATCAACAAAGAAGTAAATGAGGCGAAAAAGCTCTCAGCTCCTGGCAACTGCTTGGGGCTTTAATGACTGCCTTTGCTCAGAGACAATGAGGTAAAAAACACACACTCTCCAAGGTTATGCTGCTATGTTAACAGGTGCTAGATTACTGTTTACTGCTTCCTTAATAACTGGTGGAAAAGTGTGACTGCTACAGTGATCAGTCGTTGGGTGATTAAGATGCAGAATGGCTGCTTTTTAGGGAAAATTGCAAATGTCTTCAAACTTTTTTTTTTTTTTTTTTCTTTTTTTTAGAAAAAGAAATCTGTATCCAAGATTATGTTCTTTGAATTGAAAATATGAGTGAATGCCTCAGATTAATCCCCAACACATTTTTTAATCCTCTCAAACACATGCTTAACTTTCAAAACTTGAATCAACATCACTGCGACAATATTGTAAGTTTGTCATAATAAGCAAACAGAAAACGACATTTAATCTTTTCCTTGCATAAATTATGTCCGATTCAATGACGCCGCCCGACTAAGACAGCTGTTTGTTAAGTTTCTCTTTCTGGCTACGGCCAGACGACACTTTGGACAAAAATTGGAACGCTTTCCTTTTAAATCCTACGGAAAAAGTATATTTTACCAAGTTCATCATGGCTGCTCTGTGCTTATAAACTGAAGTTATGCAGTTCCTTATTAGATATGTTGAAGAAATCCCTATACCTTGACTTATGAGTCGTGATGCACAGATATAATCCCTCAAACAGTGAACTTCCATATTCCGATACGCTTCCAGTTTTATAGATGTTTGATCTGTGAAGAGCATATGGTTTAATAAAATATTCTCACCCAGCTATTTTTGATTTCAGATCTCGGTTTTTCAGCACGTCTCAGCAGACCCGGTTTTAGCATCGGAGTTATTTTTAATAAAAGCGAGAAACCCGTTTCCCAGAAAGCACAGAAATGAACATCTTTGTTGCTATTTTTTTTTTTTTTTGTGCCTGGTTTTCACTGCTTTTTCCAAACATTGTGTAATTCATTAATCCACTAGATAAAACAATCTTCTGATTGACC
This sequence comes from Poeciliopsis turneri, assembly GCA_922788865.1. NCBI lineage: Eukaryota > Metazoa > Chordata > Actinopteri > Cyprinodontiformes > Poeciliidae > Poeciliopsis > Poeciliopsis turneri. Next base: position 233,363 of record CAKLNU010000126.1, read on the forward strand.
TTCATGTTATATATAAAAAAAAAGACTCTTGCCATGTAGGAAACAATATTATTTAACAAAGTCCTGAAATTAACCCCTGGGCAGACAGAACTGATTAATTAACTGATTAATGTTGCTGTTTTAGAAGGCAATTACAAAATGAGTTCATCAATACTAACCTAAGGACCTAAGTTAATACCGCTCTTGTCTTCTTTGTAATTTAATTTAGGCTGGTTAGTTCCTAATTGATGACTGGTCTGTGGAAGAATTACATTTTGATGCGATGAGTACTTGCAGCTAGTCGCACGTTACAAAATCGTTTCATATTTGATAGGAGACAACTTTGTCGCACTTCCTCCACTGAATGGCTGTGTTTTATTGTAATGCATGTGTTTACCGGGCATAGAGCCACCTCTATTTGCCGTGTTTAGCCTCGGGATCAGCAGACCAGCATTCTGTCATGGTCCAGCAGTCCGGTGTCTGTATGTTTATTTTCCCCTAAGTATCAGTGTATGTTTGCGTGACCGGAGCCGGGCCAAGTAGAATTGTGTGCTTTATTTTTTTTTTTTTTTTATCCAGCCGCTCTTCTTCTCTATTTATTCTGTGGCCCTATCACCAAATCCGAGAGATCCTTCTTAAACCGCGCAACGAAGCACTGACACTTGAAGCACTGACACTTGAAGCACACTGAGCTTTTTCCAATTACTAAAGCTGGAATTTTGACTAAAAAAATCAGACATTTCCATTACAATCATCCGAAATATTCTGTTGCTCTGTGAGATGCCCACTGTTTCAAAAAGAGGGGGAAAAAAAAGATCGGTTGTAAATAGGAAAAGATAGCTTTAAGTAGTTTTCCATTTGTTCTCTGTGTAATTTTAACCTTGCTGAAAGAGAAATTGGAAAATAAAGTGTTACATGGATGACAGCAGAGTGATGTGCTTTCAGTACAAAACCATTCATAAGGCTTGTCCTTGTAACCATGGAGATGGAACAAAAAACACCACAGAGGTCCTTGTGCTTGATGTTTCCACATTTTTCTTTTTTTTTAAAATTACGAGATATTCCGTCCGTGGCCACATTATTGCAATTCTTTTAAAGTGGCTGAAGTGGTGCAATGATTTCCATCTCTGATTAGCCTTTGAGGACAATTTTTTTTTTTTTTTTTTTTTTTACCGCGGATATAAACTATAACATTCCCAGCCGGCTTCTTTGGCATTTTTCTTTAAGGACTCGGTCACTTCAGCAGAATGGAGGCTGCATGATGGGCCGCAGAAGCAGCTCCGCGTCCGTCTTTGATTCTTTGATCACCGTCTGCTCACCGCCTCATTTTTGAAGCCATCAATTTAGATTCTATTACAGTCGCAGCTTTCAAGTCCCTGTTGTGGCACTAATGTAGTCCTTCCAAGCTGAGCTTCTAGTAAATAATAGAAGCTCGTCATGATGGATTGTTAACACTTGTGTTACAATGATGTTAGCAGACACTCTCCATGCCCTCATGCACCAACTGATTTGACTGGTAACTTATGCATTAACTCATCCAGGGCTCTGTAAATACACTATGAATATAGTATCTTAGATTGGTCATTACTTCCCTGTGCCTCCACTAGATTTTCTACCAGGCCAATCAGCGAACAGGAGGAGAAATTGTGAACGATTACATTGAGTTTTGGTAACGGCAGCTCAGGAAGTGAATGAAGCCGTTCAGTCTGTGTTTGCCATCAACAGCTCTCCACTTCTTTCTTCGCAGTGGATTAGAGTTGTTTACAGCGAGGGCCAATTTTGGTAAGCTTCACAGCATCAAACTATTGCATGCGTCACACATAAACATTAGCGATTGGGTAAAACTGAAATGCCTCTGGGAAGCAATTGTTACACAAGAGCTGAGAGTAGCGAACCAAAACAAAGAACAAGGGGATAGTTTTTAGCAGGCTAGTGTTTTCTATGAATTTATGACAGATATCTCCTTTCAGTGGAGCCCTGAAAACCAAACCCGGAAAATACCAATTAAATTTTGCACTTTTCGAGAATCCAGAGGAATGTTGTTTGCTGCTTCTGATGGATTTTCTTTGAGAATCTTTACCTTCAACGAAATGTCCTCCAAGTGTTTTGGCTTGCGAAATTCCACCTACACATTTTTCCTTCCTTGTAAAGCTCCTCAGTTTCTTCATGGCTGTCATCTTCTTCCATTTCAACTTTTATGTCACTGTCCTTTTCTCTTCCTTTGTCCTCACCACAGACGAGAGAACACTTAAAGGAGTAAACGACTGTAACTCTGCTCCTCAGTGGAGGCTTTAGCAGCAGTTATTACCATATGATTATTAGTGATGGACAATTGGCCTCAAAGTTGTTTCATTATGAAAGAGCTCGCTGGGATCTCATTAGCGCCCTCAGTGTAAGGGCTGCTGCTCAAGCCTGCTCTGCTCTGGGGAATTGCATTTCGATCACCAAGTCTGGAGTTAACAAGGCAACATTAAAGTAATGTGAAAGGTGCAACAGCCAAAAAGAGACAAATTAGTAACCTCCAAGAGTGTCAGAGGTGCTCTAGTCATATAAATAAATTATAAGAGCCGTGCTGGATCAGAGGGCTCCCATGTTATCTTGCGGCGTGGCCTGGTGCACCTGCACAGTCCTTGCTTGGCGTGCATGGCAACCCCTGATGCTGTAGGCATTTGCTTTTCTTTTAGCCTGACAGGAGCATCCATCAAAAAAAATGTAATTTCATTTCTTTTCAGCTGTTGATAAAGTTGCTGACTAGTGCCAGTCCTCCCCAAAGGATCAATAGCTGTTTATACAAATAATGTAGGAAAGCACAATACACCGGTCACATAGCTGGAGGTGACTCTCTCCAAGGGCGGCTGTAGTGCTGTAGAGCCTGCACTGTGAATCCACTCTAAATTAACCTCGTAAACCTAAAAGAGCAGCGAGAGCGTGGACTCACATTTGAGGTTATCACAAGCTGATTCTATAATTGAACGCAGTAATTGTTTATGCATACACCTCATAAATTTGCAGAACTCTGTGAGCAGGTCAAGCTATTTTTCTTAGTAGAGTTTAACACAATGCTGAGTACAGAAAACCTGCCCTGTTCATTCTGCTTTAATTAAACTCTGGGTTGTTCGTCTAGAACGTCCGGTTCGTTTTGGAAAGTGTGATTATGCAATCGAACTCTGATGAGCAGAAAAGTGAGCTCTGGTCCGTATGACCAAGGTGTCAGTTCAGCTGAAGTGAACAACGGCACAGTTGGAAAAAATACTTCGCTGTAAGTCGATGAGAGACCAAATGATTTGGTTTGTTTGACACAGTGCAGTGCGAAAGCCAACAGTAGCAGCTGAAAATGTAACCGACGCTGCCACTTTGGTGCCAAATAGAACCAAGTATACCAGACTACCAGGTTTGAAAACACCCTTGGAACAGTAGCAAGCAATACCTGAATGTTTTTTGTTTATTAAACTTTATTTCTTCCCTGTACAAACATGTCAATGAAGACTAAACTCTACATGAACGTGAGTAGTTTCAGTAGCAACAGCAGTCACATGTATCGACATACATCTGCTATTGTCTTCCAGGGACCGACTTCCTCTTCTGATTCTGTGTTAGAATATCAGTTAACTTCCTCATTTGCAAAGTGCCGTAATCACCATTCACGTTGCTTAACCTTAGATCTTAAAACAATCTGACAAAATGAGCAGAACATTTAAGAAACATTGATTCTAACGTACAGAAACAAAACCAAAGACAACAAACAGAAATGAGAAAGATGGCAAATATTAAGCACTAGAGCTTTGAGTTAAGGTAAATGTTACATTTTTAAACTTGCAGGAACCTTTGGAGTTATAAAACATACACACAGAAGTATAAATTTGACTAGTAGTATGAACGACAGCGCAAAAATGATGAGATTTTAATAAAAACATGGAACTGGGCATAAAGACCTGCTGTGTGAATGTAGCTTTAGCTGTTCACAAAGCAGGTCTTTATTTCTTATTTCTAATTTTCTCTTTTGTATTTTGCTTGATTTCTGCTTTTAAAGAGCCTTACAGATAAAGTTGAAGCGGCATTAAGGCTGCAAGAGAATCGGAGAGAACAAAACCTTCAGCTTTTAATGCCGTTTCTGTATCTTCTTGTGCTATCTCACACTATTCTTGCGCCCATATTTAGTTGTATATTTTCCACAATTAAACATGAACATTTAAGAGTTACTTTATGTTGTTCAATCTTCAAAACGAGCTCATTTTGCTTCCAAGAAAAGTACTGTAGGCAGAAAGTTATTCTTTTTTTTTTTTTTTTTTTTTTTTTTTTTTTGTTGAATCTGTTACTTCCCACCTTCTCACACTGTATTCACCCCACAAGTAAATCTGTTAAAATTACAGAACAATCGGTGTCTTTAAGAGCGATTTTGAGAAAGAGCACCGTGGTTATAAAATCAGCATTTTATCTGAAATGCCTCAGGGATGTCCGCTGGCTGACATGCAGTCCTTTCGTTGCACTTTTTACTTGACAGGTACAGGAAACTGATTTTCCTGCCTGAATTAAGTAACAAAAAAAAAAGTGAAAGAAAGACAGAGATACAGTCAGGGTAACTTTACCTTTAACAAGGAATAGAAGTATAGTAGTAAATATTGAGAAAGAATTATTTCATGTTGAACAATTTGAATTAAATTTAAGTCCTAGAATAAACTACTCGACATTCAGGTGATGGCGTTTTTCTTCGGCTCGTATATGATTATGTTAAAGTGAATGTTTCAAATCCTGCAGTTGATTAACTTTCTAGATCTGTTCAATTCTCTGCTTTGTTTTATGCTTCCAAATTTTGAGACTATGTCTGTAGATGGGTGCCACTTTTATACCTGGACACCATCTGTAGGAACAACAAAGTCAGGGTCCAAAAAACAAAACAAAAGAAACATCGAATGCATCAGTTTGGCTGTTTTGTACGGAGCCCCTGAAGGGACTTTGAAGGAAAAAAATGTAAATCTCATGCGCACCTGACCGCATCTTGTGTACGCAATATCTGTTGCACATGAGATGGTTTATTTTATTCTATTTTTTCCTTCAGCGTCCCTTTAGGGGCTCCGTACAAAACTACTCATACATTCTGTTTAGTTTGGTTTAGATTCTGTAGGTTAGTTTAGTAGACATGGGTTTTCATTCTATATTAAGTTTAAAGCAAAAGACTTTAAATATATATATGTTTAAGGTGAGGAGAGAAGCATATGCACCGTGTTCCAAACTATTATGCAAATTGGATTAAAGTGTCATAAAGGTTATATTTTTTGTTGTGTTATTAAATTTAAATTTAATACAAATTTAATTTAATACAAATCGCAGTGGGCCCTGCTGTACATGAAGATTAATTTTCAAACAGACTTGTTCACTGATGACTGCTGTGCATAATAATTTGGAACAGAGCATTTTGAGTTTTTTTATTTTGAAAAAATAAAAAATAAAAAAATAAAAAAATACTGTTCTCATGGGGAGCTTTGTTCAGTAAAATTTGATTCATACTATGAGAGTTCATGACTTGAAAATTATACTGACCATCATTGCATTGACCACTTAGGAAAATCTGAGAAAATATGACTTGCATAATAATTTGGAACATGGTGTAATTATCAATCAGTTCCCTAAAGAACAGCTATGACTTGCTGCGCTACAGTTTCTCCCCCACAGTGTAATTTTACCCATCAGCCATCACCATGATGAAAGTGGATAAGGGGTCAATTTGACCTTGACTATTTCAATTTAAAGATAACCTTTTATCAAGATTTATATAAAATGCAATATACAGAATTATTTAGTCTTTTTTTAAGTAAGATATTGGTTTCATCTGGAGAATTGCACCCAGATTTTGTTGTACACTGACTTCTCTTTTGTATCTTTTCATCAGTTTATATCATCATCTAATAAGTTTTATTAGTGCTTCTGACAGGAAACACTAAATGTTGCCGCTGGCTTTGTGGAATTTCAATTTAATATTTATATCAAAAAACAAATAATTCCTAAACGAAGCGATCGATAATTACAGCATTCACTGCTCTCCTCAGACTTTTCTCAGCTGCATGTTGAAGCTTTACTATTCAGCACGGAGGTTTGGCATTTCACTATAAAACCTCCCACGCATTTTCTCTAAAATGTTTTCCAGTTCAGTGGTTGGAAAACAATTCCACCTGCATGAGAACTTTCTGCCCGTCTCCCACCTTTAGCACAACACCATGGCCTCCCCCTCGTCTTCCTCACCCTCTTCTTCTTCCCTCTCTCTCTCTCTCTCTCTTATTCACAGCTCAGGCACATGAGCAGGCTTTGGAGACGCAACCCCGAGGTTTGTGGTTCTTCACTCAATATTTCCTCATCAGAGGGAAGCGGCAGACCAACAGCAGAGAGGGGAAGAGTGCAGAGACTGGTTCTGGGACAGTAATGAGTGGCTTGGTTGATGTGCTATAGGCTAAACCTCCAACTTTGAACCCGACATTTCAGACACACAGCAGTCCAGTAAGCACTTCTGCTGTGTGTGTTTTTAACACACTACCTGCTTACAGAGCATGGTGTGCAGGAAGGAATGTGATTAATTAATAGTATTGATTGAGTTCTGATTCTTTGCACTACCCTAAGGTTATAACACACAGGATCTCAGCTAACTCCACATGCTGTATGAGTGTAGCAGTGTGTGTGTTGGATGGGAAATGGCTAAGAAAATACAGTGGAAGTAATATACCAAGTCAGATAATGCTGTCAGGAGGGAGAAATGTACAGCAGAAAGCCTGTAAACACACAGCGACGTGAAAACAAAAAAAAGCACCAAAGAAATAAAAGCATGTGTAAACTGAATAATAAAGCGCAACGTCATCAACTCACCTGATGGAGTAACCAAACTCAACCACCTCACATTTTAATATCAACGAGAACTGAAGCGCAGCTCTTCTAAGCGGGCAGGGCATTTATAAAACATGAACTCAGCTTTTTTTATTCAATTATTGAACAAGTTCCCTTTCACAGGGAAGGGCCAGTTGTGAAGCAGCAGAGGAGTTTTAAGCTTTGCTGAGGACAATAAATGAAAGAGCAGAAGTGACGATAAAGAGAATGGAGCTAAACTTTAAATGACATTTCTATTTAAATTCACAGCTCTCCCCTCTGCTACTGTCAGGGGGAAAAAATAGAGAAAATTTCATGGCTCTTTTGAGACTTTTTCTTCTTCTTCTTCTTCAGAACAACATCGCTAATCTGAAGGCTATTAAATATGCAGCATAAAGTTGCATGTAATATTGACCCTGATTTGTCATTCAAAGCTTATCAGAGCGGATATATCCACAGAACAGTTTTTAGCTTGTTGTGGTGAAATTAACACACATGATCGGTGTAATGTTTGTAGAAAATTAACAACCAGGTGGCTATAAAACAGGAAACCAGAATGCTTTCCCTACAGTCACAGTGCTTTATTCACACCCCCTGAAATTCAGAAAAATGTGGTGTGAACTTATATTCTCGCCCCCAAATTAAAATCTACATTTACAGCTTGCCACAAACTTTGGTAAGAGGAGATCAAGCCTTAACTTTTTGGCCTTTAAGTAAAATATGAGGCAGAAAACTAATATTGCACAACGCAACGAAACTTCAGTATAATATTGAGAAAAAAAAATAACCTGGTGATGACAGTTTCATGCCCTGATCAGAGGAGACTAAGGTGAATTATATGCAGAAGTATGTGCAAACAAAACTATTAATGTGCATCATCCTGAACATGCCTCACTGTGACACAGTGTTGTTCAGAGTTACAGGGAACATGGATGGACCCAACGACTGAAAACAAAACGTCATATTTCTGTGGCAGATTTTTATCTCTGCAGTACATTTTAAAAAAATTGTTTTGCCTCTTCACAATTATGTACTACTTAGTTTTAGTCTACCGAATAAAATCCCTTATGGCTTACAGTGAAGTGTGTAGCTGCAGGGTGATAAAGTTGTGAAGCAGCACAAAGCATATGAATATTCCTGCAAGGCACTGTAATGTCAAACCTACACGACTTATTCTTGCTCTGATTATTGAGCTCAACAGAATTATCCTTATTATAATTCAATTAAAATATAAAAACTAAATGATTTAAATGGTTTTCTGTTAACTCCTATTGTTTTAACTCAGACTGGTGGGTTAGGCCATGGATAGCACAGCAAGTACAGCATTAAATCTGCTTTTACAAAATGTGGAGCACACTGACTGATAATTTGCACATTTTCATTTTAACCTGTTGCCGGTGTCTGAACTCTGCCCAATGCGTCTTTCACAAGCATTATCATTAACTTCACTTTTTTTATCTCAACTCCTGCTGATTGCATGAGCGACCCAACGCAGTTCCTCAGTAATTGTTTGGGCTGTAAAGTGTCTGCGCATCTGATGGGTCCAGTAAGGGACATGGCGGCCCAGTTTCCGTAAGCGATGAGAACGCGGGGAAAAATAGACCGCTTGATTACCCCTGACACTGCTCAATCTGCGCTCCTGCCATTCAAGGTTACTGGGCCTCTTTATATGGTTGGTCAAATATAGAAGGACACAATTATGATCTAGTTTTCCCTGTCTTAGTTTTTAGCTCTGAAGGATGATGAGTTTTTGATTAACCACGCGTAAGATCAGGTTGGAATTGCGTCGGAACGAACACCTGTGACCTCGACAACTGGGCCCATCAGCCTCATTAATACCGACATCATCATTAGTATCAGGGTCATCAACACCCTCAATTACTTCCACCACTGCCAGTCATCAGTAATGTCACTGTCAATGCTGTCACCGTCAGTGGCATTATCCCCAGCCCCGAATGCTAATTTCTATTTGATATGCATCACTCCACATCTGTGAATCCGAGATGAGCGGTTCCTTCACTAACAATTATTTACTCTCAGCGTTTTACCATTCAAGCAGGAGTGCCAGATGAACAGGGAAGGCCACAGCAGCCCTGAACAAAACACTCCCAGGAGGAGAGGGTACTGATGGTTTTTCTAATGCGTAATGAATAAAATACGCAGAGTGGTGGAGCCGTCTCTCAGGACAGGGAAACAAGAAGCCCTACTCTCTCCTCCCCCAACCCCCCGCCGCCCCAGCCTCCAGCGATTCCTGACTGGGAGAAAGAAGAAAAAAGTGGAAGTTAATGCATATATTTTATAACTAACAACACCTGTCAAGGTCTGCAGCCACGACAATGCATCAACCAAACGAAATCAAATATAATTGGATACATTGCCTTTGTTCTTTGATGCGTAAAGGCTCCTGTCGAAGACGAGTCGAAACAAGGCAAACACGGAGCCTCCTGACCCACAGCGAACACATGAGAGCGCACATACTAAAGCAGAAAAACTTTTTCTACTTTTTTTTTTTTTCGGATTGTGTTTGTTGGGGGCAAGGGCCTTTAAGCTCTAAAAGCTTCCAGCTATTTGAAGTAATTGTAATTACCTTTTGAAGCGCTCCCTTACATTTTTACAGCGGGATGAGAGCGAAGCAGACTCAATGCGTTTCATCTGTTTTCTTTATGCACTGACACTCCAATTACCAAGAAACCTTGTGTGAAGCCTCAAGAAAGCTGAGCACTTGCTCCTTTCAAACAAGACTGGCTTTCCCCCCTTTTTTCTTCTTCTTTTACATCCCCCTGCACACTTTCATATCTATCAGCGCTCTCAAACTTAACACTGAGACTCAAACCCCATTACTGTGTTAACACTTCATTCCACTTTAACAATCAAAACCTCCTTTATTCTTCCTTTACCAAAGTGCTGTACTGAAGACACAATCTTCAAATTCCCCAAAAATATTTCTACTAGTTAAAGTTCGGGAAGTTTAGGAGATGTATGTTTTAAGATGTTTTACTTTTTGATAGCCAAAAAAAAATAGTCACATTTTCTGCACAGTTACCACTGGTGTTGTCTCTCTTGTTTCTCCATTTGTCAAGCTGCAGCACTTTAAACACTGCACTTGAAGACCCCGAGGCTCACAGGAACATAAACCAGAGTTAAACAGGATGCTGCAGATTCTTTCTGTCTGCTTGCATTCTAGGTCCTACTTTACAGAACAATGCAGTCCAAAATATATTTTTTCGGTGCGTTTTCACAGCTTAATCTCCAAATATTTTGCATTTTGTTAATCTGAGTAGAGATATTTCCTGAATGACATCTGTCTAATTGATTTACAGTAATGGGTGTGAAAACGTCAAACAGTTGCAAGTTCTTGCTTTTTAAAACTATGTTATTTGAAATACTGATTATAAATCTTTACAACGTATTTTTAATAGCAAGGCTTTGAGAAAAATCTTTCAACTGTCCTATAGTAATTAATTAATAATCTTACTGACAGCAGAAATCAACTTCCTCCCAGTTTAACGAGGACTACAACACAGTTCTTTTAATTACGGATGTCCTTATCAGGATTTTTGTCCCTGATGCCAATCTTAATTATTTATGGCTAGACATATGCTGATACAGTGTTCCAGTTCAATACTTTATTAAAGTCAACGTCATGTAGACTATATGCTAACCTTCGATCAATGACATTGTGATGAATACTGCAGTGATTGTTCTTTTGAAAGGAGGCTGATACACATACAGCTGCGTTCCTCAACAAACGCATCTCTTGCTACTACTGAGTATCTATTCAAAGTCAAGGTATTTGATATGTTTGCTCAGTTTTTATATACTGATAGCATTTAAATTTAGTTTCATAAACTTTGCTTTGAGTGTCAAACAACATAATGACGAGGGGTGCACTGATTTATCGGAATCGGTAAGTTAGGGTTTTTAAAACATCGGTAATCGGCAATTGACAAGAAAACTACAATTGGTGCACCCATAATAATGTCTGAAGTTTCAGCTGCACTGAAACAAAAACATTACACATCTTACAACAGCGGCTATTGACAGCAACAGTTAGAAATACCTAGATTTGAAAATGCTTTGATCAAAACACTGACCCAGTTTTAAGCTGCGATCAAATCAAGAGATTGACTCGAGAAAATTAAGTGCAATTGAATTATTATTATTATTATTATTATTATTATTTGCAAAATCGACAGGTAGAAAATCATGATGGAATATTTGTCCCCATACGTCAAAATGACAGACATTGAAAAATGTAGCACAATAGGCTTGACAGGCTAAAAAGTTTTTCTTTCTACTTTCCAACTCTTGCAGAATCGTGACCAACTATAAATGGTTTCAATTGTCTTTTACTCTTTTTGGTATCTCACAGCAAATGTTTTGGATGGAAAGTTTTAGCATCCTGGATTGGTGACACGTCCAGAGCGAACCCGGCTTCTCCCGCCCAATGATAGACATCAGACCCCATTGCAAGGATAAGCAGGTTTAGATAATGGATAGATGGCTTTTAGTATCCATAGTGACAAAACGGATAAAACAGAGAATGACAGAAGAAACTGAAATGGTTGTTCAGGTCATTCTGGAGAAACAATTGGCAAAAGGTGCAGAAAGAAACTACAAGCAAATGTATAAATAAGTATTTAGTTGGAGTGTTCTGCTGGTCTTTAAAGTATGCTCTATATGGTTTGTATTCTACAAACACAGGAATGAAGAACAACAAAGAAGAAGGGAGTATGCAATATATAAAATGTTTTTCCACAGGCAAGCTCAGATGCCATTTAGGGAAAAACAATCTTACTCCATCAGATGTGGAGGTGGTGAAAATCAGTGCATTTTACCAAATTAGTTTTTGACTGACTGAGTCTTTTCTGAATCAGTGTAAAATAATTACCATGAGCAAGTATTTCCCAGGGCTGAACACTTTGTTGTCGCAATTAATCACTTAAATTAGCTCTTGAAGATTTTCTGGAGCAGAACAAATGGAGAAAAACAATGCCCTTATTGAATTTTCATTCTATTTTAAGACTTTGTGTTTCCTCTGCTATGACATGCTGTCATTACAGTGCATTAAAATTCATCTCTGAAAAAAGAGAGTCTAAACATATTAGTATAGAGCTACTACATGGAAATAGCTTTCCATTTAACATCCCTACTGTTTCACAGTATAAGAATTGGCTTATAAGCTGATGTTCTTCCTTCTCTAGAAAATTTCAACAAAGTTATAAAGTCAATGATGTGCTTAAAACATTGACACCTGCAGAACAAAAACAGCAACAAAGGAAAAGCTGAAGAAAAAGTGTCAAGTTCTAATTTTTTTAAAGAATTGTGTACAACACGCATGTCTTTTCTGTCACCTCAAGACAATCTTCAGATTTGACATAAACATGGATACTGACTGACTCATTTATAATTGGATGGATTAACACAGTGAGCTCCAAATAAATAAAATAAACGTTACATCTTCAAAAACATCTATTTTTTTCTCATTGGAGAAGTTTCGAAAATTGCAGTTTTAAAGCTTCAGCAGAAAGAAAAGTTTTCAGATTATCTTCGACAATTAGTAGGCAGCTGAGTTTAACAATGCCATTAAAAGTTTTTTCCGTGTGTGCGTTTCTCATCCAGGAGGCATCTGTTCAATAACTCTCTTGCTCAATGTGTGCCACAGTAAAAAGCAGGCAGACTCCTTGACTTAAACAGATAATGGTATCCCAGCAAAGCCATCATCGGTCTGCCTCGAGTGCAGTCACACCTGTTCGCGATACGACTGCCCTAGAAAAACGGCAGGTTTGACGGAGCCTAATTGCTGAATGCAAACATATCTCCTTTTTAAAAAGGTCAATTTGGTACCCTGTTGCTGAGCACAACATTTCTGCAACCCGAAAAGCAAAGAATAAACAAAATAGTTCATTGTAGCAATGCAGCCATCTAATTGCTGTTCAAAATGGTCATCTTTGATTACTGGACTTAAAAATGAAGGCAGAAACCCTTGTGTGAGACTATTGTCAGAAGATTTTGGTTCTCTAATATGATGAAAAAATTAGGACCAAATATATTGAAATCTGAGTCCCGTTGTAGCTAAATATAAAACAATTATCGATAAAAAAAAAAAAAAAATACTGAGCTGAAAACAAAATTAAATAGAGAATCTGAGTGTATAAAGATGAAAATTAGAGAAAAAGTGGCTGAATGTGTTACCAATCAAAAATCTTAACCAAAAGATTATATTTTAATCATCCTGAAATGTAAGTTTAATCACTTTTTCTCATAACGAGGTAGAATTGGATAGATACATTCTGTTGGATTCTTAGAAACCATCTGGTCTTCATATCTCAGTGCGAGTTTTCAGTGACCACCCTCTTTTCATGGAGTGCAGATCATGAATACACTGACATGCAGCCTGTAATAGGAAATAAAATACTTCAAACAACAAGAATTAGCTGGACTGTGGCGTAGGTGTGGAGCACGCTGCTGTTTTTGAAACGGTGGGATGAAAACAGAACTGTTCAAATTACGACAAAGTGCAAACCTACCTAGAGAGGCAAGATGGGAACTTTGCCCATTGAATATTTAAAAAAAGAACAACTGCAGGGAAGCAGGAGGCGAGAGGAAGCAGAAACGCAAAGGGCATGGAGTGAAATGCCTCTAGGACAAAGCCCCCCCACTCCTCATCTTTGAAACAGTAAAACAAAAAAGTACAAGAGTTGGAAAGCCCGATAAAGGAGAAATGAGCTGAAGAGGGCACCTCGCGGTCTCCCACACCCATCAGCTAGCAGTGGGAAGCAGGCCTGGATGCGGTTATTCCGCCGGGACTATCAAGCACGGGTCAGATCGATGTATGCCCTTAACGCAGATCAGAGCTCGACAACTCCCCTCGGTGTTGGCATTTCTGAGTGAACAGCAATTGCCCACCTCCACAAGAGTGAATAACATCAAAAGTGATGGATTTCAAAAAGCTTTGTTGTAAATGAGAATCTGGAGGCAATGATTAAACCGAGTAATACAGCCAGTCAGTGTTTGGGAATTAAGCTTGTAATACAAATTTACAAAAAAGAAACTCAGCCCTTGACACTTTGCTGTAATCAAATACAATTTATCTGCTTTTGTTGATTGGATATATTTTTCATCTAATTGTGTGTTTTTAGCTAAAGATTTCATCAGCAGAAACTTTTGTTCTTGTACTTATTTTCTTTTCAGGAAATTTCTAAACACTAATTTGATTAAATATTCCACTCGAACCACTAACTATGGGATACATTTTAGCTAAAATAAAATAAAACAGGTAATTCTTAAAGATAGAGATAAAAACATTTTGAAACAAAAAAAAATATCATATTTCAAAGGGTCCAACTTGTGGTCTGTCACAATTATTTCTTTATTGTCTAAATGAAATTATCTAACCAATTTTTATATTTTCACCCAACATTAAATCCGCAATTAAGAATAACTTTGTTCTATTACATCAGACAACTTAGCTTCTCCAGATCATGAACCCTGAGTCTTTACACGGCTCGCTCTGTAATTCTGGAATCAAAAGGGTGTGGTTTACAACCTGCAGGATCCACCTGGGTAATGAATAAGAGGGGTTGGTAGATTCCCACAGAGGAATTCCCCAAAGAGCGTTTCAAATCCTTTCAGTGCTTCAAACACAAGAAACCCTGTTTTTATCTGTATTGGACTCTGCCGGACAGCATATTCCTCAGATCAGACGTACTTCGGAAAAATTATGCGATGCATCTGCTCCCGCTACAGACCAGGGGCTCCTGCTGCTTTGGCAGCTGTCTTCACTTTGTATCACATTACTACCTCGCATTTCTATCACAATCCCATATTGTCTCTTACACTTTATAGTTGTTTGGATCATATTATGGGGCGTAGGGACTTTAACTACCCGCTCCATACCGGGGCTTTACAGCTGATTACAAGGCATAAAGACGATGTGTAGGTCACAAAGCAAAAGGATAATTCGAAAGAAGTTACTTTGACTTGACTGTGACCTGCATGCAGAAAAGAAAAACTTCACACTGTTTTGTATCTAAGCTGGCAAAGGAGGAAAACACACAGCCAAGTTGGGGAGTAGGTGTGAAGTGGGTGGTGTATTGTTATATTCCATAGCGACAATAAATTGTTATTTCAACAAACAGAAATAGAACATAACATAATAAGTGATCAATCTGCAGAGTTTCATGCTCTTTTATTTATGTTGTCAGCTCTTTTATTGTAATATTGATGTCATTTAACCAGTTATAGAAAAATAATAGCCAACTACTTACATTAAGACCAAACTAGTTTTGTAGCAACTTTGTAGATTTCATAATAAAACAGGTTTTTAATTAGAAATACAAACTTCACATGACTTACATTTCATTTTCATATCATGGATTTCTTTCATGCTATATATAAAGGTGAGCTCCTTAAATCTAATGAATATTGCCTGGTTTAAATTAAAGTTTCAAACATCGTACCCTGAAAAGGGTTGTAGTTTCAGACAGAAACTGGTTAATAAAGAAAATCTCCCGTTAACTTTAAAAATAATGCACAAATTAAGTTAGTGCTCCTTAATCTGGATTTGACATAACATCATTTCCTTCCTATAAGGTACAAGTCATAAACACACATCTGGAAAGGTTGACAGAGTCTAGAACACCTCATGGGGGAAAGAAAAATCATGCAAGGTGGTATTTTAGGCCCAATTACCCATATGTTTGTGACAACTGACCTTTTCACACTGGTGCACTGCCTGAATGTCCAAGCAGCAACAGTTACCGGCTATCAAAAATGGTTTATTGAAGTGTTTATTCTTAGCCTTTCCCCCAAAGGTTAGATTAAGCTTTCACACTCACTGCCCATCACCTTTCTAAATGCATGTTCACAAATAGGGCGACATTGAAGTGGAGGGATCCGCACACGTCTGGCGAGTTGAAATCCTAATTTCCTAAGTCTCCTTTTCTCACATCAAATGCGAGCTGTCATTCAACTGTGACACAGTTATGATCCTGTTTTCTTCCAGTTCTCTTCCAAATGAGATTTTACAGCAGCTTTTTAATTCTTTTGTGGTACATTAGGGTTTCAGAGGCAATTACCCAGCGATGGGACATTTATCCTAAATTTGAACCATGCAACTTTTGACTAAATTGCTTATGGCCTCTTGTGACTGGTAAGATATTGATAATATAAAACTATTGAGAACAGTAAATTGCAGTGACATCACTTTCTGGCCTTGCTAAAGGCTAGGCATTTGGCAAGGTAGAAAGGCAGTTGCAGTTTTTATCTTTTATGTTATTGTATTCAACATGTCCAAAGTTGTACTGCAGAAAATGAACAAAAAAGCTCTTTTTGATGGAAAAAGATTCAATTCATCGTCTTATGTCTTGTGCAACCCAGGAAATGACCAATTTAGATGAATGAATTTAGAATTTAGTCACTTAATTAAACAACAAAAATACCCGTTGCATGCAGCAACATCCTTAATAGACTCACCACAAAGCAATGAAAGATATGTAGATGGCTCTGACTCAGGAAAAATAAAACAAAACAAAAAACACGACTTTGAAATCAACTATCTTGTGAATTTCCAATCTTGTTCCCACCTGCATACATAAGTAATGGGGTTCATGAAAGATGGCTTTGCTACATTATTTCTGTAGTTTTTAAGAGCAAAGTAAACAAATGCAAGTCTGTGAGAGAAAACCCCTACAGGTCTTGACATGTAAAACCTTTAATTTTCAATCCACTGAAATGTAAGGTTTGTGAAATACGCAAAGCAATATAAGACGGCATCAAGGAACGGCAAGCCTTTTCCCTCTTGGATTCGTTTATCAAGAAATAAACTTAGAAGATTCACATACGAAGCACGTTTACAGCCTGGAATATAAATGAAAGAATGAAGTTCTTTAAGTTCATAGTGAAACGGTTAAAACAGTAAACCATAATATTTTGCACCGATTAATTTCTGTATGTGAACTAAGCCTGCTATAAGAATACTGATATAAGCGGTAAGCTTGCGTCCAAATGGCCTCTATTTGTTGGAGATTGTGTGTATTTTCACAACGACCTGCTCTGCTCAAGAAATCTTATGGGCTGATTTTGCTAAGATGGTTTTAGTTTTGTAGAATGGACTTTAGATGATTTGTAAAAATGATGGCTGAATTAGGATGCAAGGAATGCGGTGTGTAGGTTCATGGAAGGTAAATGTTGTAGAAGTTGAAATATTGTCATTTTGGGACTGTATCCACTGTTATTTGACTGAAGTTTTTATCAGCTAGCAGCGTAGTTGGTTGGAGGGAAGTCGAACCAGAGCAGCAGTCAATATTCCTCGCTTCACCTTGAAGCCTATCGGCCAAATCTGGCTGCTGATTGTCACTTAGCAACCATGACTTCAATCTAAATCCATGTTTTTAAATTATATAAACTGATGTTTAATTCAGCCCTGTGGATGACATGGATCCTAGTTGGCTGGGCGACGAGCCACAGCCTACAGATCTGTGTGGAGAAATGTTCGAACTGCTTGAACAGATAGTTTTTCAAGTCAACGGGCGATTGGACAAATACAGATCACTGGACACAATGGGTCAACCAATATGACTATTAAGACTTATTTCACTTATTTCAGTGAAATAAGATTGCACTTATTTCAAGTGCAATCTTGAATCTTGAATTATTTTTGTTTAATATTTGTTTCTAATTTTGTAAATGTTCTGTGAAAGAAAAAATCAGAACTCCAGTTTTTTATATACATCTATATGATAATATAAACCCATCTTGTTGTTAAACACTGAGCTCCTACCACTCTAACTAATCGAACCCAAAGGTTATATTGGCTTTGAGATGACCTACAGGAAGCAACTGCAGCATTATTTTCTCCTAGTAAAATTGTTAGACTTGGATTTTATTTTATTTATTTATTTATTTATTGCAGCTGCATGTATAAATGCAGCATGTCCTCCTACAAACAAGCCTGTTGAGTTTTTGGTTTTGACCAACTCCATAGCAACGCCGCTTAACAAACAAGCATATAACAGTGGAAAAAACCGCAGTAGTTATAACTGTCTTTACCAAAGTAGTTGAGATTGTATCTGTACATAACTTGTTGTCCCTTAAACTCATAAATTTGTTCCATCTTATTTTATAGTTGGCCTTGATGCTTTAGATGACCTTTGCTGTTGTAACTCTGCTTCACATGTTAACCTGGGTTTGTTAGTGGTAGCATTATGTTGAAGTTCATATCCAAGCATTTGCTTCTGAAGAAAACAGTATTGAATCCTCAACTAATCTGAATTTTACGTCTACTAAAGATATATTGTTTCTGTTAATGTTTGTTTATGTTTGCATATCCAGAGAGGTACTTGGAGGGGTTGGCCAAGCATTTCCTGTTTATACAGGTCGGTGATGTCATTGATTGCATCACTGGGTACAACCAAACAAAGGGTTTTCTTTTATTGTATAGTACCATGACCTTTTGAGCTGAACTGTATCAAGTGTTTTGTGATTTAACCGAGTATTGAATGTCTTAATTAATACATTATTAATTAACACATTAACTGTATTAATAGATTTAATAACCTCAGATTATTAATTGTATTCTTGCTTGCTGTTTAATTTTGTTGTTCAGTTTTATAGTTGTTGTATTCCACTTCTATGTAAAGCCAAAAAGTTTTGTAAATGGGAACTTAAGATGAGATGTCATTAATTAAAATAAAAATGTATTAAAATCCACCCAGAAGAGAGTTGAAATGTCTGCTGATGCTGTGTATCTACAACCTTCCTTAACACTTTTCTGACTCTACCTCACAGATAGTGCTGTGAACAATAAAACTGGTCAACCAACATTACTGCATATATACTGACTTGTTTGGATAATACTAGTGTTCGGTCATCGACAGATCTCCCAACATTTGAAGGGAAATTCTTGTCATCAGGACAAAATGAAAGCATTTTCATTTAAAATTTTTAACACATATAAAACATAACTGTATGCCATGCCATAATACAATAATATTCTATGACTCAAGCTTGCATTTATTGCGACAGCGAGTGTGTTGGGAGCCATTTGTAGCGTTTCTCGCGTATTTATAATTTATTGAGGGATTGCAAGTTATGAAAGAAGCATATTTTCAAAGTTTAGGTCAAAACAGGATATTTTTATCTGAAGACTTGACAACACTTCCAAACAGATTCACAACTGTGGTTTTGCACTTGTCTAGCTATGAAGGGTTACACTGAAAGAAGCACATTTGATTAAAGTCAGGCACCTTTTTAGAGCTTTTTTCTGAACCATTGGTTCTGCCTGCATGAGGAAGGCTCATGAGAGTAGAAAGCGGAGATTTTTGAAATTGGGGATGTACTGTAAGGGTACCTGACTCCCACCGCCCCAGCCCTTATTTTAGAAGCACCGTCTAAAGGTTAATGCTCTGCTGCTTGAGGGGGTTAGGGAGAAAAAAGAAAATCAAGCACGGAGACCTAAGTTCTCAGGTTGTACCTTTTGGTGACTCTACAGTTTAATTTATCCTTAGAAGATGAGATTTACTGAAACTCTTTTAAAACAAGTCAAAAACACAAATTGTTCCACACTTGTGTTTTGTTTTGTTTTTTTTTCCAGTTTTTCATCAATTTTTTTTTGTGTGTTTTCTTTGGGGAGGAGCTAAAATAAATTCCTTTGTGAACGAACAACTAAATTAAAGGGAGAAGTAAAACATTTTATTAAAAAATATTTATTAAGTTTGGAGCTGTGGGGATAGAGGTATACTGAGGGAGCAGCAGAGCAAAATTGGTTTCTGTTTATAATTTAAAAAATGGCTTAAGGTCATTCATACTCTTGCGTGCTTCTTAATCAGCGAAGGTGATGCATAATTAAGTAAACGTTTGAAACAGTGCGAGCGAGGCTGTGTGTACGTAGTTTAAATATGTTCATAACAAAGTCCACAAATAGACTGAATAAGGTTAGGTAAATTAATTGCATTAATTTACTCCGTCCTTCAAATAAATCACAATTCACTGAATAATATTGCTACAGGTATCATTTGTAGCCACTTCCTGTTACTCTTTTTTTTCAACATACCTCTCATTTTAAGAACATAGACTAAGACTGTACTCACCTTGCATTCAAAAGTGTTTCTAATTTTCTTAATTAATTTTTTTGTAGCTTGTCAAGCTTTAATCCAGCTATGGTTCAAATATTATGAGTTTTTAAAGCTTTATATGACAGCTTCTTTTTAAGACAGAATCATTCCAGAGAATCTAGGATTGACAGCAGACTCATATTTCCTCTGGTCCCATATGACATATTTCTTATGAAAACAAGCCACAACAAACAGCAAAATGAGCTGCATATGTAACTGTATCCGCTGCATTCGTTTCCATTTTGGAAATTTGGACCACACAACAGGGGACAAAAAGCTGAAAAGGCAATATTTTATTTCTCTAAAAGACGAATTAGACCATATAGAAATTCTAGATATTTTCCTAAAATGGCTTTAGGGGTGAGGAATAGGAAAAGAAACATTGTGTTTCTCAGTACTTATTGGAATAGATCCTAAGTGCAACAGCAAAAGTTGCTGAGTTTCAGAAATATTTAAGGTATGTGATCCACAAACTCATTATTATAACTATAAATAGCACAAAAAGTATTGCATTGCAAAGCAAAAATACTAGAAAATAGGCTGTTTAGGTGAAAAATAATGAGTAAGTGGTGGGGGATTTCAAGCTAATGCCTACACAATGACGGGGGGAAAAAAAAACTCATTGGTGGGCATTTCAAAAGCAAAATTATTTTAGTAAGAAAATAAACGATGTCTGTGTGAGGTCTTGAGGCTACTGAGTCAAAGTGCCTTTGTTCTTGTTGTTGCCGGGGGCAGCTTGATCGGTGTCATATGACTCACCCCAGAGCTGCAGCTGCTATGTGTTTTCAGTACTTAGCTGTCAACTCGCACCCAACAACCAGACCTCTGCAAACGTGCACACCGCAGGGTCGAGCATCAGACTCTTTTTGTAGACCTGACAACTGTTCTTTTCTGAATCGGTAGTAAATGCAAATACACGGCGATATCAGCTGTGACCGGATTCAAACACTTTTCAGCTTTATTGTGCCTGGTGATCAAAAACTAGGAATTCAGACACAGTATGTCCAAATGCCTCCAGCTGATAACTTTCTGCAGTGTGTATGTTGTGACTGAGTGAAGAGCATTTAAAGATGGTGTTTTTTGATATGAGTGAGATGCTTGAAAATGAAAACAAAGCATAGAGATGTAAGAAGTTCTATAAAAAAGACAATATTTTCCTTGACATGAGATAAACATGATTAATAACCTCTTGCTTCAGAAAAACCAAAACATATGTTGAATTATTAAAATATATTATATTAGGTTGTATTGTACTGTATTGTATATTACAATTCTCAAAGAGAAATGAAAAAAACAAACAGAATCTGATTATTTCACCAAGTTCGTGCTCACAAGAAGAATTTGAGTTCAATTCCACTTTGCTCTGAATTTACGTCATAAATATAAATATTTTGATGGTGGTAAGAAGCCCTGATGCACAGCAGCCTCCTATAAAAAAGACTAATAATGAACATATTAAATCTGCCCTGTTCTGGATGATAAAATGAGTCAATACCATCTCACAAATTATCAGACTTTTTCTTACCTCTTATATCTGTACTGCCACTTATGATAGGCAAGCAAACAACTCAAATTTGATTTGTTTTCTCTTCATGCTGGGTGTAAAAATAGTTAATGTTTAATAATCTGCTAGGTTTTTGTGTTTTTGTTTTGTTTTTCTTTTCTCTTTTGTCAAAGAGCTGTTCACCAACACTGGCTTGTGTTGGATTGCTTTCGCTCAGGTTTTCCACCAAAAAAACAATCTTCTCCTGCTCCCACAACAAGTAAATAGAAATATTATATACCATCAGAGTAACTTTCTCAATGTTTTGTACTTCACTAGCTTAATACCACTCAGCTGATTCATTGCCACTTTAGGTTCACCAAGTCGTATCCAGTTTGATTTCCAGGAGTTTTATAGTTCGTCACAGGGATTGTAATGTTTCTAAGCCCTAAATATTTTACTTCTTCCAAGTTTTACCGCAAAAATCTGCTTTCCTGTTGGTTAAATGACACCAAAGCCTCATTGGAGAGCCACTTGAGAGCCTAAATATCACCATTGGTACACACAACTCAGTTTGAGAAGCAACGATCTTGGTGGTTTAATTAGAGATTGATTGACTGTCTCCACTGATAATCACTAGCAATGCTGCAGGTCAAATCTGATAGGTCGCTAAGAAATGAGGATGCCTATTTTATGTGTCTGGGGTCCTCACTTTAGAAAAGACTGATACAGACTCTTTACATCTCCTGTTCATTGATTTGTTTTTACCAACATGGAAATAAATAATAAAAAGGAGGCAGAAAGTTTTTATTTGCTTCAGGGGAAAAAAAAAAAAAAAAAAAAAAAAGACTCATATATTTTTCTTATTTAACTGAGTTTATAACAGTTAAATAAGAAATTAAATAACCTTATATACAGACACATCCAATAAATTGGAATGTGCGTTTTGATGAGGTTTGTTTGTCGGCTTAAAAATACCTTTTGAAAATAACATTTATTCAGGTAAACTTTTCTAACCCCACATTTTAGCATTAAGATGTTTATTTAACCGTATAAGATGTAAGTTTCAAATCTCTGCCAAGATATTTTTGCTTATTTTATTTGTACGCAGTTTTTTTATTGTCCTGTGAGTAAAAATATATTTGCTCATTTAGCCATAAAAACTGAAACTTTCAATATCTAGCAAGTTACTTTATATTAAAAGAATGTCCCTCAGATTAAATTCACTTCCTGATATGGCGAGGTGATATTACT
Source organism: Poeciliopsis turneri (assembly GCA_922788865.1). Lineage (NCBI taxonomy): Eukaryota > Metazoa > Chordata > Actinopteri > Cyprinodontiformes > Poeciliidae > Poeciliopsis > Poeciliopsis turneri. The sequence continues at coordinate 256,043 of CAKLNU010000126.1, forward strand.
GTAATAATCCAATATTGGCTGGAAAGTGCAACGTCTCCCCTTTCAGGAACCGCTGGAAGTTTTCAAGTAGAGCGAAGTGGGCAGAATTACAGTACTGCAAATTTGACCGGATTGCTGCCAATACGTTCAATCTGGAAGGGTTAATTGTCTGCTTTAATATTCTTACTTCCAATAACATATATATATATAAAACTTAAGTAAAATATTATGACAATTTTGCATGCATATAGAGAACAATATCTGAGTTTTACATCAGAAAACAGTCAAAAGAAGAATGTACTATGAAAGATACAAAGTAAACTTGCTAAATTCTGTCATTCAGCTACAGGAAAGTTGAGGCAAAATGTTTGAGTGGGAGCAAGAAATTAAACTGCAATATGCGACAACTGAAATGCAGCCATGCAATCAGAGTTTACCAGCCATCAAGGGGGGAAAAAAGCTATTTTTAAAGCATCTCTTGCAACACATTTCCATTAAAATATCTTAAGACTAGTTCAAATATGTTCCAAAAGTAGCTCCAAAAATAGTTCTCTCATTTAAACATCTGTTTGTTATCCTATAAAGAAGAAACAATGAACAAGCATCTAATAAGCTTCAAGCTGATCTCAGTTAGAGAAACAAGACTTACATAAAGAAAAGATGTAATTATATGTAAAGGGTTAGCTTGTGGGCTGCACAGTGGCGCAGTGGGTAGTGCTGTTGCCTTGCAGCAAGAAGGTCCTGGGTTCGATTCCTGGCCCGGGGTCTTTCTGCACGGAGTTTGCATGTTCTCCCTGTGCATGCGTGGGTTCTCTCCGGGTTCTCCGGCTTCCTCCCACAGTCCAAAAACATGACTGTCGGGTTAATTGGCCTTCCCAAATTCTCCCTAGGTGTGAGTGTGTGTGTGTGTGGTTGTTTGTCCTGTTTGTCTCTCTGTGTTGCCCTGCGACAGACTGGCGACCTGTCCAGGGTGACCCCGCCTCTCGCCCGGAACGCAGCTGGAGATAGGCACCAGCAACTCCCGACCCCGTTAGGGAGAAGGGTGACGGAAAATGGATGGATGGATGGATGGGTTAGCTTGTATCCTGTTGGCTTAACCTTGAAAAATGGCTCTGAAAATTGATTGTCTTCTTGTCTCTTTATGTTGGAGAAAGAATATATTTGGTGCCAAAACTATATCAGTGGCTGGGCTTCTTTGTATGTGACTTTTAAAGGTGGGAGGAAAAAAAGCTTCTCCTGAATACCTGTCACTGATCTCAATTGAAATACAAGAAGTCTCAAGGACTTGAAAATGGCACGAAAGAAAGCACTTACACAGGGCGTCAGTATGGGTTAGATGTGGTGAAAGTATAACTTTTACAAAGATGGAATACAAGACACTTCAGCTGCATCGCCCTGTGGGTTCTCGTACTGTTCTTTCAAGCGGGCTGCTGAAATAGGCAACCAACTCTGTGAAAATATTACTTCATCTTGAAGGTTGTAATTTGCATCAATAGAAGATTTGAAGAATAAGCCATGAAAAGTTAAATAGAATGTCACATTCATAATAGTCGCAAATGGACTCGCTCTGGAGTTTTCATGTTTTTTCGACATGTATCCCGAAAAGAAAAACTGTATAAAGTATAACTGGCCATGATGTGGATGCTGGATGTGGTAGTAAATACAGCACAGTTGAATTTGTCATATTTTGAGGCATGCAATAAAGGATGCACTGATGTTCCTTTCTACACTGCAGAAAATATCACAGGCTCATATCAGAGCTCTCAGCAGTAGGAAAGGGTAATTTTACTTAATTTAACATCTTAAGGGAGAATGGTAGCTGGACCAGAGTATTTTTGTCACTCCATTCCCCTTCATGTTCCACCTGCTCTGTACAACCCTTCACAAAGATTGCTCCAGGCTTGAAGCAAAGCTGGGGCTAAAACCAGTTCTGCTTTCCTGACACAAACCTCGCTTTTAAGAAAAGTCTATACATGCTAAGTAGTGTTTAACTGGAGGCCATTCCAAGAGCTCTTTGGAAAAAAAGAAATTATGCTAAGAAGGTGGACGGTGAGGCTTTCACTCAAAGAACAGTACACGCACTGCCAAGCATGTTGGTGGTAGAGTCATTCTGAGACTTATCAATGGTACGTTGTCGCTGCTCAGAGTGGGTGGAATAATGAAGGAAGACTGCCTCCAAATTATTCAAGCTCGGCGCTCGAAAATAAAAATGATCACCGCACATCAAAATTGAGTTGGTGATGAATAAAGAGAGGTAATATTAGGATCGTCGAAAAGCCATTACCTCAACCCTTTTAAATCATTAGAAAAGCGTCTAGATGTCTAATCATATCAGAAGATTAATGAAATATTTAACGGTGAAGGTTTTATGTAAAAATATTTAATATGAAATCCAGTATAAAGGAAGTGAGCTACATGTGATTTGTATGAAACAGCTGGTTGATTTTAAAGACAATGACTGTCAACACGTCTCTGTATCAGTTCTGTTCGTATTAAGACATGTCATAGAGATTTCAATACAATTGTAAATATCATTATGATAGCTAACTGATGCAATATAGTATGTGTATTTCCTGTTTTTAAATAGAAGAGCTGTTTTGTGCGAGTGTTCATCATTACCTCAAGGCCGTAGACTTAAGAAAACAGCATCTTGTATTTCTATAGGAAATAAATTACAGCTTCCAGATCTTTTGAAAAGGTCAGCAGAAATCACAAAGTTGGTCACCTTTTGTTCATTTCAAACTTTTTCTTTTTTTTTTTTCTTTTTGCCTGGCTTAGAAAAATTTCTTGGTTTGTGTTATTTTTATCATTTGCCAGTTCCCCTTGAGGGGTGAGTCAACTATTTAATTTTGGACACCAGACAAAACCCAAGGCTTTGCTGTAGGTCAAATCTGCGTCTGTTTGTGAGAGGCTGAATAACTAATTCAGTGACTCGCCATGATGGTACAAATTATGTAGCCTCAGTTATAGACCTGTTCTGTTAGTAGATGCCACATATGAAAAGCAAATAAAGTGAAATGCAGAACTCTCAGCAGCGTGCAAGTAAAAAAAAAAAAAAAAAATTCTGTAAGGAAAAATATTTTTAAAACTGATGAGTCAGAGGAGTCGGCAATCAAGGTGAAGTAAATATTCTGATACGTATTCTTCACAACCTGCACTTTCCCTCACCTATGCTGATAAAGCTTGATGGCTTGGAAAATTAACATTGCACAGGTGCATGCATTTGCCTTTACGTAATGCTGCAACTTTTCCTCATTATGGATATAAAACATACGGTGTATAAGGACCAAAAAACCTTTTTCTGCACATAAAAAGAAATCTTGGAGAGACGAGAATGAGCAAGAGATATAAATTAGTACGACTGCATGCTGTGTGGTTGGGGATGAATACAAAGACAAATCAATGACACTAAAAACCACAATTAGACCACAAAGGATCTTTTTGCCCTCACTTCACTCCCAACACTACCCTTCTGGGAACAAATCACATTAATATTAATACACACACATACAGAAACAGAAATGCTCAGTAAAAAATGTGACTACAAAAACAACGGGCGTGTAAACTTTTTAAAATAGGTTTTTCTTCCCTTAAATAACCAAACTTAACACGAAACTTAGCAATAAGGATTCCTGTGCATTTCACTAGCGTGCCAAGATAACGCCAAAGAAACAGCCTTGGTAGAGTGAGGCTGATGTCATGTCTGCTTTATGACATTTACTGCTTCATTCTCATCAGTCAGTGGGAGAAAAAGTACGAAAATGTAACAAATGTTGTAGTTTTGGTCCCAAATTAAACAGAGTCTACCAAACTATCGTGTCAAGACGTCCTAAATGCTTCCTTATTAGCAAAAGGGCATCGCAGGAAGTATTGACAGCTGGGACAGCAGAGATTGTGCCACTGAATGAATATACTCAAATTTAAAGTTGGCTTTATGTCTCTGCAATAAAAGAGGATATTATTCGAAAGGTTTTTTATCCATCCTCACTGGAGTGCCAATAAAAGCGGTCAGGCCCGTAATTCATATCTGCCATTTTCTTTGATTAAACAAAGCTCTTTATTATCTGCCTTCTACTGTGTTGTAGAGATGTAAAAGCAAATAGAAAGGACTCTTCTAAATCTCTATCAATATAACGGATCAGCCCTTCTTATGAGTCATGGAGAGGAAAATTGGGCCTCATGAGTGGGTGGGTTAAAATGCTGCCACAGAGAGGCTGAAATTGGAAAGAAGGTGGAACAGCAAATATTCCTCAGCAGCCACTTATTAAAACGCAGCGTCATAACCTAAGTTTGCACTTCTTATCGAGTTCAGCTCATTCATTAATTTTAAGACCGGAAATCCAAAGTCTGGGCTTGTTTGAGGAGTTGAGCGACTTATAGCTATAATCCCAATTAGCATGGTTGTTTTAAATGCAAAGAAGGTATTTGATAAGGAAAACAGAACACCTAATTGTTACAACTAAATATCAAGTGGAACAGAAAAACCCCAAGAAGTGATTTAGATTTAATGTTCACATGACATTTTTTTTTTTGAAGTCCAAGTCAAGTGTAATATATACACTCTTCTCTTATCAGACGGATGTCATTCAGTCTGTTACGCTTTAATTTATGAAACCAAATCAAATCTGTTTTGTTAACACAAATGGTAAATTGTTAAAAACAGTGTTGCTGTTAATTGACCAGCATTAATGTTTGTTTCCTTGAGTTCTTATCAACGAGTGTTTAAGTTCACACTAGATGCCAACTTCAACGTTTTTAGCAAGCCCCAATGTTTGCTACTTCCTGTGTTTGCACAACTTTCTCACCCTGCCTGTCAACATCATAAACAATCTGAACGTGGCGGGGAATTAAACGATAAGGACTACTCGTACCCCCAAGTCCCAGCTCCGCTGCCCGTTCCCACCTTCGCGGCGTAAATTCTGTCATGTCTGTCTGCACAGTGCGGCACGCTAGGGCTATTCATGAATGTCTATGTGTCGCCCAGATCTTTGTGACATTTCTGACAGTGACAGCAATACATCAGTTCTAAGGGAACAGTAAACACCGTAGAGGTAAAACAAAAAACAACTACTATTTTCCCCCACTTGGAGTATCTCTCTCCTGGAAACCAAAAAGGAATACAAAATTACATTGGTTTCCTGGTAAGAAAATTCACTTCATTCTGGCTTTTTTAAAAATTATTTCTGCTGCATCATCAACCCTTGTTAGGCTTAAAAAGAAAACTGTGTCCCTGAATGAAATTTTATGGCTGAAAATAGCTCCGTTGGGCGAGTTGCTGTCGGAGCAGTCCAACCACCTCGCAATCACAGACATGGACAGGTACATTAGTTTAACTGGCGAAAGTTATGCTAACTGCAGCTGAAAAGTTCTTCAAGAAACAAACTTCCTGTTGAGGAAAAAAAAAAAAGTGACCTTTCAATTGTGCAACGTTTGCCATGAGATCTTGTTTAATCTCTAATGAAGAGCTTCCTGTGTTGGTGACGCCAGAACAGAAATTATTTTCTAATCGACTATAAATTAGACAACTTAGAGACCAGACAGCAGGATTTGAGTCGTACTTCTTGGCAATTGCAGTAGGAAAACAACTTAGAGCAAGGATCAAAAGCAACAGAAAAAAAAAAAACTGTTTTTAGAGAAAAAAGGAGGAACTGTTCACAGCATAAATATAGCGCTATATGTTTCAATAATCAGATTACTTACTGCATAACCTGCTGCATAATGGGATCCGTTAGTGAAGATGCTGATTTTTTATTAAAAATTAAAAGTCATCAATCTGTCATGTCAAGTGTACATGCATGTAGCTTAGCTAGTGAGATGGCAAAGAACAGCATGTTTATGTCTTTTCATCATTAATGTTACTAATATCAATGCTTGAGATTTTGGCTGTAAAGTGACACCTTAAAAAGTTTTCTACTACCTTAAAATACTTCAGCTCACGTGAAGGGAACTAACATATTTCTCCACTTTTTACGCATTCATTGTGACACTAGAAATACCTAATAGTATAATATTCTCGTTACATAAGGCAAGTTAAAAAACCCATACAACTTATTGCTTCAGAATAGCAAACTACAACCTTCTAAGTAATTGAAATATTTAATTTTTAATATCATGCATGCATGCATTATTAGTTTGATGATAATATTTGAAGTGCTGTTCGTTGACTCTTGTCACAAATACTTGTTTTGCAGTTTGACAGTCTTTATTTTTCCCTTGATGCACACTGTATATATTTTTTGTGTCTGAGAGGGTAAAATTAGTTTTAAAAAGTGGTATGGAAACTATAATGACAAATCAGATGTGTTTTTCTAACATAGTGCAACTCGTTAGTAAAACAATGAATCCCAAACAAGTTCAATTTTGAGTTTAAATTATAGACCTGTCCTGTGGAATAGGTGTGTACTGACCTGTAATTAAACTGCAAGAAGTAACAACCCAATTACGTGTACTTAGCACATTTATTCTCATTTTTATATGCGACATGATAAATACTTTAAAAAAAAAAACGTGACAGTAATATTCCACACTTAAAGAGGCTGAATTCACAGCAATAATTGTAAGAAATAATCATTGCTGTTGAGAAAAGGAACCAGTTGTCCTTTTTCTCAACAGCTTTTCAAGAAGCTTCATCCTGGCAAGAGAAAAAATGATTCCCCCTGAAAACTAATAATAAATGTGTCAAGTATGCATACATGTTTACCTTGTGAAAAAAAAGCTTTCATTATTTCAGATTTTTATGGATTTCATAAAACATTAATATAGAAAACAAGGCGTAACCATGGAATATTGTATATAGCTGTGATGCCTAGTTATTTAATGAAAATGGCAAAATAGACTCCACACCAATGGGGGAATCCCTGTGGGACAGGTAATAGCATCACCAGCTCTGTTGTGCCTTTGGGACTGTTCTCTATTAGCCCTGAAAACAAACTAAGTAGTTCTGTAGGTTATCATACACCTTGTAGGTCAGCAGAGAGAACTGAGTGTCAGGGGTGCATTACTCCATTATCTGGTAGCTACACTGAAAAAAGCCTGCAGCAAGGACATTAAATGCAAACTTACATACTTGTACTGATGTCGTATTCTTAGTGCTCAGAGTAAGAGGGGATTCTTAAACTTTTTTTTTCCCCCAAAGGTTAAAATCAGGATCAGGGTTGTCTCAGGAGACATTAGGAGAATTTGAGAACACAAATTTAGCTATGACATTTATTTTTTTTCTTGTGATGTAAGATCTGATTGCTGCCATTGGTTGGTCAAAACCAGAAAATGATCCACTGACTGCGAATCAGGACCGGTCCAGGTCGGAGGTCAGAGCCCCACCATGATGTAATTGGTCCTCGCAAGAAGCCGCCCGCATATAAGCTTCACAGCATCAAACTGGAAGATTACCCCGAGGAGAAAAAAAAAAAGAAAAAGGGATCTCTTTGTGCAAACTGCTTTGCATCGATTAGCTCACTCTATCTAATCAGTTTCTTTACATTTTCTAATCCCATTTCTTTCCATGTAAAGATTCCAATCAGATGGGGTGGTTTCTGAGTAAACCATACAAATCAACATTAAAAAGAGATTTACTGAGGAGATAATGTCTGAAATAAATACAGGGTGAATGTGGACTCCCGATTGGAATTGGTTTTTATAATCACATTCTCTGGACTTGTTTGGATTACAGAAATACAGCATGAATTTGCAAGGAAAATGCGAGCAATACCTAGATATTAACAAATCTCTACAAGCTTTACGGGGAATTAGAATAAAAGCGTCGCTGCAGCTTCAACGTGACAGTCGGCAGCAGGAAAGCTTTCAGTGGAAACACTTGTATATCCCTTTTCTAATCAAAGAGTTGGACATACTTGATAAACAATGCACGGCAAAAAAGTTGCAACAATATTCTGCTGCATAACAGCTTGTTTTGTTTTTTTTGTCTACATTCTAATTCATGGCATGCTCATTTCAAGCTGACATTTCAATTTCAGTTGCTCTTTCATTTCAGTGCTTTGAGTATGGGTCTTGTCAGCACATGTATGCGTAGGCTGAAGACCATGACAGGTGAACAATCCCCCCACCCCAAAAAATGAAAAAAAAAAAATAAATCATCCGGATGAAATACTGTAGATATGCAACAGTGTGATGTGCAGTTTCTCCCACAAATAATAGATCTGTCTGCTGACACCAAGAACTGATTCTTTTGCAAATGTAAGAGATATTGAGGGGGGGGAAAAAAAAAACTTTCTCTTTTTCGCCTGGCCAGGTTTGCGTAATGCAATCGACACTTGAGAATTTACGACCTTCGTTGAATTTCAAATGCAGCGTTTTTCTGATCAGTAAAGATACAGCATCATGTCATACTCAAAGTAGGCTGTGTGTTTGGAACAACTGTCATAACATTACTGTGAAAAGCTGAGTATCCTACAAAAACTATCACGCTGCAACAATCTGGCCTCAAATTGTGCTGATTTTCTAAGGAACAGACTTAAAAATGTTAACCAACGTAACAAGGAAGCTGTTTAAGTTTTGTTTTTTGATTTGTTTGGATGTGGGGAAAACAGCAAAGCTGTGAAGTTCAGCAGGAGTGCAATAATGTTGCAATATCAGAATTAAGATATTTCTTGTTAAAGTGAAATGTGTCTGGTATCGCGTGGTTTAATGTCAACATGTGTCACCTTCTGGTGGAGATATGTAATGGGTTTGATAAGCTTTACACCCCGTCGTATCTGTGTTTGAGACTCTTATGCTTATTTCAGAAAGAAACCAGTTGTCCTTTTTCTCAGTGGGCTGGCTAGCAACATCCAAAGCTTTTTCAAAAATTAGAAAGATCTTCGGCCACTGCTAATAGTTTGACAGTTTTCTGGTATCTGGTAGAAAACAGAAACTGTGACAGTCTGGCAAATAAACAAGATACAGAGGAATTTTGAGAATACAACCACTAGCTAACCATTAGCTGCAAAAAGTATTTGCTTCAATTCTTTTTCTTTTTAGCCGGTTTTTATTTGCGTGTAATTACATCTGCTTTCTTGGGGAGGTTTTAATTATAGTTTGTCCGTGTAAAACTTTAACATTTCTACTTATATAATAGACCTTTACATATATAACATGTGAAGCCCTGCAAAATGTTATTTTTATTTCAACTGGGGTTGAATCAAGACAGAATGAGGCTGAAATAGGCAAAGCTATTTATTGATTGCCCTGTCTGCGGGTTGAAACAAAAGTACTCTTTAAATGAATGTATCGATGAGCCGGATAGATGTTATCTGTCTTAATGACAAAGGGGAGTCCTTGGCTGAAGGGGAACCTCATCAAAGCTACACATGCATAACCTTGCATCAGTGTTCAGAAAGAAAAAGGAAAACATTCAACCCCAGGAGTAGATAAGCTTTTAAATTAACCCCAACAAAGTTCATACAGATTGAAAAGAAAAGATGAAACCAAGTCAAGAGGTCATTTAAATGTATCTTTTTCTCACAACACCTGCACCAAAGACAGGAAGCAGAAAAATGCCAAAAACAAAATACAAATCATCAGTTTATTATTGCATTAATGAGAAAATGCTGAGATTTTTGAGTTACATCGGTAGATACATCCCCCTTTCAACTCTATTTTACACATCATCACACAGTCCTATTTAAGCCGCCCTTGCTGGATGAGTAAAAGGAGCAGCTAAGAAATGCCTTAAGTGATTGTTAATAAAGACACTATTTGCTGATCGTAGCCAAAACAATCTAAGATGTGATGCAGAGCACCTTTAAAAAGGGACAATACACCCGGCATGCTGGAAGTTGTGCTGTCTAAGCTTTACCCTTTTATTAAACTCACTTGCTCCTCGCTGCTGAATACAAACACAAAACAATGTAAGAGAGGTGAACAGCTGAAAAGGAAGACTTTTAGAATCAAACTAAACATAAATGTGCCTTTTGTCCCCTAAAGATTACTCTCACTGTTCAATAAGAAGGATGTTTTCTTTTTCCTGGCAAACCCGCTGAAATTTCTGTAATGAAAATGAGGCAAATTTGCAGGGAACATCATCCTGATTCTGCTCAGTCAGGTGCAGAGAAAGTACTAACACCACCCCTGAGCTTTTGTATTTTAAAGTTTTGTTTGTGTCTTTCAAATAACATCTTAGCATCTCAAAATATCACTGGTCACCATACCAATAAGATTTAGATGGTTGTTTTGAGAGGCAATCAATGACTTAGTCAAGCAATTTGTATTGAGGTTCTTTGTTTTTTCTCGTTTTCAGTCTCTTCAATCTGGGCAACTCTTTTAACTCTTGGTTGGTAGTTCCTTTTGGCTTTTAGTTTAGATCACTTTGTTAGCTATCCTCCTCCCTCAGGATATCTGGTCTCCTTATGCCACAGCTGTAGCACATCTTTGATCCGGTTCATCTGGTTGCTTTGTCATTTTTCCACCTCTATTCAACCTCCCTGCTTTTTGTTTTGTTCCATTCTCATGCCCGTTGCATGCCCTGTTCCTTTCACAGCAGCTCTGCAAGACTTTATTTTCCATTACTAGAAACTCATCACTTCACCTTTCTGCCTCTGGTTCTGCCTGCTTTTGGGCTCCACCAGAAACCAAACATGACACAATGACTAGAAACGCTTTGGAAGTGAAAGAAACATGACTACAAAATTTTGTGCAACATTGTATCTCCAGTATATTTGAGCATTGCCTTTTTAAGCCCTGTTATGAGAAACTGTTTCCAAACACAAGAGAGACGGGGAGATATGTAAATAGAAGTCCTTGATTAAAATTCTAACTTATTAAAATATCAGCGTGACCACAGATGCCAAAGAAAGAAAAAAGCATGTACGCACACACAAAGAACAATGCAGCAGCGAAGCAGTCATATCAACAATGTCCTAATTTACACATGACATGTGGGAACATCTTGAGACATTCCTGAGAGGGTTTGAGTCTGAGTCACACGGGTAGCATGGCGAGTGTGTTGTCTGCATTTGGCTAAGCTGCTGTTTCACAGCATGTGAGTTTTCACACCACTGATCTTTCTGCTACTGTGCTGCTACTGTCAATCTACTGACAGCACATTCACTTTAAATGCTACTAATTTGGATTATATATGCTAATTTTTATGTAATAGGGAGTCAATTTGGTTTAAAAAGTGAGTACTGAGCATATGAGACGATTGCTGTGAATTTGCCAAAATGTGGTGATTCAACAATCGGCCGGCTTCTATAACTCAAGTATAACTTATTGATTGGATTGTCTTTAATGTATTAAAACAACTTGACAGTAAATACAACAAATATTTTAATCCACAGTCTTATTCAAAAATTCCTAAGTGATAATGTTAACTATTTCTAGTGGTTTTGATCGTTGGATAATCAATCTCACCATCGATCGTCTGTAAGAGTTTATCTTTAAAACTGGCTATCGTTAAAACCATACAGTTTATGCCTGCTGCTGCTGTTATGCACAGTTTCCAACACTATTGCTTATTACTTTATTATAACTTATTTATCTTTGTTGATGCTGACACGTTAAAAATGTGGTTGTTTCTGTTTTATTTCTTTTTTATGTAGATGTTTGATGAGTGGACCTGCTGCAAATAGATTTCCCTTTGGGGACAATAAAGTTACGATTTATCTTCAACTTTATTAATTTACAAAATCTACATTCAGTTTTGAAATAATTCAACACACTGGCCAACTTACTTATTTTTTATTAAAATATTTGCTGCATTTCTATTCCTACTTGATTTGGTTTGTAATTCATCTTTAATGGTGGGAGTATTAGCAGCTGGTGATGCTCTCCTGGTTTTAAGTTTCCTTTTTTTCCCCAACTTGTGTAAAAGCACCAAAAGCATTTACATATTTTCACATTTCCACCACGATCTTCGGCGTATTTAATTTGGAGTTTATGCGACACAATAACTTGAAGTGGCACATTATTGTAGAGCAAAAAAAATGATGCAAGTTATTCTATTTTTTCTGAAAGAAAGCCTGACTCTAATTACTGTGAAACCTCTAAATGAAATCAAGTTGCATTCAGAAGCCACCTAATTCTGAACACTGTATTCATTCTCCTTGCTCTGCTGTATCCTTGGTAGTTTCTTTAGGCACACGTTGGTTTATGCACTTCTTTAGAACAGTGTTTCTGAACACTCGCTCTGTTGATAGAAGGTTGAAAGACTCTGAAGAGAAAGCATCAAGGACCTACCAAACTGCGCTCTCTGCTTCGATTTATGAATGATAGAGCCTTGTTGGTTTTACAACACGCTGCCACGCATGACTTCAGAGAGTTATTATGCAGGTTTCATATGCCAACAGGGACTCTTAAACCTCATCTTGTATTTCTGACACCTACAAAAGAACCAAACAGAATTTGAGAACATATAGTGCCGAAAGAAATACAGCCTGAGCCTCTTTCTTTTTCTGCAACTTGTGTCACTGAATGTTGTTTTTTTTTCCTCAAGTTAGAAAGAGTGAGAGCTGAAATAAATTTTAAAAGAAAAATAGAATATATGAACACATTTTTATCATTTAAACATGTGGGGAAAAGCAAGAATTTTACTTTTATTTAATTTACTTTCTGGGCATGTTCCCTATATTTACAGAAACGTACTCTTCTGAAGTAAGTTGGTGCAAACAACATTTTCTCCACATTCCATGAATTAGGGATGTTCACATTACATTGACCTTTCTTTTTATTTGTTTCAAGATATTTTCTGTCTTTTCTTTTAACCCTGCATCTAAAGAAAACCAAATGCTTTAGAATCCAAATGAGAAAAATTCAATATATCAGCATTAATGTCGGTATCGGTCATTGTTACCTGTTTTTAGCACCTCGATATTGATCCCATCAGTAAAACTGGGTCAGTATTAACACCTGATATGTATTTTCATCTTGTAGATGTTTGTGCATTTGCTTAAGGATGGGAGAGTGTTGGCCGTGTGTTATTTGTTTGGTCATGTGACAATCACGCAGCGTGGAATTGTGGAATGTTTGACTGACGCAGGGAAGCAACGTCGTCTATGAGGTCATTTTTATGGTGTTAGAAGGTTAGAGAAACATATATAATGTTATAGAACTGGTAAATATTGTGTATCAACCACTGTGGTCATATCATAAGATATCAATACTAATTTCTGAATATCTTTGAGTTCTGACGTGGATTGCGATTTTTTTATTTTTTAGTTACAAGGACTATAACACATAAAAGAGGAAAAATGTGCAGCAGATACTTTGATGTAAGAAGAAATTTTAGCTCCAGTGGAAAAGACATACGAATATTATTGGCTATCCATCAAAGCATATGTTTAATTTTTATTAATTTCAACAAAAAAAGCTTCAAAGTATGCATGATGGTTGACTTTTTTATAGACCAAACAAGGATAGTTTTTATGGACTTAAAGAAAAGAAAAAAATAATAATTCAGATATCTGGTTGATTGATTGGCAGATCTGAATATGTCATTTATAGACAACTAAACACTGGGGCAAATAATTTTAATGACAACTCAAAGATTCATTTAAATTGTCATGTTATAAAATTATTAAAAACACACTTAAGATGCCCCCACCCAAAATTATTTATACCAGAGAATAGATTAAATATCATGACTGAATTAAACCACCTAAAGCATGTCTTTTCTGACGGTCACAAGAGTCCAATACTTGATAATTAATCCTTATGAGAATCAATTTTTTACGTTTTTTAGTAACCCGCTTTATGTTTTTACAACTGAAAGGAAGATCTGAAAATATACACATGCATGTTGAAAGTAAAATTCTTAGCTTTTTTCCAAAATTGGCCTTAATGGTGAAGGAATATGGTACATCGGCTCTAAAGAAGGTTAATTTAAACAATAAGATTCGTTTATGGTCGTTATTTCTACTGGGTGCCAAAAATACTCCCTCTCTTTAGGATCAAAGTCATTAAATATGTATTTGCTTTTGATTACTCTTGAAATTAATTCATCAGGAAGAGCAGTGACAGGCCCTTGCTGTTACTGACAAAATGCTGTGGCAGTTACTGATAACATGAGCTGCTTAAGGATTCTGCACTGTAACCTTCCTATTCGTCTTTCGCTCTCCCTGTGGTTTTATTCCTCCGCTCCACACCGAGCTCTCCTTTCTTCTTCAGTCAGGTGAGTTGAGAAATGATACACAACCCAAGCATTTGTCAGAGCTACAATCCACTGAAACTAAATTACATTGAATGAAATTGCGAGAGAAGAGTGGGCAACGAGAAAGGATGAAGGGCTGGGACATTTATGAAATAAATGCACTTTAGAAGGAACTAGAGTGCAACATATCGACACAAACTGGAAGCTCAGAAAGGAAGGAAGACAGAAAACAGAAAGAGAGATGTATGGACAGCATTTAGCAACGAGGTAAACAGTGTATGGTTTGAATCTAACATTTGTGGCAATGCCCTTGAGCTGGCCAGTGAGGCATTGAAGAGTGCATTTGGGATGGGCAGTTATCTCCAAGGCTTTCCTTTCAGTGGTATAAAAGACATAACAGCAATGCCGGGTCTTGCTGAAGAGAAAGCCTCAAGGCTGAGGAGAAGCGGCTGCAAGGCAAATCTGCAAGAGGTACCACAAACGGCCCCACTTGACACCCTGTCATTGTCTCCACGCCTCGACATACATGGAACATTAAAAACTAGCACTGTGTGGAACGATGCATGCATGAAAACACACAGCACTGATGGGGTTAGTTAAAATATGATCCCAAGGCAAGTGTGCATCCACGTACGTGTTTTTGTTGTTGCAGTCCAGAGTGTCGTTTTTGGAAAACCATGTAAGGATTCAGAGAGATGCATCTGTTCTCTTTTTCAAAAGCAGGTGATATTACTTTATTACTTTAGCATTAAAGTTATGTTAAAATGAATCTATTCATGTTCAGAGTTCAGTACCGAAGCATTTTTAAGTGACAGTTCTGCAAGTACTCAAGTATGGGGTAATTTTACACAAAAAAATAAGGTACCATGTCAGATCAATTTAAGGATCTAAAACTGAAAAAAAGACAAGACAAACAGGAAATTGGAAGTCCAACAATCTTTACATAAACACAACAGAATTTAGCCATTGAAATGTTTATGACTGCAAGCAGAACATTTTTTTAAGGAGAAAGCAAATGGCCGCTAGGCTAATTCCTTCTTCCTTATAGAACAAACTAAAGATAAAGCATTGATGAAATCTTCAACAGTCAACAAAACAGCCACACAGGTATGCCATAACACTTCACTGCTCTATTTTCATACCTTACTGAATACATTTTCTTGTACTTTAAAGCTTCCCAGTATAAGGTTACAAAATGCTTTGCTTTAAAGTCCGTTTTCCATAAGCAGAACCTCCTACCCGTCTTTGGCTCTTGGTGAGCCTGGTTTCCTTTGAATGTCGAGAAGAAATGATGGGAGAGGGGCTTGATAGGTTTGAATAAAGTAATGGACTCCCTTTGAATAATGCAGAAGCAACGTGGGCAGTATGACCACCACAACACAACAGCGGATGCCTTCCCAACTGTGCCACTGGGTTCATATCGTGTGAAACGTCAGTGAAATCAAACTCAAAGCTCGAGCAAGATTCCAGCAGTCATTTTTGAGATAAATAAAACATGTCAGCGATGACTCTATTGCCCTTTATTCTCCATTCTCTGGCTCTCTTCTTGCCTCTCTTTTTTTTTTTTTTTTTTTTAACCATGCCAGACCATGAGGCTTTTCTACCAGCAGGTTGTCTGGATTACATGTTCTGCCATGTGAATTCTCAACAAAGAGCTTGCTGATTTGTTTTGATCAAACAGCAAAATGAAATTTGTTGTATTGTGCCTGGGCTTTGGAGCGCTGCTGTGCTGTTGTGACATAAAATTTGCAATCGAAGACATTTTAGCTACAAAAGGGCTGAAAGTGGTGTTTATTCAGCTGAACGTGATCTAAGGTTAATTTGGCATTGCTGAGGAAGGACACCAAGCAGCTGCTGCTCCTCCGTTTGGAGATGCTGGTGTCTTGCTTTGGGCAAACAAGCTACACATTTCAGACTGAGGTGTTACTTTCATGAAACTAAGCTTATCGGTACCTCAATGACGCTTCAACTACATACGAACGTACATTTTCTAAAACAATATACAGCTTCACAACACTATCCGTAAGCATTTGCACAAAAAATACGCCGGTGGCAAGCATAGAAGGCAGATAGGGGGCATAACACAAGAGCAAATAACATGTTAAAAATGCATTAAATTGCATTGTGGAATGTAAACCCAAATGTCATCCAAAAGAGTGTTGAAATGAGTAAATAGCTGATATCCAAGAGCAAGTGAATGCAATGTATAATGATGTGTGAGCTACGTAGTGCTCCCTTTCCCTCGAGCGTTTGGCTGGTGGCGGGGAGCAGGTGACGAGGACCGAGGGAACGAGAGTCCTGTTTAATGACCAGATCATTCGCTTTAAACAGTGCTGGACAACTGGAGTTAAAGTACACGAAGAACCAGGTTTAGTAAGTAAACTTCACAGATGTTTATTTCCTCATAGAGTCATCATTTAAAGCCTAAAGCCAAACAATATCAACAATGGGGCATTCCAACAACGGAAACCCCGCTCCCCCCAAAAAACAGCTGAACATGTCAGTGTTGTTATGCTATACTTTTAGCTTTTGGTACATTTTACAGCCTTAAGGCTGGGAGGTGAGGCATTGAGAACAATAAACTGCATGTAGAGGATCTAAAAATGACATTTCCACTAAACTGCAGTGACCATAAAGAGATACAGAGAGCAGCAGCACACCTGCAGCATAATTAGAACTGACTGTAAAGTATAGATGTATTTATCCGCCATCCCCAACATAGCTGCAAGATTTGGAAAAATATGATATGCAAAAGTCCTGGTTTTCCACTCAGACATTTCTGAATGTTACTGAATCTGGATCTGTGTGGTTGGATGAGTCACAGCATAAAAGTAATTTCCACGAAATTCAACTTTTTACTAAACTGAGATCTGAAGTTTTCTACACTGCCTGTCACAGTTTGTTCTGCAGTGAGCCTAAGACGAAAGACTGGTGTACTCTTACAGAGTGATATTGTCTTTCTGATGGCTTATTGTACGTCAGTCACCTGAAATATTTTGATTTGAATGTGATTACACATTGTGTTTAAAGATTCATCCAGTAACCAAGATTGGGCTCAAAAAACTCTGCTTACCAAGTCCAATATGTATAATATAAATAAATATATACAATGTCACTGCTTATTAGATACTAAAATATTTGGC
The DNA here is from genome assembly GCA_922788865.1 of Poeciliopsis turneri. Lineage (NCBI taxonomy): Eukaryota > Metazoa > Chordata > Actinopteri > Cyprinodontiformes > Poeciliidae > Poeciliopsis > Poeciliopsis turneri. The sequence goes on from CAKLNU010000126.1 coordinate 273,245, forward strand.
AGCTCATATTGTACATGAAAGTCACCATCCAAGCTGCAAAACTCTCTTGGCGTTGCCACTTTTACTTCTTTGCGATTCAATTTTAAGTTACTAACTTTCCTTCCAACGATTTGAAACACAATGAAGACTTTACATGACAAATCAAGCCTGCATCAGGAAACAACAACCTTTATGAGATTCACACTGCTCTAAAACCAATAGAAAGGTGTGCAATTACATTAGTCTGCAAATGTATGTGCAGTCACTCTATTTCAGCTCAGCGTGAGCATTACATCCAACTTGTTCTGTTATTTACAGTGGGATTATTTCCTCGCCCGCGCTTCCCCTTACTGTGTTTGGGTATCTGATAGTGCTGAGCGGAGCAGCAGGGAAGACAGGTTAGGTGACAACAACAACACTTATAGGCTGAGAAAAATGTGTCTGGTGAATGAAAGTGCAAAAAAAAAAAAGGCTTCCCAACAAGTGCTAATCCTCCTAGCATCCGAAACGAATAAAACCGAAGGCTCTGAAAGCCTGCCAGAATGTCTGCGTGTGGCCACAGCGTTGGAGATACCAAAACGGCTGCTTCCAGTGTCAGAAGAATGTGTCGATGCCAGAACACCAGTAGCTCACACCCTCACACTGTTAATGCTCCAGTTCCAACACAAAAGAAGCTAGCTGTCAACTCAGAGAAAATGCTGAGTTACATTTTGTCACAAACATGTTATGAGCATCATACTGAGAGTCGATGCTAAATATATCTTGGTTCAACATACATTTATATATAAATATATATATATATATTTGCAAGAACAACAAGCGTGAAGAGAGAAAAACAAGTGGGTTTTTTTCCCCTAATATGCATATTTTTGTTAGAGAACTGAACATTGCAATATGATTCATGAAAAGTAAATGTGTCACTTTCTTATCAAGGCTTACGAGAAGAAGTAACGAGAAAAATGCATTAAAAACCAACCAAAATAGAGAGAAACAAAATTGGAACATAGCTGTTCTTTCAGAAAATAGTAATCGATCCTCAAAAAAATCCGCAACGGATTTCCTAACGTGAAATCTGCAGGGAACGCAAAATGTATGTAGGTAATTTTTTTTTTTTTTTTTAAATTCAGCCATAACTTAGAAATGCTTTGCAATTCTTCCTATTTCTTTGCCCTTAGAGTTGATATTCCTTTGTTCACCCTTTCATGTTTGCATAATGTACTTGACTGCTGACATTTATATTATTGAAAAACATAAATATTTATCACAAACCGCCTGAGTAAGAGCCATTGCCAGCCAGCAAAAAGGACCTATGCAGCTTATATAAACTGCCTCCTCAAACACAGAGGCACATTTTACTTTCATGCAATTGTGGCATCGTTTTCCTGCCAAGCCCTGGTCACTCTTTCTGAACATCACAGCAACATTTCACCAATGTAATATGGCCACAGTGGAGATGCTACAAAAATGCAATTGCAAGCCTGCTGTTGTTTTTTTGTTGTTGTTGTTTCATTAAAGGTCATCTTTAAAAGACCTTCCACATATCAACAACAAAAGCACCCTAATCCTTGCATGAAAAGCTGTACTTAAGATATTTATGCTTAATCTAATATGTATGCAGTGCAAATTTCCAAGTCGAAGCTCATTTCAAAACTTGCGATGCAAAGAGATGAAAACCTTCAGGGCTACTTAACTAATTGACTTGCAAATGCTGCTTTGTTACACTGGCATGCAAGTTCAATGGAAGTCACTGGGTCAGCATGGATTCACCCGGAGAGAAAGGCTTTATGGTCATCTTCCTCCGCCGGCCAAGGCTTGCAAGCTGCAACATAACATCTAATTATCACGTTTTCATTTCTGGACAATTTTGCTACTAAGCAATTATTTTTTCCTGTGTCGCCAAAGCCTGCAGGAGAACAATGCATCATGTGTGAAAACAACTGCCCACGCTTTTGGATACATGTGAACCTGCTGAACATCACTACTTTCCACTAAAATACTAAAGGATCCTGTCATGTAAAAATTATGTAAAAAAAATAAATAAATAAAATAAAAATAGCGCAGATACGCAGCTTAGCGCTTCTTCACTCACTAATGCGCAATTGTTTTCCGAAGAGGAGCAGAAATGATTCAACTTCATGTCTAAACAGTATAAGCATCAACTACATGTAATTAATCACGCCAAGCAGACGCCCACGTCACTGTTACGCACCATTAACAAAAACTTGCAGTCATTAAAATTCAGTCCGTGAACATATTATGAAGTGCACGCACGTGAGAAATAGGAAAAATACCCCCCCCCCACCCACACTTCTGCAAGGTAACTACAGCCAGCGCCAAACGAAGCGACATTTCCATTTACACACCTTTGAGTTTATTCTCGCAGACTTGGAGCTCGTTAAAGTCTCGTGCTGCTTACCTCGAGCTAACGTCGCCGGGACTCGCAGACCAAGGAGCACGAGGACGGAAAAACTCCAGCAGCATCCTCCGGAAAACTGTCCCATCACTGCCGCGCTCGTCTCCCTCCCCGTCGGGTCTGGGGCCACCTGCCGCGGGTCTCGAGCATTTGTCGTCCCCCTCCACACCCCACCTTTTTTTCTCTCTTCAAACCCGTCTCGGTGTCCCGGCGAGGTTGCTTTGCTCGTCAGGTGCTGAGCTGTGGAGCTGCGAAGCTGTGAACCTCACCTCGCGGAATCGCAGTGCGGTGACTGGGAAAGAGACTGGGAAAGAAAGTGATGCTGAGCTTTGAAGCTGCCGACACTCAGCTGAGCGCGAGCGGAATAATCACTGAGCGCGCGGCAGAAAGCAGCGGCGGCGGCTTTTTGGGGGGGAGAGAGAGAGGAGTGAGCAAAGAGAGAGAGAGAGAGAGACAGAGAGAGAGAGAGCGAGGGTGGACCTGTTGAGAAATATAACGTGTGTACAAACCCACGTGCAGTCGTTTGTTTGGTTGTTTGCCACCAGCGGATACAAGCAGTCATATTGTTTTAATTGGGTTGTTATTCGCGCCTTGTTTTCAAGGCAGCAGAGTGGAGTGGCGGCCGATGTCGGAGCGGGCGTCTTGGGGTTGGGGTGGGCTCTCTTACAAATGGCTTTTCAAATCCGGTTTTTACTAATTAATGACTATCTGCAGCCTGTGAGCATATGGCTTCTGATTGGTGTCCTTTTGCCAATTAAGCGTGCGTTATCTCAGCTAAACGAGTCTATAGAGCAAGATAATATAATTCATCTTGCACCGCAATGATCAGAGCGTCTATTTCTCTTTTATATTAGAAATGATTGAATTTTCTCTGACTAAGTAGATCGGACGGACCCGAGGTGGTGTGAGGCTCTAACGGGTTGCTTCCGGCTAAGTCCATGACCATTGCTGAAAGTTGGGGGATGAAGGACAAAGATTGTTTTGTTTTTTTTCTTTTACAAGCAATCCAAGAAAAAGAAGAAATAAAACTATTAGTACCTTATAATGAAAATGAATATGTGACCAGACATCAATTATTGACAAGTATTGAAATATGACTCTTTATGCCTATATTGGTACATTTGTAAAACCAGCCAGGTTTTATTTGTCACCATAAACAGTGACAAAAATTTTCCTATGCTGCTCAGATTAAATCTCTTTTTTTTCTTTCTTTCTTTCTTTCTTTCTTTTTTTGTGTTCTTGTCTTTGGGAATCCCTACGTCAATGGCACCCAGTTCCTACCACCTTCAAACAAAACTGAACAACTTTTTGGCAAGAAAAAAAAAAGTTTTTTTTTTTCCTGTTACTTGTTAGAAACAGAATTAAAATGAACTCACCGATCTTTTTTTTTTCTTTTTTTTTTTCACAGATACCAATTCATATTTTATTCAGCTGTTACAACTTAACCAAGTGACACATTGTACCTGTGATAAGTAACTTTCTTTTTTTTTTTTTTTTTTTTTTTCTTTGTGGTATCCACTACGCCATGCCATCCTGAGCGCAGAAAGCCATGTTGACAACTCCAGAAACGTTTTCTTTCATCATTACATGTTTCTTTATGAAATTCTTTATATTTTGCACACTGTGCACCAACTAGCTTATCTTAAGAGTCATTAGCATTTAAATGGCGTTTTAATGCTAGTTAGCAGAGGATAAGCTCGTATTCTTGCCATTGCGTAGGTTTGCTTATTAAAGGTTTTGTTTTTTTTTGTCTTGTTTTTTTTTTTTTTATGTGGATTTCTGAAGTAATTACAGCAGTCAGATTGTTGTGGGGCACAAATTAACGATTCTTATTGAAATGCTGGGGAAAACACTACAGTGAAATTAAGACGCTTCAGTCAAGCACCTCATGCACTCGCTACACACAGCTGCGCAGTTTTATCGGCGTCTCTGCAATTCATTTGTTTTGCGACAAAAACTGTTTCTAAGACGGCACATTTAACCACAAAAAAACCAGCAGACAAAAAACAAACATGCCTTGTCATTAGCCACCGTAAATGGCTCACGACGAGCCGCTGCCGTCACGAGAAATGTGACGATCCTTGAAAGACGTTATGCTTCTCGACACAATCCGACTGTTAATTACATACAGTGTTTTATTAACTTACGTTTCCGAGCTGTATATTTTAACGTGGGTCTGTTTTGTATGCAAATCGTGCCACTTTGACCCTTCTTATTGCAGTATTGATGGAAACCTCATTTGTTCATTTCCCCAGCTTGGAGCTTGGGGTTCCGCTGTCAGGCGAGGTTAACCAGATAATAACCCAAAAGAGACCCATAGGCCGTGCATTAAGTATTTCTCCTGGGCTGAAGGCTATCGAGCTAACTGTCAGACTATGAAGAAAAGAAAGGCATTGCAAATGTTTTTTCTCCTGTTGTGTGTTTGACTTACAGCTTGCGCTGCAATGTGACAAATTCAATTGTTGTTCTACTTGCCAAAAGTTATGAGTAACACTTGCAAATAATCAGCACATATGACAGGATACACTTTACATATTGAAACAATAATAATGCTGGCAATACCCCCTTGCATCTCTAATGGACTTCACAGTGTCCCATATTTGTGTTAAAGGTTTTGAAAATTAAAAAGCGTTTAAGTGCCTCACTGTGGAAAACAATGATGTGGATGTTGCTAAGCAACAACTAATTTACTGATTTATTCTTCTTCTTATTTTTTACTGCAGCAAGCCATCTGACAAATCCAAACAGCTGGCCATGCAGGAGGAAGATTCTTGCTCCGTGCTGATTATTATCGTTCGGTTCAAAAATGCTTTTCTTCTCTCAAAGGGAAAAAAGACGCTGTTGTAAGAATCCTCAGTCGATGATGATGATGCTGTCGACAGAAAGGCTCTTCAGTAGCAGTCAGTCTTGCAGCAAATCTGAAGAGGCCTCTGCCAATGTGAAATGGTTTGTTCTTGCTACAGGACAAGAACAGCCGCGATTCTAACTATGTAGCCTAGCAAAACACAATCAGCGTGAAGAGATCGTGGTAGTCACTTCTCATTGGGAGAATCTGTCAATGAAATGATTGGTTTCAGTTCATTCACTGAAACTATTCGTTCAGTTCAATGGATCGCTCATGAACAAAAACACTACAGCATCGTTCCACTATAATATATCTTGGATGAAGCCATGAGCTTTTGATAAGCACTGCTTATCCACCTCATTTGCTTTTGCCAGTCCTCGTTGTAGGCATTATTTGAGCTTTTGAGATGCTAGTCGGCTACTTCCAGTTGAAAAGTAATTCAATCTGGAGAGACTCAGGTGGAGAAAGACAGCGATTAAAAGGGTATATTGACATGCATGAATTAAAGTTCTTTGGCGCTCGGGCCCCGGCTGAGGACATGGAGCTGTGAATTGCAATAAGCTCGGCTGAGCGTTCCCGATGCTGATTAGGAATGTCATCCCCCAGGGCCCGACACTGGCGGTGGAAGTTTAAGAAGGATGGGTGCCTGGAGAGCCAGGATAACGGAGGTGTAGAAGGGGCAGAGGTGGGTTGTGCGCACCTGGAAAGCAGAAGATGTCATGGATGGAGGTCCTTTTCAGCACGGTTGGTGATTGGCTTGGTCTGGGGTTGATAGGTCGATGGCGATGAGCGAGTCTCACTGATTGGATGATGCAGGTGGGGCTAGCGAGTCGTCCAGTTTGAATTTAAGCCTAGGCTTCATTATTTTGTTGAGACAAACTCATCCCAAGCTGCACAGCATCGATAAGCCATGACAACATATTGCTAAATTGCAAATATCAAATATGAACATAAATATGTTTTTCCATGAAAACATGTTGACAGTATAAACATTTTGATAAGTTTTTACTAGATAAAGACCACAAAGACCCCAGGTATCAAGAGTCATCCAACAATGTCTTGATTTCAGACTTAATTTTTCAAATCACTTGTTTTGGTCCATGTTGTACTGACAGCTTTACTGAATTGTTTCGTTTTGCGGAATCAGTTTTCACTGATTTTTGGTTGTTTTTTTTTTTTCTTCAATCGGTGTTCACATCTCTTTGTCTTCTTACTGCTGAGGCAAAGCGCTTACCCTCCCTCCTCTGACTTTGGCTGGCTTTGCCAAGCCTGTGTTTATCTCGTCTCTGGTTCCAGCGTGTAATAAAGTTCTTTTATTCTGCATCGTGTCCTGGCCTCCGGCGTTTTGGTACTCCGTCTCCAGCTTCACCTTTAATTGTGACATACTTGCACTCATCGAGTACAAAACGCGCCTTCACAGTTTGACAGAAGTGTAACGTTCTGCTTATAAGATTTACAAGGCCGTTCTAGTAAACAAATGGCTTAATTATTATGAAAACTCAGAAAATAGATTACATACAAACAGAAAAAAAATGTTTCCTCGTTAGTCACATTTATGTATTTTCAAAGTGTTTTAATTATTTTTTCTCTTTTTTAATCGAACATTTGCTGTTTTGGAAAAAGTATATTATTATTATTATTATTATTACTGTTATTATAAGATTCTTCATTAGGCTTGCTACAAGTATCCTGACAGAATGTACATAACTCTTCAAATAGTATAAATTTTACTTCGGTGGCTCAAAAAGCAAAAAGCTGTTGCCTGTTACTCATCCATTTATTCCACTTATGTTGCACAGTCCCAGCTTTAGAAGCAGGAGACGATCTTTCAAGTCAAGACCAGCCATTATACGCAGAGCAGGTTTGTACTTTCTTAATTATGTTGATTCATTTAGCTGTTTGTGGAAGTATTTCAAGGACCACATACAGATTTGAGCTTCCCCAACATTTTCTGAAATGATGAATTTAGATGAGTCTGTCACTAAGCAATACTAAAATATTTAAGATTGAGTTTTTCAAACAGTTGCATTCACAAGAGGTTTAGGAGGCCACAGTCAAGAGGATTAGCTTTACTTGGGGGGGAAAAAAGAAAAGAAAAGCATGTATCTGCCTGGGATAAAAACCACTTAAAGAGGAAATGACTGGACTGGAGAGCAGTTGGAGCACTACAAATTTTAACAGAAGGCCTAGTGGCTCATTATTTAGCTTTGAAGCCAAAACATGGATCTGAGAATTACAAGATCAAACGCAACATAATTATGTTTAAGGTGTAAGTAAATACAGGGGAAGTTGGCTAGTTGCTGTGTTTAGCAACAAGCTAGCCACTTTTGGCAACGCTAAGCTAACAAGACAACATTTCTTTTCATTTTGTTTTCAAACAATTAAGTAACATTATGACATTATGACATGTTGTGTCATACTGTCTGTGTATCAGACTTATGAAAATCCAATGTATTCAAAGTGCAATTACATAACTATCACTAGCTTTTTAAACACGTGGCAGCCATGTTGGATTTTAGGGGAAGGCCTAGCAAGAAATGCGCTCGCTAATTTCAACATTTTTATTGTCAGAATTGCTGAATTTTTGCACTGTCTGTCCATCATGTCTTTAAATTGGCAGAATACACAATTGTATTGCACGTGTATCGTATGCTGCCATTCCATAGCCTGCCTAATATGTTTACTGAATATGTGTACCATATTTAATCTTTCTGATCAGGGTGAAGTAGAAAGTGCTGCACTGATAGGGGGCAGTGCTGAGCCCCGTAGGCAAAATGAGTAACAGATGCATGTCGCTCTTCTTCTACACATTGGAAAGACTGAACACATGCATGCAGAACAGCGCTGACCCAGGACAAAACTTCTTCGGGGCGATCATCTCCGTTTTTTAAATGTGTGAAATAAAACGAAGCATAATTAAAAGCTATTTTTGAATCAAGTGCTTCAATATCGAAATACCATCTGGGTTCATCTACATGTACATCCGACTCCTGAGGAGTCGGTACGCCCCCCATCGTCAACCTCGCTGTGCGCCGCTGGGTTTAGGGTCGTCTCCTAAACTCCTCCTAAAACGTGAAAAGCATTTTTAGAAAGATGTAACCATGTAAAGAGCTAAAGAGCTACCGTCATCCTGCAGCATCAGTGACTCGCTACCGCTTTGACTGACAGGTCCACAAAGTCCACATTTGTCTTCAGTGCATTGAATTGAATTTACATTAAATAATGCAGGTTTTTTTTCCCTCAGGATATATGTTGATCAGCATATTCACAGCCTTTCCTCCACCCCAAACATCGGAGGGTCTTTACTGAGTTAGCAGAATCTACTTGTCTTTTTCTTTTTTTTTTTTCCAAACACGGGCTCTATGTATTAAAATGACTTTTGTTTTGATCCACACGACATTCTGCTGAGCTTGCACGCCTCCCGCAGCATCAGGCTCATTCTTCACATGCTGCACATATTACAACACAAATTCCAGTCCAGGCGAGGACTTTCCCGCTCACTCGCATAGAAAAGCCGCTGTGACATTGAACGCCTTGGTGAGCGTTCAAGGCAAAGTGGCAAAGTTTGAAATTTGTTTCCTATGTTTTTGGGGAAGATTTTTGAAAGAGAGAGAAAGAGGAAAACACTGGAGTTGATTTTATTTCAAAGTTACCCTTTATTTTTTATTTATTTTTTATCGAGCGGGACGTCCTCCAGATTTCCTCGGGGCGCTCGCTCAACCATCTGCTTTATGTGTTGGACGATCTTGAAACAACGACTTTCATTTTTTCCAATTCCGCACTTCTTATTTGTTTTGTTTAGAGGGTACGAGGGTGTAAAAGGAGCCAAAAAGACTCAATTATGTTACAAAAGAGATGAAAGAGAATCAATGTCTTTGGGGCGCGTTTTGTCGGCAACGTATTTTTCATTTATCAGTCGTTGGGATCAATAATGGAGGAGGGAAAGATGGAAAGAACCGTGCTGTTTACCGAACAAGCAGAAACTGCAACCGGGGCGGGCAGTCAAAGTCCCAGACATCATGAAACTGGTGACATGAATCAAACGAAACGGGAAAACTGGAACGGAAACAAGCAATGTTTTACAGGAAGGACAGAAGGAAAGCGAAGAAGCCAGAGACTAATATCTCCATCACGTTACCGTGTTGCGTCGATGAAAGAAAACATGGAGCTTAGATTAAGTAACTGTCCTGCATTGTCCTCCTTCACACACCGTATGCAATTGGTGTGTGAAGGAGGACTAGTCTAGCCGCCACACAGTTTAAAAAAATAAATAAATACAATTAGTGGCAACAAGTGGAATACTGCAAAGTTGCGGCATGCAGACACTTTGTCTACGCCGACAAAGACTCACCCACTTCTTCATGTGATTTTTGATAAATTCAGCCTGGGACTTTCCCCACCATAGATGGTCAGTCGATTTCTAAATGTGGGAACGAATGAAATAAAATGCGACGGTGATTTACAGCAAAAGTAACTCTGCACACTTGTTCTCAACACACACTTACTGTGCATAGGACTGTCGCAATTACCGATAAATCAGTAAATCGCATGATAAATTAAAAACAATGTCCATCTGGATGATTTATTGTTTTTCTCTTTTCTCTCTCTTCTTACCACAAACTGGGCGACAAAAGTCTTCAGTTTGGTGCTTCGATGTCAACAAGCTCATTTTATGGAAGACTTCATAATTCAATGTGTTTTGTGGTTTTTATTTAATTATTTTAGATATTTAACATGTCTTCCAGCTCCGCTGTTTGATAGAATTGAAAGTTTATTGATCTTTCTGAGTGTGTTGTTGGATAACAATATTACTGACATCAAATTTCAGCAAAAAATTTGAGACATGACAGAAAACAGGGGGATGAAAAGCTAAAAAAATATGACGTTCCCCAAAAATGTGCTTTGATTTATCCTATTCAGACCCATGTGACAGGCTCTCTATATTGTGGCGGTGAAAGTCAAGACAAAGTAGAAATATCTTGCGAATCACAGAGAGTCTCCTTAAAACACTTACTCAAGACGTTTTGACTCAAGACGAGATGACTTTGAGCTCCACCACCGAGAGGGAAGAAAAAAAACAATGCGCAGCAATCAATTCAAGATTAGATAAGGACCAGATCTCCTTGTATCAAACCACATGCTTAGGCAGTCAAGTACACCTCCTACAAGCTCATTGGGGGTGTGATTAGTTGTTGCACTCTTGCGATCAAAAGTGAGTGAATGAAAGGGAGCTGCGTATGTCTGTGTGCTGTAGGACGTAACGGGAAAGTCGTAAGAATTTGCGAAAACAGTCATTTCAAGTTGGACCCTTGTTTAAAGCAAAGATCTATAAAATAACTTAGTATAAGGAAATAATTATATACTTTTTTTTTTGATGATGATGAGCATGAGTGGCCATTAAACTTAGTTAAAGTGATTCTGCTATACATTCACATTTAGCCTGACTACATATAATGACAGTGACTATTTATCCTGGCTTTCACAACTGAAGGATTTACTTTAATGACTTGGTAAACAAGAAGATCTAATGTTGAATAATCTCTTGATGCATGCCCCTCATTTCTAAGGCCTATGGCTTTCATGAACACAAAAATCACTGATACACTCGCCTACTCTGTTTTGATGTCTGTAATTTGATTTCTTGGCTTTGCACAGCTTCTCTGTATATTAAAAGAAAGAAAAAAAAATAACCCAACAACACACAAGCAGTAGATCAGTTTGTGATGGACCGAAATACTACACCACAAGAGACTGCATTAAGACAGGAATTCCCCGTGACTGAATGAAGCATATATGGCAGGAGTGGGCAGTTTCCCCTTTTTTTTTTCATTTTGTTTTAATGGGGTTTGAAGCGAAGAGTAGAAATATACGTATGTAGTTTACAAATCCTGTGTCTCCTATTCTGTCGCTAAGGAAAAACTGCACAGATAAGGTTATTTTAATCCAAATTAAACAAAAAACAAAACAAAACAGAAGTCTGAATAGTAGATCTACCACATATGTAGATCTGCCGGTTATATAAGCTGTGCACACAACGAGGATTAAGATAGGCTTTGCATGCCAGATAAACAGTTAACGCCGTGTCCAAAAACAAAGGGACCAGAAAGAGTAGATAAAACTGAGCAGAGGGAATCTAAAAGCAGCCGTCACATCGCTCATCTTTCCAAAATTGGCACACCTTGGTTGGTCGCGAACGTTAAGAAAGAAGCTGCATTTCGTGGAACATGAGGTCTTTCTGTTGCGTCTTTCAAATGTGTTTTGCTTTTGGTCAGCCCCTGTTTCATACAGTGTGTGTAGCAAGGGATGAAGTCTGCAACCTTAACCAACACAATGGCTTTTTCACAGTTTCTAAGTGCATTCAAGAATTACTCCTTTAGTCAATCGCAGGAGACCTTTAGTGAGACGTTGATTGTATTAATCTATGTCAATGTATGTTGATCTAACATGAGTCCTGTTTCTGCGAAAATAAATAAATAAATAAAAGAAAAGAAAAAAAATCTTACTTTTGAACTGGTCCACCAATACCGGTGTTTTAATAAATACATTTTAAATGCAGTGTATTAGTTGAATAGACTGAAGAGGCACATCACCTCTCATTTAACGGTGTTTTTATCTTTCGACATACTGTCACGACAGTTTCAACAAATACGGACAAAACATATTTTTGTGAATGTTATGTACGGCGGCATTAAGTCAGGCTAACATGCGCAGTGTCCTTTTTGTCTAAGTCATATAAAACATTTGATAATCATCATTGGAATTTTTCACCATTTCCAAAAATGAATTTGTTGGTGACCCAAGTTTGTGTAAAGTTCTTCAACGTTCAACTCACTAAAACCAGGATTCACAATTGACTGTGAGGCTCCAGGCTTTTTTCTCAAACACCAAATACAAAGGTGTTTAGTGTACCTGCAGTCTGTGTTGCTGCACTCAAGCTGTCAAACCAGCCCTCCCATAAAGCTGCAGCGAGGGCTTATCCAGATTTCTGGGGGTGGAAATGGATATTGACCTAAACCTGCACATCCCACATCAGGGCCAAAATAAGCCTCCATCACTTATTCTTTGTTCTTGGCAGGAAGCAAAGCCTCACATAAATTAAGTTCTGTTTTTGTCTCTCACAATTTCTTGACAAAATATTTCTTTGATCAGCTCTATCTCCTCCTGATGACTTTCTTTGCTGTCAGAAAACTACGATTACATACGCAGTGGAAAACGTCTCGCTGCAAACTGTGGCTTTTATATTCTTTATATTCTTAATTGTTAAAAAATGCAATCCGGTTTTTGAAAAAGGCTACAATTGGGTTTTTTTTTCTTGCAGTAATTGGTGCATTGCTCACATTATTCCCTGCAAAAGCTGAATGGAAAAAAGACAATGGAATCTCTTGAAAAATACACAATTTATCATTATTTCTTTTGTGCATGGTGTACGAAAAATACCACACGTAAGTGGTACAAACAAAACCATTTAACAAAACCAGTTAAATGGCTTTGTTTTTCCATCTAACTGGACAAAACTATCTTTTCTTATTTGACAAAAACCCCAAAAAATAAAAGATATTTTTTATGAAGTTGTGGAATGGCTGCTTTAATCTGGGAGTTCTTTGTCACGCACAGAAAGCAAAACTTTTCTGAAACAAAGCCTCCCACTCAGTACCTGCGCTAGCGCCGTTTCGTCCAATTATTTTTTGGTTGAAGGCCACCGGAGCATTCAGGAAAAACAAACCAAAAAACCAGGCGCATAGAAAATGTGTCTAATTTCTCTGGATGTCTAAGAGGAAATAAACCTCACTGTAGGTTTTGCTGGTAAAGAAAGAAGACAAAATTTGTATGAATAGCGTTTCAGGACCGGCTTATTCGTTCATGAAATCCAATTCAAACGTTTGCATCTTGTCACGAAACGCAATCAAAAATAAGAAAGATTTCTCCAACTTCAATACGACATCTTTCTCTTTCTCAGTCTTTTTTTTTTTTGCTTTATTTGTGATATTCTATAGCAAATGAAAAGGACATCAGCACTGATACACAGCAAGATTTAGGTAGTAAACTGAAGAAGAACATAAAGAAAGTTAGCTTTGTTAGTAGTAAAATTCATACACAAAACAGTTCAGTTTCACTAGACTTCTAGGTAAGGCTCGTCTGTAAGCGAAGAGCAAGAGGCCGCTTTAATTAGAGCTTTTTTGAAAAACACAAACTTTCAGTCTCTGAACGTAAACATTTCAGAGTTGGATCCTTGAAGAGTTGCGGCTGAAATTGTGTTTCTGCAAAGCCCTGAATCAGAGAGATAAAAAAAACAAACAAAAAACGCATTTCACTTTAAGACAAAATAAATAAAGAGTAAAAGTTGAACAGAATGAATTAAGATGACTCATAGTCAGAAAAAGCAGTAAAGTTCGGATTTATGCACTTGCTTTTCTACTTTTTAGGACGCATCAAGAATACAAAGCACCGCGTGTTCAATCAGGACAATGGAAACTAGCTTTCAGAATATATTTTTTTCTCAATTACTTAAAATAGCACAAAGGCAATTAGATCTCTAGTAGAAAACATTTGTTAACAGGGACAACCTAGTGCAAAGAGTAAAAACATGATAATGTTTCCAAGAAGTAAAGAGCCACCAGACCACAGCCTGCACAACAAATGCACCTTTAATAGAATAGATTCATCCATAGAGCGGGTGAATATTTAAAAGGCGCAGTCAGATTTAAACGAACAGTGCAGGGTAATAGCAGGGTACTAATAATCATATGCTAACACCATTTTAAATTAACATTGATAAAGATGCATATCATTTCTATTTTTGCTGTTGAAAACGTGTTTTCATTGCACATTCTGAAAAAGAATAATAAAGTATCATAGCGAAACTAATAGAGTTTTTTTCCCCCGCAGCTAATCTGTTTGGAAAATCATCACAGGAGACGTGAAACGGAGGCGGTGAGGGCAGGGTGAAGGACCGAGAGACATTTGAGAAGTCGCAAAACCTTTTCTGTGCACCTACTACCAAACCAATGACATGAAGAGTTATTTTCTTTAACCCAGTACTCTGATGTTGCGCTGAAAAAAAATTGCTTTTTGAGAGTCCGAACATAGAGGAGAAGAAAAAAGAAAAAAAAAAAACAATCACTTTATTTTACAACCAAAAGAAGGGTGCCAATTTAGAAGGAAAAAAACAAAACATGAATGGTATTCGGAGAGCAAGGTCACATGATCGACGAGGTCACGGAGGTTAATAGACATGATGGAATTATTTGAAAGAAATAAATAAATAAAAGACAAGAGTAGGTATTCTTACATTGTTTGAAATTGGACCTTGAGAGGATCGGGTGCCTTCTTCTTCTTTCTTTTAAGTCGAAAATGAATATCGAGGCGCATGTGTGTGTCTCTTCCAAGGTCCCGGTCTGACAAGAAGAGGGACCCGTGTATTAAAAAGTGTATCCTTTGTGGCCGTGTGTGTGTCATGGGCCCACGGCTCACCGGGGACAACAAAAAGAGCCGCTATCAACAAACAATGGGCTCTAGTCTGAGAAAGCCATTCCAGTGGCTGTGGCTGGGGGTCTGTGCAACTAATCAGACCCCCGGGACGAGCTCACAGACGACCGTTTCGGTTGTTGATGCTCTGGGATTCTCAACACATAAGGACGGAGAGGTTTAAAGTCACCTCTCCACACCCACCAGATCCTCTCTTCCTTTGTTTGTTACACACCTGCAACAGGGTGACGACCGCAGGCCAACGCTGAATTAATGAATGGAAATATATGCCCACTTGGATGGCGTCACGTTCCTGACGCCATCCACGACGCAGGATGCAGTGTACCGTTATCGATACGGCTTGCTATACATTAATGCCAAGAAAAGAAGAGTTTAAGCAAATAAACAACCGTTTCAATAATGAATAACGACGCAAGACTGCGTAAGTATGCAAAAAAAACGAAATAAATTTAAAAAGAAATGACCCAGACCTCTAAAGACATGCTCCCAGGCAACATTTTTCATTTCGGATGCTAAGGAGAGTCTTGACAAACAAGGACACAGCGGGATGCAGGAAATCCGAAGGTCTATCTCCCCTTGCTCATTGACTAAATGAGTGCTCAGCAATGCAATACATCATTATTTAATAAACACTTCAAGGGGGGAAAAAAATAAAGTGCAATTTGTCGAAAAATACAAAACAAAAAGATACAAATTGAACCTCCTAGAATAATATACAGTGATGATACATAGCAGGTTACTACAGGGTTTTCTGGCAACTGTTACAGCTGTTTTTATTATAGTGGATTACAACTGAGGGGGGGGAAATGACACTTGAACACTGTTTATAATATATAATAATTTTTTTTTGCTGGATTATATTATTACAAAAATAAGACACTGTTTTTCAAAATGTTTTGGAAATACTAAAGGTTCAATCCTAGTACCCATCTTATTCAACATCCATATGCTCCTGCTGGCTCCTAAGATAAGATTAGCTGCCGTAACTATGCAGATGATGCTCAGCTCTACATTACGACGTCACCAGGTGACTCTGCTCTGCATCCCCAGAACCAGAACCAAACCTGGAGAAGCAGCTTTCAGCTTCTATGCACCAGAAATCTGGAACAAACTTCCAGAAACCTGCAACACTGAGTGCCTTTAAAATCCCGCCTGTTTGGAATTGATTTCAAACCGTAATGAATTACGAATTTAATGATAGCACTTCACTTAATCTCATGTTGTGATCATTGATTCCATGTTGCATGACTTTTTTTTTCTGTGTTTTGTGTTTGTCGTGATGGAAAGCACTTTGAAATGCCTTGCTGCTGAAACAAATAAAATCTAATTGATTGATTGTGACAGAAGGTTCACATTTTGTGAATAGAGCCAAAACGTTTAACAGAAGACAAGTGGTTGCTCACGTCCTCATTTTCTTTTTTTATTTCTCGCACTTGTCTAGAACAAATCCTGCAGCTGTGAGTTGAGCACATGTGTGCACCTCACACCTCGGCGGGGAGAGTTTCTGAGAAGTTTCCCTCCTGAAAGCCTGGTTCTAAATGCTCCGGAGTCCAAGAAGCCGCTAAAGTTAATGAACGACAAGATCGAGAAATTAAAGTGAATTTCTTATTAAAGTAAATACTTGCATGAGACTCTCATGGCACTGCAGCAATCTACTGGTTTTGAAAGAGGATGTTGTTCCAACAAACATTTGAGTGTGTTCAAAATCCTTTAGAGATGATTTTTTTTTTAATCTTCACATTTGGAGATGAAAATCAGAGATCGAAAATGAAATGCATCTACAAATAAAATGCAAGATCAAGGAAAACGTTTCATTTTTTTCACAGACATGCATGAATATGACATGACTCGTCATTGAATGGTTTGGAAGAATGAAGTTAAAAAACAAAATTACACTTATAGAGTTCGCCCAGCTCTAAATAATTACTTATTCAGTGTTAACGTAGCAAAAAGCAAAAATGTTGAGCTCATCACACATCATTCTCATCCATTCTTCTTATTTAAGTCAGTGTTTGCTTTTTACTTGTTATTCTGCCGAGGTGTGGCGCATGTTGCGTCGTATGAGATGTAAAACTATATTTTTGTTTAAAACTCCCCTCCTGTAATCCTGCCCTGAAGGGTCTGATATTCACGCAAAGATGAAAACCAATCGAGTCTGTCGACTTGTGCGACGCTGCCTGCAGGATCACAGTGTCTGCCGATTAGAGCTCCTTTTTCCTCCCCGAGTCTGTCACGTTCACACCAAGCAGAAATAAACATTCTGACCATTTGATAAGTCAAAGCATATTTCATTGTGTGCCTAACTTCACGTCTTGCCAAAAGTCAAATGAAAATTTTAGGACTTTTATTTATATTTAGGTGAAAATGCACCCGGACAGCAATAACAAACAGATATTGGTTGTCTGAAGGAAGTTTTCTTTGTTTACAGAACCTTTTTATGAAGCTATTTTCATTGTTTTGATGGTTTAATATTTCTGATCCAGACGCAGATAAAACTGTCTGGTTCAACTTGATTGCCTTTGGCTTTGGAATAACATAACAAATCTTTTCCAGATGAGCCGGCACACCTCAGTTGATAACAAGTTGGGGAAATAGTAACACTCTTCATTGTGGATGCTGTTACTGACTAAAGGAAATTCAAGATTAGCAATTTTCAGAGTTAAACATGAAGCCCCAGAGATGAGAGAAGGAGTTTAAGAGAAAAGATTTGACTATGGCTCAGGCTGCAAGAAAGCGAGAGAGAGCCAGACTTTCAGCTGGTAACAGGACAGCTAACTAGAGAACAGCAGCACATTTATTTGACACTTTTGAGCTTTTAACCTGTTTGGTGTAACTGAATTTCAATCTGGCTTGTAGTAGATTATTTGAATCCATTATTTCTTAATATGAATTAGACCTATAAATATAAATTGAAAAACTACCAGGTCTTTGAAATTCCATTTTAAATTTGTGTATGTAAATCAAATGTACATCTCTCCGTTTTCGCATCAGAAAATAAAAAGATCTCCACCCAAGACAGCAGGCAGATATTCCTTTCACAGTGACATACGTCACTGGATGATAAATTGTCTGAGACGTTTTTTTGCGATAAATGATAATAATGTTGTTTTTTGAGACCATTTTCAAGCAATATGCTAATGGAATAATAATGCAAGTCTCCCTTCTCAAACGCCAATAAACGTTAATTTCTAACAGCTAACACTGAAACTGTAAGACATTTTAAATGTCCAAAATAAGTAAAACAACAAATAAAATGAACCCTGAAGTTTCTGCAAACAAAGCCCAGTGCTGAAGCCTTTTGTCATGAAGAGTATTTCATGACAAAAGTTGGCTTGTTTTCATTTACTATGTGATTAACTGCTTTATTGCAATAGGCCTACAGGAAAAAATGCAACATTTACTCAATTATACTTCATAAAAACAAAAACTACATCATAAAAACTTCCTCTTTTTTTTTCCTAAGCACCACTTTCAACACATTTTGAATCTACAAGTAGGAGAGCTGTGAAAATATGAGCAAAAAAAAAGAAAAAAAAACAAGTGACAAACTGGGCTGTCTGCCAACATTACCACCGGCAGTGTAGATCTTAAAACAGAGTTATCTCAGCACAAAGTTCAGATCATGTCTCATGTCCTCTGAGACCTATTACTTGTTTATTCTAGTCAAGCTCGCAACTTTAATTTTCCCCTTTTTCCGAAAAAGCACAGTAATTTGTGTGTGGAATGGTTTATTTATTATGTGAGATACTAAATCAGTGTAGCGTCTCACGTCTCTCGTCCGCCTTTGATCGTCTATACCTGCGTGTCCTTGTAGGATTAAGAGGGAAGGCAGGAATGTTGGGGATACAGGGAATTTGGATTTGCTTCATCAAGTCCATACTGCAGTATGTTCAATCACGCACCATTCACACACGCCCTCGTAATAGCCACAGCTGTCCTGAGTAACACTGTCAGAGACGAGAACCAACACCACCGGAGCCTCTGACCCCAACCAGCAAGCAATGCGGGTGAAGTATCTTACCCAGAGACACAACGACGGAGGCGGACAGAGCGGAGTTTGAATCGACGATCCCCCGATTGCAGAACGAACTCCTATCACCGTCACCACCATCGTCCCAAGAGAGACAAGAAGTCTCTCTGTGCAATCAATAATAATGTCTTTTAAAGTCTTTTAAAGCTAGGTATTAGTTTAATTTTAAAATATATATATATTTTTTACAGATTTAAAAAACTGTCTCCATGTTGTGACAGAATGATATGATGCAGATAATCTGAAAAAAAAATAAATAAAAAATACAAAAATCAAGCACCTCCACTTCCTCCCATTGATACTTTTACCGTCTACAGAAATGCAGCGCTCCAGGTCAATAAAGCCCAACCAGAGCCAGGAGGAGGGTCTTCGCGCTGTCAATCAATTTAGTGTATGTGGTGCTCAATATGTTAATGGTGGAGAAACAACTTACCGTTCCAGGAAAACTGTTTGTTTTCCTGGAACTATGCTAACTGGCTATGCTAACTAGCCTTAGCATTCATCACAGGGGAAAAGCTATAGAAAGGGGGACGGTGTGAGTGTTGTGTACAAAAGGATGATTGACAGCACTGAGATCCTCCTCCTGGCTCTGATTTGTTGTTTCTGACCTTACTGGTTATTTTAAGCCTCAGAGAAGGCTGAGGAGCCAGATTTATTATACCGTCACCAGCTAGTGACAGTTTTAACAATCATGTGAAAAACTTATTTTCTAAAAGTTACATACCCCAGTAAAATTTTAATCTGCTATCAGACACAACTGTCAGGATCCAGGTTTTACTACCAAGATGAAAGAACAAACGATCATCGATGGACAAAAAAAGGCTTTCGTTTCACTCCGGTATATGGAACTCAAAAGTTGTGAAAAGTTGCAAAAAAACATTTACAGAAAGAGCATTGCAAGGTCTTAAATCAGCACTCGACAGCTCAGGTGTTTTCCTCGTCTGCCACTGTGAATTGCACCTCTGGGAGACCGAATGACACCCTATACCCTCTTCCCTTGTCGACCTTGAGTAGGAAAACCAGCGAGAGGACCAGGATTGGCTCCAGCTGAAACCTGAATAGTCATCTGTCCACCCCAATCAGTCAGCCTTTCTTTCTTAAAGAAGGGCAAAGTGACTTCCAGAGGCAGGACGAATGATTGCACTGTGTTGCAGAAATGTGGATCCCCCTCTTTCGAGGATTGTGGAGAAGGCAGTTAATGACAGGTTTTGGGCTGGAGGGGATGACATGTATTGTTAGAGGCAAACAGAAAACAGTCGTTTGTGTTTAGGACTCATTTGTGTCTTTGTTGGCCAGCGAAGCTTGAGTGACCAACTAAAAATGTTTAATGCGGCAACACAAAAGTACTGAATGCCAATTTGCGAGTCTCTCTCTGTGTGTGTGTGTGTGTGTGTGTGTGTGTGCGTGTGCATGTGTGTGTGTGTGTGGGGGTGTGTGCATGTGTGTGTGTGGGCGTGGGCATGTGTGTGTGTGTGTTCAATGGTTATTGGAGGATTAGATGTAGGATGCTATATCTTGCCAAAAGTGAACAAGCTAAGAAGATGAACCATCCCTAGAGGGGAAAAATGCAAAACCGTTT
Source organism: Poeciliopsis turneri (assembly GCA_922788865.1). Classification (NCBI taxonomy): domain Eukaryota; kingdom Metazoa; phylum Chordata; class Actinopteri; order Cyprinodontiformes; family Poeciliidae; genus Poeciliopsis; species Poeciliopsis turneri. Next base: position 293,577 of record CAKLNU010000126.1, read on the forward strand.
GTTTTGAAGTGACAGTTTTTCTGTCCATCACTTCAGGGATAAGGAATGCAGAGAGAAATCAGAGACAAGAAGAAGAAAGTATGTGGGGTTTGGCTCTGAATTCACCCAAATCGACTCACAGTTGTCAATCATTTTCAAGACACGCCCACCAGCCTTATCATTATGACCAGCAAGTTCACCTCGATGGTACAGACTAAACTGCAAACAGCATCTTGTTGTAACTCTTCCACAGGACTTTGGTTACATTTTATACAGCATCTGTTAGGTTAAGATTTATCTTCATTATCAACAGGCTGCATTGTTTTATCAGTCTGCAATTAACTGCCCTCCCTTAAAAATTTTGCCCCAGTCAGTGCTTGCAAAGCGTCTTCCTGTGCTCTGCATGTCTGAAATTCACTGGTTCATGCTCAAACGCCTCGCTTTCCAATTTGTGCCCTTCTCTTGATACTCACGCTACTTCTTTTCTGGGGTCTGACGTGTTTCGTTCTTGGATTGCTGTAAAATAACCCCACGACAGGCCCCCAGGTAATACTAGTCACGGGCAAATAGGTCTTAAATTGGACAATACACAGACAATTCACTGATATCCCATTACTTGTTGTCTTGACTCGTTTTGAAATATAATCCAAAGTCCTATTTTATTTATTTATTTTTGTATTTTTTTCGTCTGGGTACCGAGATGGGACTGAGTGAAAATGCATTTAGTTATGAGGGGAAAATACCACGATACTTTCTGTGATCTGCTGGACGTAGGAGTCGGGTGACACCAGTACTCCCAACCAAAATCCATCCCCTTTCACGCTGCGTGAAATGTTCTCAGAAATACAAAAAATATATGTAGTCTGTCTCATGTGGATGACAGAAAAGCTTTCAATGAGGAAAACAGGTTTTGTGTGCTCAAAACACAAGTTTTCTTGTCTCATTTTTGGGTTTTTCTTGCAATCTTTGTTGCCTTTTTACACATGACAATGTCTTTGTCCAGTCTTTATCAGGTGTGTCATTAGATATGAATTTACTGGTGTTCATACAGATGTTTAAAAGTGTTTTTCTTTTTGTTTTCTTCCAAGATTGTGACCAGTCAATATCTAACCAGTAAAAAAAAAAAAAAAAAGGCCTTTTCATGCCAGAACTGATTACTCTGCTCAAAACAGACCAGAGTGGTTGTTTTTTTTTTTTTTTTCCTTTTCCCCCTGAACGGTCCACTTTGAAACTCATCTGAATTTTGGAGCGGACAAAACGATCAAACTCTGTTCTGCCACAAAAAGGACGGTCTCCATTCAAGTGGAAAGTTAACTCTGGTCACGGTTCACTTCCAGTGAGGAAACAAACACTCCATCCAGAAAAAGAAATCAAACAACGGAAGTGAACCAAAGGTAGGAATTAGCGTATGATCTACTGACGCATTTTGCGATTCGAAAACTGTGCAATGCCTCGCTCTCGCTTCTGCGTTCCCACAACAGAAGCTCTTTAGTCTCCGGCTCTCGGCTATCTCCTTCAGTCCTCCGGCATTTATCTCGCCGCCTCTGCTGCTCATGTTCCTGGGTTTCTTGCGATAGGCCGTTAGGGGAAAAAGCAGCTTTTCTAATCCCAAACCAGGATTCCTGGAAGTAGTTCCTTTTTGAAAAAGCGCTCCGTGAAAGTGAACCAAATCAAATGAAGGGATACGATTTCTTGCCCTTCCCTGCTAAATCAAATCAAGCACGCCTTCCCCAGACTATCGTTGTGTGAAAACACCTTGGTGATCATCTGCGGCTTAACGAAAAAGCTGTTTTTGCGACAGCAGGTAAGACGCTGACTGCTATTTCGTAACGTAACCTTCGGGCAAACGTTGGCTGGATTCTCCTTCGTCAGATTTTGCCTTCCATTGAAACGACGCCAGATTGTCATCGAAGTCCAGGATGACAATCTGGACTTCGATCCAGATTGTCCAGGATGATTCTTTGCTGAGAAAAAAAATACCGGAAACAAAAATCGCACCTCCAAGCCGAAAGCACGCCTTGAAATTTTTGTTGCATACAAGAATATTACATCTGGTTGCGCAATAGAAAAGAAAAACAATAGAATAAAAGAATTTACAAAGAAAAGCGAATTAAATTAAGACATCTAAGCCCCTGTGATAACACTTTTGAGTTCTTTAATTGTTCCACAGTCACATTTCATTAAGCAATCAACATAATTTGCTGCTTCTAAACACACTTGGTGTGATCCGCCTGCCTCCGACTGAGCACCTGTATGTTTAATTCATGGGCCCGTGTGGATTTCTCCGAAATCTTTTGTTTTTTTTGTTTTTTTTTTGACTGCAGCTTGTTATACACAAACAATGATGCCACATTTCTCAGCAGACTGGAAATATGCAAAACAATGGGCTGTTTATCAGAGTCTAGACTGCCAGATTCTCAAAGTAGCAGGCCGAATAAAGCCTGGCGACACGGTCGCTTCTCGTTTGTTCTCCGAGGAAAGTTTCCACAGATAGAAAGAGGAGAGACGTTTTCAGCAGAGCCGCTCTCCGCCGCGCGACACGACGAGAAAGATTCGGCGGGAATATGTTCCGGATTAAGCCTCTTTCTTTTTTCCTTTCTGATAACGCATCGACGAATGAATTAGATCATATTTGCTTGTGGTTTGTGGGCTTTGTTGATGTTTCTCCTGGTTTTTCTGTCGATGTTCCGTTAGCGTTGAGCTTCAATGGTCAACACGTTCACGTTGCCTTTCCCAGTTATTTCACAATTTAATTTCTTTTTCAGAATAGGGCCAGCATTGCAGCTCTCTAACCAGAACACCTACCAATAATTTACATTCTTTATTTATTATTTATTATTATTTATTTCTTTATTTATTAACAACATAATCCCAAGGTTTCACTTCGGCCTTGACCATTTCATCATCATCCCACTAGTCGTATCTTTTCCATCGACTTTTCAAGGCATGGAAAAACGCTGCGATCCACACATATTTCATGACTCATTTCCATACTCCTAATCTGCTGTAAGGTGACGTGATCGACTTCTACAGAGCAGCTGCGTGCAGTTATATTTTGGATTGATGATGGATTTTAATCCTTGGGGCTCCAATAGACATCTGACACACAGGGGGATTAAAAAATAATTTAAAAATTGCATCTGTTTAATCGTTATTTAAGGTCGGACTTTATTTGAACCTGATCCAACCCGAAGCGGATAGCCTACCCGCTTGATCCAACCCGAAGCGGATAGGAAACGAATGGACAACGGTGATGACTGGGAACATACGACATGGACACAGGCGGGGTTAAATACACAGAGGGTAATCACGAAGACGAGACACACCTGGGAGACGCCAAGACGCAGAAAACTCCAAATAAACACAGAAAAACTCAAATCGTGACGCGTGAATTAATTAAATCTTTGACTCAGAATGAGGCGACTCCTAAAGCGCCTCGATGAGTCGACACTGATTTACTCTACACTGCAGTCGTGATTTGTGAAACTTTTACTTGCGATTTTAAACGTTTTGCCAGCATTCTTCATAAGAATCTTGATAAAATCTCGTTCTCACGAACAAAATATTAGAATATGATAGAAATATTATTTATTATAAATAGTCACAGTGTAGGAATGCCTGTGGCATCTTATAAGCTGGATGTCACACAACACCCCAACTTTCCATTACAAAGGCTTTTTCTACTTGTTTGAGTCACGACTGTAAAGCTAATAAAATAAGTACAGTTCCAAAACTTTTCAAGGAAATTCAGCAAGAATGAGAATGAGTTAGCCACAGCATAAAAAAAAAAAAAAAAAAGTACATTTTTTGCAAGAACTCATATCCAAGGTCAAGCCAAGACAGCTGGTAAAACTTCCTTATGGACTAAACTTCAGACAGAGGCGATTAAAGTCACTGAAATACAAGTTCACGCGTCAGCTGGCATTATTTCACGTCACAATCAATCTCTGTTACGAGACTTCGGAGAATAATTCTCCATTTCTCCTGAAGTTTAAAAAAAAGGTGTGACAGGGGGAGGGGGGAGGAAGCGATTAGTAATATCGGTGTCAAATCTGCTCCTTATTAGGAAATAATAATGCAGACAGAGCCCGGTAACCTTGAGACTGCCTCACGCGACAATCAGCCTCGGTGATGGATGAACTTGACTGTGGGAGCAAGTGCACAGTATAAATGCATTCCACGCCAGCTCCGGTTATTGGCTCCCGCGTTCACTCGGTTATTCAGCGAGTCGCAAAGGGGAGCCGAGTCTTAACTCAATCCATTAGATCCATCCATCATCTCGGTATCTCAGTGGGAGACAAACACTGATGGATCTATGCACATCGGCGAGCGTCGCACCTTTAAAAATGGGGCTTGCTCCTGTGTCTCCCGTATGCTCCCCGGGTAAAGATTGCACGCGTGTGTGTCTGTGTGAGACAGGTGGGTAATAGAGATGAAGGGAGCTTGTTTGGGGCTTTAAGCGTGGGCTTCCATCAGTCGGTTTTCCACTTCATTAGTCCTGGGATGACAGGGCGAGATCCTGTAATAAATGTTTAAAATGGTGTTTGCAGGGAAATTTCCAGACTGACGCACCTTACATGACATAAATGAAAACAGAGATCGGTCGCCATGCGGTCGGGTTTTGTTGGCAGCGAAAGCGAGGCGCTAGGAAACTAAAAGCTTTTCATTAATATCAGACAGTTTCATTAGGCTGGCAAAAAAATAAAAAGATTGTGTATTTTGTTAACAGTGGGGGGGGGGGCGAAAGTATGTTTTCAAGGTGTTTCCCATCTTCGGATGTTTCAACGTGCCAATTTTAGATTTTATTGCAAACCCATTTAGTGTCCAACACATGAAGATGAAAACCTTCTGATGTGATTTGAAATACCAAGCAACTGGAACAACTGAACTGGAAGTTATACCTTCAACTGGAAATTTCCCGATCAGTACTTTTTAGGTTTCCAATCCCAAGTTGTGTCTTTTAAAAACGTGATAATTTCCTATACGAGTCACAATCAAAGTTTGTAGCCAAAGTTTGCTTTACTCCACTGAACCAGCTGAAACATGTGCACAAAAAGCCCTGCAGTAGAGCCCAGTTTGATTCATCCTTTTTTGTTTTTTATTTGGCCGTCGATGCATCATCACATTAAATTAAGTCGACACTCTTTGTTGTTTTTGTGTCTCCTCAGCGTCGCTATGGTTGCACGCTCACACGCTCTGCTGTAGCAGAGCCTCAAAACTCATAACTCTGCAAATCCTAATTTTGATGAATGAGGCGAAGCAACAGCATAAAGCAAAGGTTGGAAATATAAATGTTTGGAGTAAAGCCAATATCAATAGCGTCACACCAAACAGGTGATGGTAAACTATGTTTTGTTGAAATCGGATGGCTGGACGTACGACGCTAACAATAAGAGTGACCAATGGCTCCAAAAAACATTTAAAGACTGTTTTGTTTTTTAATTTTTTTACCACGCTTGTCATTTGAAGGCATCTGTCAGTCGAAGGGGTAAAGCAGCAGCTTCATCTATTGTTACCATTTCCTTTACCATGTTGTCTAAAAAAAAAAAAAAAAAGCCTCTTCATTTGGAACAGCCGTCTCGAAGACTTAGCGCCAAACCACCTTGCAGTTTTAATAAATGCATTGAAAGCACGAGGGAAGTGATGCTTGACAGTGATAGAATCAGGCAGACCTATATTTGTGCGTAAACGGCACAACATTAAAATCAGCCATAAAAGCTCTTAATGTTGCATTCATAATCACCCTCCAAAGTGTTACACTGCTTAAAATCGTTGGGGTTACATAGGTCAATGTTTCCAAGACGACACATTGATGTCATCAAAACATTGAGGGGTTCATCTTTCGTCGGTTTCTCACAATTGGAGGGTCATTTTCACAATTCCTCGTCAGAGCATGAAAAAACAAAATGGAGTGTGTGTGGCCATCACCGGGCCCGTTTGGTTTGCCAGTTTAGCCATGAAAAAAAAAACAACAACAAAAAACCCCCCGAAAGGCTGTACAGACCAAGAAGCACTTTATTGGTTTGTTTGTGGGAATAACAACTCCTTGAAAAGTGTTTTTTGCCCGACCGAGGTTCTTAAGAAGGAAGCGTACAAAAAATGTGGACTTTTTAACCAAGCAGTCCAGAATGAGTGGAATGCAAAACATGAGGGAATCAGTCTTTGAAATGCTTTTAGCCTTGAAAAAAAAAAAAAAAAGCCTTACTTGTATCACAAAAAGGGATTTTATTTGTAAAAGAAAGTGGGGGGGAGGAGGAGGAGGGGGAAGCACATGCAACAACGAGGAAGTATGAAGAGAAAAGAGGCTTTCACTAAATTTTTTAATACTCCTCTGTTTTTCTCAACAGCTTCTGGCATTTTAATATCACTTTCTTACAGCTTAATCTCCCAATTTCCTTTGCTGACGACCTTCTTCTTTTGAAGCTGGAGACTTTCAACTAAGAGTTTGAGGTCCTGTACTGTAGCCTGGAGCCATTCAGTATCTAACCACTGGGCCCAGATCAACCAGTCACCTGTGTGTGTGTGTGTGTGTGTGTGTGTGTGTGTGTGTGTGTGTGTGTGTGTGTGTGTGCGCGCGTGTGTGCGCGTGTGTGTGCGTGTGTGTGTGTGCGTGTGTGCGCGTGCGTGTGCGTGTGTGTGTGTGTGTGCGTGTTTCTTCCTCTGGGAATAATTTGCAACACAGCACGCAAAAAATCGCTCTGCAAAGTATGACACTGCTCGAAGATTTTAAGTCAAGCAATTATCTCTGCTCAACCTTCCACACGGCCTCACTTAGAGAGTTATCTAAACTGCAGAGCCTCGCAAAAGTATTCGTGTCTTTTCAACGTCTTTCACATTTTGCCAGGTTACGAACACAAACTTTAATGTATTTAATAGAGATTTTCTTGATGCGCCACAAGAAAATCCGTTCACCAAGAGGAAAGTCAAGCATAAACATGCATATTAGAATCTGGAAAGAGTGCAGTGGATTTGTATTTGGCTCTTTAGTCGTGGTCAATGCCCTTAATTTAGATGTAAACGTGTTGGTTTGACAAAGACATGTGGGAAACGTAACCTATTGTCTTGTCGTACCGCCAAACTGGTCCCTTCATAATCCTTCTTTCTTATCTCACAATTATAATGTCAGGCCAGAAACGGAGAGAAGCCATTTTTACATCCTGCCTTCAACACGCGCTTTACAATGCAGAGCCACTCGCTCAGTCAGCCGGTGTCAGTACTGTCCTAATCAGGGAAGTTGTAGAAAGTCTTCATTGTTTTTTTTTTTCCATTTTGCAGAATCCATTATAATACGTCAGGATTAAATCCCACCGTTTCGTGTTTTATCACCAAATTACGGTCAGACGTTTCGCTGAACAGAAATCCCAATTTGTTTTCGAAGGTTCTTTAGCGAGCCCCGGTTTAAAGACGGTGAACTTTCAGCCAGACTCTTAATGCGGAGAAGAAAACACGGGACCAGAGGGGCATGCATGCTGCCTTTTTGGTACAATCACAACCCACTGTGACATTAGGTTGTTGCCTTTTTAATTTTTAATATAAAGATTAAAACTACTCAGCAGATACGGAAAATAAATCAAATATTAAGACGAGATGCTCACAATGCAAATTTTCCTACTTGGTCCACATGCTTCTGGTTTCATTTTGTCCACCTGCAGCACATCTAACGTACTTCCTCCCCCCACCCCTCCACTGTTTACTTCCATGCAGAGCAGGTGGCCATTGAGTGGGTGAATTCAAGAGCCGAGAAAGAACAGCCGTACTGGGAGATGTAAGCCGAGCCCGAGCTTTGAGGAATGGATAAGGATCAGTCAGCAATGAGACCTCTGCCAATTGCCTCTGCATATCTACCGTCCATCGGTCTGTGTTGTGCAGCAGCTGCAGTTGAAAAATTGATTTGGCGCGCGCCCTCAACTGATACGCGACACTGGGATGCAATTCCGCCACAGGACAAGGCACACGGCGGAGGACACGGGGCGCTGTGAAATGTTGTCCAGTGTGGACGGTCCCTTGGAAGAGCGTTCATAAATGCATATAAATGCATTATGTTTCCTTACGAACGCTAAAGTTTAATGCATTTTCTGTGAATTTTACGGAGCAGACGAACACAAGCGTTGAGTAAATGTGAAGGGAAGGGAAGAGTGATGATTAGCAAAGACCTGAAAACCGTTGTGGCCATTTGTTATGCAGAGGGCCAGGACAATAGAGGCCAAAGTTTTCAATGAAAGCACTAAGTGAAAGAAAAAAAAAAAAAAACAGAACAAAAAAAAAATTGCATGAGAGGAACTGGAATGCATGTGACTGAAAACAATGGAGACAGGAGAGATGTGATGAAGGAATAAAAACATATGAAATATCAGAACAGCATGTCAAATAATTGAGTGATATAGATAACCAGGTGAGAACTAATCAAGAGGAATGGATTGCAAATGGATGAAAACTTCTAGTTGAGAAAAAATGACTAACAGAAATGAACAAAGAGGACTCTAACAAGACACACAATGAGTCAATAAAGTCCAAAGAAACCTCACAGTATAGCAATAATCTAAATGCAGAGAAAACAAAAAATAATGCCAAGAATGATCTTAATCCAAAACCAAAGCGAAAAACCAAACACTGTCAGCCTAAAGCAGTCTTCTAAAGCAATGGCTGCAGTTTGTTCCACTGGCTTTACAAATAATATTTTTGCCCTTTTTTCTAAAACAACAAAGAAAACAAAAGTATTCCCAGACAGGATGAAGCAATTATGAAAATGCTATGTTGCATTTAGCTCTGGGTTGTATCAACACATGAAGATATGTTTCCCAAAACATCTGTGCATTGTAGGTTTAGTGTTGAACTTCTGTCCTGCTGTCCGACGTCTTTTGTGACGTCAAAGTCATTTCCCTTTGGGATTCCATTTCATTTATCCCTCTTTAACTCTGTCAGGTCTTCAGCGAGAGTCATTTGAAACCCGCAAGCTTTGGACCCTCTGCGTGGTCCAGCCGGGTCGCATTGACCCACTGTGCACTTCTACAAGTTTTTTTGCGTGTGTGTAGTTCTGGGAACTGACGGTGTGACGGGAGGACCTCCGTCAGACCGCTAGTTTGAAAACAGCATTTTTTTCCCCCCTCTAACTTCACACTACACAGTTTTTACTTATCGCATAATATCCCAAACAATTGTTGTTAAGTTTGTGTTCGTAACATGACAAAATGTGAATACATTTCAGAAACCTGGACGCTTTAAAAACACCTAGAAGTTTTGAATGAACTGTTAAATCTCCACAATGTACAATTAAAATACTTTTTTAATAAAATAAAATAATGATAGAGATCCTAAAAAAAAAAACAAAAGCGCTTCTTCAAAAATATCCAGTTACATTTCCCCCCCCCGTTTGCTTTAACTCTGCGGTCGAGTCCGACCAAACCGTGAGTCATGAGCACATAGCATGAATAATGGTGTGATTCTAAAGAATGCAGCATGCTATCACAGCGCTGCACACCTTTGCGGCACAGAGGGAAATACAGCACTTCATGCAATCAAGGCAATGAATGGAGTTTTGAGTGTGCCAATTTAGCCCTCAACAATAGCTCTATTGTGCTCTCCGTGACGTTTCGCACCTGTATAGAAAAGAGCGGCACCGAGTGCAATCCTGCACACTCGAACCGCAGAATTATTATGTCAAATATTTATACATTTGAAAATGGTGGTTTATTTTACATGAGGACACAACAAATGTCGAAAGACTGTAAAGCCATATAGAGTCGCATGTGACTATTTTTTGTTTGTTAGTTGCAGGTGCAGGGGACGGGAACTCTGCGTCGGCGTCCGCTGAGGTGCTTCAGAAGGACAGCATAAGGTTTAAGAGGCAATTTGCTGTTCATCCATGTTACCCTAAATGAGGAGAATGACTGTTTTCCAAAGCACAGCCTCACCGGTGCCCTTCCAGGCAGGGAGGAAGCCTCTAAATTACTGTATTTCATGCAACTGCGAACTCACGGGAGGGCTGCATCGCCTAACGGGAAAGGTTACGGGTTTTACACTCCAATTTTGACACCAAAATATCCTCCTCTGATCACTACCTGCGCTCCCCGCCGTCACCTTCTGTCGTCAGACAAACTCGGCAAGTTGTGCCGGGAAGTGCGGAGCGCAGAACTCAAAGGACCGAAGGAGAGCTGCAGTAAAACATCTGTTGAGAAGGTTCGGAGCTGTACTTTGTGTCAGATCATGTCGCTGGCGATTACACTAAATTGCATCAGTGTAGCAGCGCGCAATGGCTGATATAAAATGCCTCACCGCCACAGCGCTTGCAGTACCTTGCTTAATGTCGGCGCTGCGACACGGTATGGTTGGTTGCTGATGGGTAATGCTGTTCAATTTCATGGAGATCGAATCCTGCGAGTCCCTCGGTCCCCAGGTTCAGTTTAGATTCAACATGGCTAAAAAGAAAACAAAAAATGTCAGCATAAAATAAAAAATCTAATATTGCTAAATGTTTGACCTTTCATGATAATTTAGAATCACACATTTTATGTGTTTTAGATTTTTTTTTTTTTCAATTGCAGACTAATTTGGAGCTAATTTGGAGTTTGCTTTTACTGTGCTTAGATGCTTTATTATTAATAATTATATAAATGACACATTTTATATTTAAAGGCTACAAAAACAACCTAAAACACCAACGAGTGTCTGTTTGCGGTGTGCTGTGTGAGGTTAAGAGTTAAATGTAAAACTGCTTATTTCAGACTCTATTTTGTACATTTAAGTCAGGTATTGAAGTCGTGGTCGCCATCGGCGACCACGACCCCTGGCAAAGTGTTAAATAATCTCACATATTTAGAAAAATCCAAATTTCAGTTTCAGTTTTTATTTCTCCAAAAATCACTGGCGTCACTTCTTTGCGACTCTTTTGTTGACATTTTGCGAGAAGGACTCCACTCGGTCTGGCACTGTGACATTTTGCATTGTCAGAGCTCACAGAGAGGAAGATCTTTCACTATTTCTCTCTTTAAAGATGCCAGATGACGTTTCTGTAGCCTGCCAACGGACTATTCAGACATTTTCTTATGATTATCATTATTATTACTGTGACTCCAGCAGCCCTTATGGACTGAGTCAGACAGGAAATGGGCAAACATCAGACACAGAATGAGAATAAATATGCAGGGAAGGTCTGCAGGTAGTCAATGGAGCCCCACACGGAGCCCACACCACCAAGCGCCGCCACAGACGGATATTCAACAATAAAATGCTCTCTCTGTGGCCTGCATGTCTCCACATCCAAACTAAACAGCCTTTTTATAAGAGCCTCACTTTGCGCGCGGTTTCTCACTCGGACTCGTCCGTGACATTGGTTCAGTCTGCAAGAAACACAAGCCGGTTTGTCGGCAAAACCTAACTTTTCCCGGCAACAGTCAACAAACGGCTCAAGCTGATCACATGAATCATTCATAGCACAGCCATGCTCTCAGTTACTTTTATATGCAAAGATTGTTTGTTTTTTTTTGTACCACATTTTGTTTCAGTGGGTCTTTGTGTCATTCTCTCTGTCTCTCTCTCTCTGTATCACACTGATCTGTTGATCTGAATCAGAGGTTTACCTGCTGCAACCATCTCACAGTTTCGCCTCTCTCTCCGCGCTGTGGTTGTCAAACCAGTGATGCACTGTGCCTGCAGTGGCTTAATTAAATCCAGGAGCCTTAACGCGATCATGAATTTCAAAGAGAGACGGGATGTGTATGAATGTACCAAAAGGCTTTGCTGGTGTGATCCTGGCAACTGGCCGTTTGATCATCGTTAGTTTATATTCAAGCGGTGCATGACAGAGGTCCTGAAATCGAGCCGAATGTTATTTATTATTCCTGTGTTCATTAGTACGCGTGTATATCCTCAAAATTTATATCCTACCCTGATGTATCTTTAATGGACTGTACAATATAACTTTATCAGTTGGTTTAATTTCTATTTTCTCAGCAGTTATAAGCTGACATAAGACCACCAATTAACTCACCTGGTTTATGTCAGAAGAGTAAAACTAATTCTGGCGTTTTATGCTAAAAAGAGACTCAAAAGTTATTCTGCTCATTAAGCTAGGAGGAAGTGCAAATATAAAGTAATAAAGTAATTGTTGGAGACCAATAATTACTCGTGCACACGCTATTCAGGAACCAGACTTTATGCCAGCAGATTCCCTGTTTCCTGTAATCCGGTGCACGTAATATCTGCAGCACTGAACTGTTTCCCTCCCTCTGCTTAACAGGAGGTGGGAAAGGGCGAGAAAACGAGAGAGAGAGAAAAGAGACAAAATGAGTGAATTAATGCGGAGCTGATGCTTAGCGATGCCTAACGCTAATTACATTTTTCTGCTGCTTTTAATGGCGTTTACAGAAGATCTTGGAGCAACCGTGTGGGGAGGAGCATTCACCTTGTTTTCATTAGACGAATCCCTGAAGCAGAAATCTCTTTTGTTCATTAAAGTACTGTATTGGGGTGTATATACACGTGGCTCCTCTGTAGTGTTAATGCAAAGTGCACCGACTCATGGTGGGGTTAGAACAGGTTTCTAAAGGTTTCTGCCATGACTGAGGCGAGAAAGCCTGGACCCGGTTGGCCTTCGCCTGCAGAATCAAGATGTACGAACCGAGATAATGTAAAGAATTAAATATTTAATCTGTGCTCTTGTTGCACTTGAGCACTTTTTTTTTTGTCTATCTCCATAGTTTGTTTGGTACTCATGAATTACAATTCACTTTCCTTCTTCCATTTAGTACAAACCATTTCACGTCCACGTATTACAAAGGTACAAATTTGTCAAGAAGCTGACTTGGAGCTGTCAGATTACGTGTTTATTTTAATATAAAACCAATGAAAACAAGACCGTTGGTTCTGCAGTAAACCCATCAACCATTTTTGACCTTGGTTTAGATACCATTATATAGTATTTTTCTTGATAAATCACGAGCTGCGGCTTTTCTGCCCTTTCCTGCTACTGAAGAGTAAAAACAATCCAACGTTGCACTTGCATGTCGTCCCGAAAGTGATAGTCAGTAAATGTATGCGGTGATGACAAGCGGATAATTGGTTCTGTCATGTTCGGAACCAATTAAACAAACAACACATTTCCTTTCTTTTCTTAAGTTCCTATTAATTTAATTCGAGAATCTATCGCTGCACATTCACTATCGCCGAACAATAAACGGACTGAGACAAAAGTGTCCGTGTAGGTTACGTCTCATTACTCAACGTGAAGTCGTGAGATATAACCGCAAAAGATACTTTGTTTTACAATGAGCATTTTTTTTCATCTTGCCAGTATTTTCCCACTCGATTCTTCTTATTTTATTGTGCTATGAATATGAATTTGCTGCAACCTTTGGGGAGAGGTTCTCTGGACACCATAATGAATGAAAAAGAGCTGGCACAAGGATTATAAAGCATAGTTATCACACTGCATATTCTCTTCCTTTCTGCTCTCCATATACATCTCCATGCACTCTGCCACACACACACACACGCACACACCACACACACACACGCGCTCAGGCACTGACGTCAGCGCTTGGATTTTCACATAAAATCAATCGAACTGGCACCAAGTTTTCTGGAAAGGTGTCGATGGGTTTACTTCTGCTGCCAACAGTGTTCTCCTCACACTTTCCAAACATCACTTCTTTAACTTTTGGATTCAGTCCAGGGGGGAGGAAGTCTCAGGTTTAAACTTTTTTGAGTGCATGTCACCACCAGAATTGCTGATTTAAAAAAAAAAAAAAAAAATTATGTAAATGTTCAACATTTCAACTAACACTATTAAGAGATTTTTTATTTTTTTTCTTGTTGATTAGAGAATGAACGTTTTGGATTTTGTCCCAAATTCTAGAATCGTTACACGCGTGACCAAAAATGTAAGTATTTCATTTTCACGTCTCTCATTATTTGCAGTGATTCGTGAGGTTCCTTTATTTGGAGATTTGCAGATATTCTTTTTGCGTTTTCTTTGGATCGCGATGCAGCTGCCCCACCAAAAGAAGAAATTTTGCCCTTCGGTGGAGCAGTTTGCAGGTGTGACGGAGTGGCATCACATGCACGCTCGCCGTCTCCAAAATCATGAGTATGAGCAACGTCCATGTGTAAGCTGGTGCACTAAGTGGCAATTTACAAAAACAGAGCTTTGATTGATTTCTAACCACTGCATGCAGTTTGTGTGTCCTCATAGATCTTCTTCTCTGATGAATCGTTCAGATGTGGATAACAGCAAAATCACCCTCCAATTTGCTGACGTTCCTGATCGCGATCTTGGTTCACTGGTATGAATTTGAACATTTATTTAATGCACTTTCAAACATGACACATTGTACTGGTCTGCATTGTGAGAAAACTCTCACAAACCAGTACCGATGTCTAGACGAACATCAGAGCTGTGCAAAAAAAAAAAAAAAACATAAATCCACATGAAACTTTTTCACATTCCGTCACAAATTCCTGCGTTTCGTGTGAAGCACCAGGATGTAGTAGCACACTCTGAAGATGGAGGGCGTTTTTGCAACAAAAACAGTTCTGAAAATGCGGGGGTACATTTGCGTGTGACCCCGTTTACTCTGTTGCGTTTATCAAATTTGATGTCGGTGTACAGCTGCTGTGTGAAGCACTCAGAGGTTTGTTAGGGAAACAGCATCATGAACGTCAAGAAACAGATTAGAAACAACTCTGCGGAGAAGGTTCCCTAAAAACACCCAAACGGTGTTAAATCAATCACTCAAAGAACCAAAAGCAAACCTAAAAAGCAACGGCTGTCCACATATCTGGCAGGACGGATAATCAGAGATGCAATTACGGGGGTCTGGGGTCGCTCTGTAGGAGCTGCACATGTCGTCACCGCGGATGGAAAAATCGGTTAACCTCACAACTCGACTGCACTCAAAAAATCAGATTTTTATGGGGGGAAAAAAAAAAAAGCCTGTGCTAAAAAAAAGGAGGCTCTTTTTTCCTGTTCGCTGCAATCACTGCACTGACTAACGGGTCCATCTGGACTCTACACCGTGGACTCACTTAGGGTATAAATACCATGTTGAGTGGTGTTTGTTAAACAATAAATAAATGTGGTGAAAACAGACAAACACCAGGAGAAGATTAGGAAGCGGAAAGAGGGAGGGCTTTCACATCGACCGACACCAGATGGTGCAGCAAGGGGAAGTAGAGGAGATCGCGCGCCGCGCAAACTTTTGAGGAGCCAGCAGTTGGTCTCAGACAGCGTTACGCGCCAAGGGAGATCTCCCACGCCGTTTTTGTTTGTGTTTGTGTCCTTTCTCCAAAGCATGCTAAAAAAATAAAAATAAAACAAAAAAATCACTTCATTAGGTTGAGAAGTGATAATCACAGATCCCCAGCCACCATCAGCCCCCCTGTTTCAGAAATAAATAAGCTAAATCTGAGGAATGAAATCTAGACTTTTTCAAATGACATTTTACTTATTTAAGTCGGTAAAATGTAATTTACCAACTTGAATTACATGACTTTGAATAATGAGGTGTTTTTGATTAAGTCAGCATCAACGTGATCATGGATTCATTTTGAAATGTTCACCAGAAAAGCATTTTAGGCAAACGTCATCAAGCTTTTTCGTTAAACAATAAAACCGTCACCAACAATGCAACAGGCAGGTTCTTCTTTGACAAAGCTCGTCTCTCTCTCTCTTCACGAAGGCTTCATTTTTGGTTTTTCGTGCCATTTCCCACCATTTCTCTGGAAAAATCATCGACTGGAGAAAATGTTTACTTACAGTCAAAGAGGCGGCCGCAGTTTTCACCACATTATGAAACATTAACCTTATTTTCCTTGCAGAAAGAGCGATGTGCATGCAGGGGCCGTACGGCGCAGCACTCTCTGTCAGTAAGGCAGCCTGCACTTCTTCCATTAGCAGACTGTGCGTACTCCCGCGGAAGGGTAATGCATTTCTATTGGTCCATTATTTAGCACTACACAAACCCACTGTGTGGGTGTTTTCTTCTTTGCACTTAGTTCTATTTGAAAGTAACTTGGTAGTCTAATTTAAGTAGAACAAACACAAGCAGAAATTTCACAAACAACTGTAAAAAAAAAAAAAAAAAAAAAAGCAGAAATATGTTAATTTAGTAGCAAATTTTATTTGCTATTTTTCACCAGTGATTATTGTGTTTTAATATTGTGTGATCTCTCACCTCTTCGCATCCCTATTGAACCCACGTGGCTGAACTGCTTGTGGGCTACTTTACATAACAAACGAATTTATATTATATGATTGACTGTGTAATTAATGAAATGATCCCTTTTAATTAGTTCCAACACAAACAATATGGAGAGAATAACCCGTTCACACCCGGGTGGTAAATAACGCTCCAGCATCGTAATCCTGTACGTTCAGTACTGTGACAAGTGCAGTTTGATCACCGAGCCAATCCAGGCTGCCGTACAATTTTTCATAAATTGAAAACAATAAAATAAAAAAAAATCCTCCTGGGCAGCACACACTGCACCTATTCGCTACTGATTTTGAAGCGTGGAATGCAATGCAAACCCTCTGAGCTGATGAAGAGTCACTCGTGTCAGCATGCTGAATGCTTGAAAAAGCTAAAAAAATTGAAGACACTCAGACACTGAACAGTGTATAAACTTTCACCAAACAATCATAAAATATGAAAAAAAACCAACAACAAAACAAAACAAGACGATGAAAAGAGAAACACTTAAGCCCTGATGCAGAATATACTGTTTTTTTGTTTGTTTGTTTTTTCATTTCTCTGACATGAACGTCATCGACGGCAGTTTGACTGTTCTTTGTTACTTTATTGTTTGTGTCCGTAGCAACCTGTACTCATCCTCGGTCTTTTGACTGCAGCGTCTATCACCTTGGAGAAGTTGTCCTTTGGCCTCAGTGCTGCAGAATGCTGGACACAGCAGTATTAGATGCTAAGCGCCAGTAGTTTGCTGACATGTAATTGTGGGGCCTTACACCCTGGGACCCAAGTCTGACTTCTGTGCGATAACATTGTTTTGAATATGGTGAGCAAGTTCACACTTTGGCTTTGAAGACATATTTTCACAGTGCTTAAAGTTTACTAGTAACATAATATTACATATACATACGTACTCTTTGCCTATGCATGTATTGCCTATATGTAAGCACTCCAGGGCTTATATCTAATGTATTATGGATCCATTTGTTTGCTGTACTTTGTGGTTTTGTAGTTAATGTCACCTAACCCAAGGCTAAATCAAGGCCAAGACTCCTTAAAAGGAGGCGGGACCACGAGCAGAGCAAAACCAATGGGAGCCTGTCTTCATCATTGTTGCTGTAATCATATTAATGCAGTGACTTGCTGCAAAGTTTGGAGAAAATCTGCCATCAGTAGCTCATTAGCAAGCTGGCCTATAACAAGGCTGCAGACCCATTGGTTTCCCTGCTGTGCAGGACTTTTTCCAGTTTGACGTACTGCTTTTGATTTGAACACAGACAAAGATCTCTCTCACACACACACACACACACACACACACACACACACACACACACACAAAAAAAGAATGTTGCAGCTCTGGTCTTAGCTGGTCGAACCCCAAACCAGCAATTAACGCAGAACTAATACTTTGTATTATCATACTCTGAGCTACTCCAACTTCTGGTTTTTTACATACTTCTTTCTAAATTGGCTTAAATTAAAAAAAATTAAAACAAAATGATACATACCATACTTGTTGCTATATTAACTAATTGATGTCAAATCTGCATGCTTGTGCAGGCGTACCCGGAACACGTTATTTCATATTTCCTGGTTCAATTAGTGAAAGAAAAGCACTGCAAGATTAATTCTGCTCTTAACACAGTTTGATAAGAGAAACTGCTTGAGCCAAGGTTTTGTCTCTGTTGGCATGGTTGCCTTCTTCATCCCTCTCCATCCATCCATCCATTTTCCGTCACCCTTCTCCCTAACGGGGTCGGGAGTTGCTGGTGCCTATCTCCAGCTGCGTTCCGGGCGAGAGGCGGTTCACCCTGGACAGGTCGCCAGTCTGTCGCAGGGCAACACAGAGAGACAAACAGGACAGACAACCATGCACACACCCAAGGAGAATCTGGAAAGCCCAATCAGCCTGACAGTCATGTTTTTGGACTGTGGGAGGAAGCCGGAGAACCCGGAGAGAACCCACGCATGCACAGGGAGAACATGCAAACTCCGTGCAGAAAGACCCCGGGCCGGGAATCGAACCCAGGACCTTCTTGCTGCAAGGCAACAGCGCTACCCACTGCGCCACTGTGCAGCCCCATCCCTCTCCTTCCTTTGTAAATACTCAAGGACAAGTGAAAGGTTTTCCATCTGAATTTCCTGCACTCTCAACTACTTTTTTAGGCTCACTCTGCTGCTATTTGAATAACTTTTCCCTTCAGCCTCGTCTCAATTCGTTGTGGTGCTCATACAAATCCCATTTTCGTATGCGCTAAGTCTTTCCAAGCATCATTTCTGGGCTGTCTTACGATGAATCGACTGTTTCCTGAATTAATTAAATGTTTCCTGAATGACATTTGCGATTGAAATATTATTTTGTGTCTATTAATCTTTTTTTTTTTCTTTAAATCTTTAAAATTATTATTATTTTGCGACAAATTTCTAAGTACTATAAATTATCGATAATAAGGGGGAGCACAGAAAGATATTTGATTTAGAATAATGCATTTTTGAAATGACCACAGCGTTCACTTCGGATGCGATTAAGAAGTGCAAACTCAAGAAGAAAAGACGGGAAATAAACACGCACATTGTTTTAGAAGGGGGAAAAGAAAAAAGAAAATAAAGTGCTGTTTTGTTGTGAGATTTACCCCCCCTGACGTTCAAAAATCACGTACACTGATAACACTCAGCACATTGCTTTGCAGCTGCAGATATTAAATTGGAACAAAGGCCAAAAAACAAAACAAAAAAGTGCTACTTGCTAGTTCTTCTGAAATTTTATACCATCGTGTTTTATTTCCCAGTGGGGCCACTTACTTTACATAATGTATTCTGACTCAAACCATCAACCATTACTACTCAAACCCTCACCCTGTACCGCCTTCGTTTCAGTCCTCGCATCAAAAAGGGGCTGGCGAACCATCAGGACCGCAATTTGACCAATATCCATTACAAATGCGGTGTAATTCAAACTTAAAGTAATGGATGCATTTTTTTTATTTTTTTTTTTTCAAGCCAGATGCCCACACCACTAATGCGCACCTGCTGCTCTGACATGCAACAGGGATGTTTTGAGCTTCGCTATGAACGGAGCGTCGATTTGAAGTCGGTGATTAATAAAAAATAATAATAATTCAAATAAAAAAAAAAAAAAAAAAAAAAAAAAAAGGCACCATCTGCTCTCTAACTGTGCCAGTTGTCTGTGCAGGATGTGTGTGTGTGTGTGTGTGTGTGTGTGTGTCTGCTCGTGCACAGAAAGTGTGTGTGTGTGTGTGTGTGTCTGCTCGTGCACAGAAATGACGGACAGCTACTCGATAAACAACCTGGGTTTGAGCGCTTGCAGGCCAGCGCCAGGAGGTGTTTTCTCCCGCCGCTAACACGTTGTTCCCGCCGGACGTCAGCTGCCCGCCATGCAATCGATATTATCGAGGCAACATCTAGCACCCACTTCTGGTCTGCTAGCTTTTAACTTTGCCTTCAATTACTCAGGATGACAGTGAATTGATTAGCCGTAAATATGCTAAGCAGACTGCCGGTGGTTTTTGTTTGAAAAAAATAAAATAATAATAATAATAATAATAAAAAAGACGTGATTAATTTGACGAAACGTTGTGCATTTAAGTACAGTGATCAGCGTGCGGCGGCGCATTCAGCGTTGTTGTGTTGGAATGATCTCGTAGCTGGTAGATTTAATTAAGATGAATCTGTTTATCTCAGCCTGAAAAAAAAAAACTCACACAAGACAGTAAACAGATGATTCATTTTGCACACGCAAAAAAAGGGTAGGGAAGCACCTTTATTTTTATTTTTCAAACAGATGCTGCAGCGAAACCAACAGTGTCAGTGGATAGCTGAGGAAAACGCATTTTCCTCACGAGAATGAAACCGTGAGGTCATGATTCAGATTAAAAAAAAAAAAAAATCGAATAATAATAATAATAATAAGCTGCGTCTTTTAACCGTGAATATTTCACATCTGAGAATCTTTGCCAACATTCTAGGCCGAGTTATTTGTGCGTTTTTGTCATAATCTCACCCGAACGTGTTGGTGCAAAGACGTCTTATTTCTGCAGAACGTCAGCGATGGAGCGTCTAGATTCACAGCAGTGAAGTTTGCGCCAGGACTGATCAATATACATCAAGGAGAATAAGCATTTGGCCTGTCGAAATGTTCCTCAGTACACACATCCCTGGTTGTGAGGGGGTGAAATTTTGCTGCAGAGGTGGGAAACGGTTCAAGTAACACACATATTAAATAAATCAGAGCAAATTTCCTCGATAAACGAAGCTACGGCACAGGTTAAAACGTGCGGAAACGGCTGCTGAAGGTTGCTCGACACATCGCTGGTAAAGGCGACCACGAGATGTGTCCTTTTTGGAGAAACTAGACTATCATTTGGATCCTGATCAGGTGATTTACTGAGCTGTTCCAGCCGCATTGTTGCTCTTTCTCTGGAAGCAAGTTGTGGATTTCCTGGGGTGAGCGTCGGGGATCATCGATTTGCTGAAAAATCCATGAATGTTTTGTCTTTAGGTTCTTTCTCAAATTGGCTTCGACAGGCTTTTTTCGTCAGCTGAGGTTTGCAAATATCTTGTACTGCTGGTCATTTTCCTTAAAATGATAACTTCTGCTACTTCTAGACTTTGGTGAATCTTTCTATGGGTGAACCTTGGATCCTTGGATTCAACATTTTCGTTTTCGACTCCTCTTTCAGGAAGGACACCTAAAGTCAGCGAGGGTGCTGACTGGACCATTCAGGTGCTGTTTATTGGGGGGTTTTTTGTTGTTTTTATTGGCTCTAGAGGCTTTTATTTGATAATAAGTAGACAGGAAAGAGGGTAACGAGAGAAGAGGAAGACATGCAGCAATCTATCCAGGCTGGGAATCAAACCCACGACAAACAGGACAACGGCCCAACATGGGGGGCGGAACAGAGCTACGATGAAAGAAGAAACCCTTTTCATGCACCAATAAACACGTCGGGTGTGTGTTCACGACATATTCGCAGATTTACTATCACTTGAGAAAAGTTCAGGAAAAAGAAGAATTTCTCCTCCGTTATACTTTCTGTTTCCGTTTGAAGTCACGCTATTCTTACTTAAATAAGAGCCGCCAAGTCTTACTGCTGCAGGGTGACTTGAAAGGGACCATACATGCAAAAAAAAAAACCCAAAACAAAACAAAACACACACACAAAGAGTCAGAGTAGCAACAATGACAAGGGTGTCCTTACTTTTTCCTCAGCGAGAAAACTGATTCTGTCATTTTCCTCTTTTTTTTCTTTGATAAGTAAAGTAAGTTTTATTAAACTCAATTGAATTTAAAAAATGGGAACAGTCCAAAAATGTACACAAGTTTTAAGAGGGCCAAAAAAAGTAAAAGCTGCATGCTGTCGCTAGCTTGAATTCAAATGAATCTCTTTCTTTTCCAGGAACACAATAAGGGTTAGGGCATCATGTGAAGATTATATTGAAATATGTATAATTAGTATATATATATATATATATATATTTCCCACATTAGCTTAGTGCTTCCAGTGATTTCTGGGTTTGCCCTGGAGGTCTTCTGCCCAGAAAACCTCTGAACCCAAACACCCAGCACTCATCCCGATCAGACACCTGTGTTGCCTCAATTGACTCTTTTCATGTGCAGCAGAAGCAGCAGCAGCAGCAGCAGCAGCAGCACAGCAACAGCAGCAGCAGCAGCAGCAGCAGCAGCAGCAACAGCAGCAGCAGCAGCAGCAGCAGCAGCAGCAGCAGCAACAGCAGCAGCAGCAGCAGCAGCAGCAGCAACAGCAGCAGCAACAGCAGCAGCAGCAGCAGCAGCAGTAACAGCAGCGGTTTTATTTCAGTCCACTTTACGGAGGCAGCTCCCCTTTAGCCGTTTCCATCCAAGTAATCATGTTCTCTTTAGTTACAGTTCATATCTAATGACCGAAGGTGAAGGTCAAAACTTAGAAAAAGTTGTTCATCAAAAACCTTTGCTTCTCGACCTCTTTCTTCGCTGCAGCGGACCTCAGCGATGTCTGCATTTCTGGAGACGAGGCTCTTATCGATCCGCGCTCTCTCCTACCATCAGGTTTGCTAAGCCAGAACTCCTCCATGTTGAGCAGATTAATGATTCATGTACCTGAGGGTAACTGTTCACATTCTCTCCGGTGGAAATCCGTGGTCTAAGACTTACAGGAGTTAACTTTTAACACTGGCAGGTTCACACTTGGCTGTGCACCAGCCAGGCCACTGCAACTCCAAGCTAATGGCTTGAACATGGCAGCGGGAGCAAAATCCTCTGCATTCTTTTTGGTGCAGGAAAGAGTCAAGACCATTGATTCTTTCCTGCACCAAAGTAGAGAAATAAATTACCCTCCTGGAATCACTATTGACTCAGCAATGAAACTCAAAGGTTTTTACATTTTTTACATTTTTTTTTTTACGTCTTTTGGTGCAAAATCCTTGCCACGGCTTCAGCGTTTGAACTTCAGAGTTTCTCTCGACGGCGGGTCTGGAAATCATCGCTGTTGCTGCGTGGAGCTGATCTGCACCTGCGGTTTCGAGCTTTGATTCACGTGAATTGCATGAGCCTCCCACTGCTTTACTTGCTCATGCTAATTTATTAGATCCGAAATGTTGTCGGTTATAAAGATTTCACAGCCTTTGTGTGCTTCATTCGTGGCTGAAACGTTTTTTTATATATATGCGTACATGCTCTTACGTATAAGGCGTTTCCAGTGTGACTTTTAAATCTGGGCGTAAGAATATAAATGCCTTTTCACAATGTGTCGTCGCAGTGCAAAAAAAAGTAAAAAAACAAAAAACAAAAACGATTAAATCACGGCTCAACTATGACGAGGCCTTGATTTGGAAAATTCTGAATATCTTCCTATTTTACTCACTGCCCACTAAAACGTTTCCTCTTTATTTGTCCCGCCCCCAGTGGCCATGAAACATGTTTTCTTCTCTTAGTCATTTTCATTTCCATTTCACACTGCTGACCTTGGGCAGACGGCCAATTATGACACTGGGATGAATTAGCTGCTTTTTGGAATAAAAAGAAAACACCCTTTTAAATTTAAGCCTTGAATTCAAAATACAAATGGGGGAAAAAAAAAAAAAAAAAAAAAAAAAAACCCTTCAGTTTTGTTGTTACTCAGCAGCTTCAATTTTATTCACAGCGCCTGACTGAATATTGGCGAATCAAACCGGAGTCCGAAATTAATCTCCGCAGTTGCCGACAGGTAACAGTCGTCGTCGTCGGTGACTTTGCTGGCAGATTTTTTTTTTTTTTTTGTGTGTGTGCGAAAGCGAAATGGAAATGTTCTGACACTTTGTGGTTTCGATTCAAGAAACAAACAGCTACACTGAAACATACCTATTATTATTATTATTATTATTATTATTACTATTTTTGTTATTTCTGGTTTGAATAAAGAAAGAAAAGGAATAAACAATTATTTAATGTCAAGTTATCTAATTGTTTAATAATTAAACCATAAGTCCGACTGCAGTGCTTTGACTTGTAGTGTTTCAATTTTGCTTCCATGAATTGATTTTTTTCAACCCAAGGCCTCCGGTGAGGTAATTCATCTTGTCAAAGCGAGGAAAACAGGTAATAGTAGTTTGCTAATGAACTGTGCGTGACTCAGACCTGCCTCGAAATGCTTCATTGTTGAACTGGTTTCTGACTTTGAGTGCTGTGAAGGCTGAAAAAGGCATTTGAAACATTTAAAAAAAAACCAGAACAGGGCAAGGTAATGTTACTGTGTTGTTACGTTCCTTGATATTGGAGAGGAACTCGCCAATATCATTTTTACACATTCATTTTATGCGTGAAAATAAAACGGTTGTGTGCAACGCTGCTGCTCTTTAATGACCTGTGAGTTTGAGAAACCGACTTAAAAAGGAATGTCAGGAAAATGATGAGTTTCAATTTACAGTCACGGTCGTACTTCAGAAAATTTGTGATTTTACTTACATGTGTGAAGCTGTAAGTAAAATCACAGCTGGAATATTACCTGCAAAAAAATGTCCTTGTTTTGCAGATAAACAGGGAAATGTGTTTATCTGCAAGCGATTTTATGGCGTGATGTTAAGGGTGACTTTCTACACCCTTATGGTTCATAAAGTCACCTAAATGTCACCTTACGGTCAAATGTTTTGAACATTTTTTGATTTTCCTCAAGTTCTTCTGCACTGAATCTCAATAAAAAGCATGTTTTGTTTAATTATTATTAATAATGGCATTATATTCCTATATAAAAAGTCTATTTTTTTTTCAACTTGTGAATTTTATAACAACTCATATTTTTCATAATAGGATGTTTCTGGGGTTTTTTTTTTACCTTTCTTTCTCCAAATAATGAAATTTTCATGCGTCCAAAATTGTGGACGCATCCTTTGGAGTTTTAATCTTTCTCTGATCCTTTTTTTTCTAATTTTTTTTTTTTTTTTTTGCTCTAACTGTGCAAAGAGACACAAACAGATACACGCACGCACCCCTCCTGCTGTCAGTTTGTGCAATCGCCACACGGTTCTTCGGCGCTCTCCGCAGGAGGACAAATTCCTGAAATCTTCCTACCTGGAATTTCCGGGTAGAAGCTGAAGAGCCGTCATTTCATTCTTGGCAACGGTTTCTGCATGCGCGACATTATTTTTTCGAGCAAAGGTATGACGGCTGAAAGTTTTTCTTCGAAGGCCTGAGATCAGATTGCGACGCGTTTAAACAGTGTTACTTATCGGCCTTATCGTCGCCATCTGCAAAAGTTAACCTTTCAGACTGGAAAAGCTTTTTGCGATGAAAATGACGTGCGTCTGTATCTTTTGCTTCAGCTATCGAAACTAGATGCAGCTGGAGGTTTGACAGCATTTCCTTGAGATTTATTAATCAGCTCCTGAAATGCCGGAGAAATATTTGTACTAGGTCCTTCCTAAAAGTTCAAACCTGCATGTTTAACATTTTAATAAGAGCCAGGCAAGATAAGCAACAGGTATCACACTCTGGCAGTACAAAGGTTAAGCCATCGTCCATGTTTTCTTTTTTTTTTTCTTTCCTTCTCTAAACATCATCTGCAAGTAAAAGGATTTCAGAAGGTTACTCTTGTCAAACATCGCTGGCGCTCGTGGTATGGACTGAATCGTGACATTAAGATTCGTCCGTAGCAACAAAGCGACTTTGTTTTGCAAAAAATATTTTCGCCTTTCTGCAGGTTTTTATATTTTCATCGGAATATGTGTTTATACACCTTTGACTTTTTTTTTTTTTTTTTTTTCACTGATCACTTATCAGAATGCCACAGTCACAAACCTCTATGTATCCTCATGAAGTACAACAGACATGTACAACGATTTTGATCCAGCTAAAGATGTGAGAAGTGAAGCCTGCGTCGCGTTCACCGCATTGATATCCTTAAATAAGATCAACACTGTTTTGCAGAGATTCACAAGGATTGCAATTAGATAATGTTCAAAATGACAACAAATGTCTCTCTTCTGTCTACCTTTCCTCCATTTTCCCTGCGCAAGACAATCTTAGGCTCATTAAATGTCACCCTGACGACCTAACATTTTGTCCCATTACGATAAAAACATGGGTCATTCATTATTTCTTTGAAAACACTAAATGAGCGTACCCACGTCTGCTTTTGAGTGAAAAACAAACCAAAATTGCCAGATGTTTGCAGTCCTATTCCAGGCCTATTAAATATTTTTATATTGTGTGTGTGTTGTTTTTTTTTTAAATATGTTTTCAGAAAAAAAAAATAAAAAAAAATTTGTCAATAAAAAATTTCACCTGCAACGACTTCCTTTAGTCAACGGGTCCAGATTTGTGCCATTCTGAAAAACTGTCAGGGAACCGCAGTCAGATCAGTTCAAAGTAAATTAAATCACTTTATTTCTAAAATATTCCAAAAAAAAAAAAAAAGAAAGAAAAACAAAAAGGAAGCTTAGCAAGTTGAAAGCGACGCGACTGGCTGGCATTAGCAAAGCAGCCAATCCATGAGCAGCATTATTTTATCCTCGCCACCGATTGGCTGTACCCCCCATCATATCGGACATAAGTAAAACCTTAGACATTATGTTTTGCTGTTGCTCTAAAATGGTTTCCACTGCACCTATTAGTGCATTTTAAAGTGTATTTGATGTTTGAAAGATTAAACTAGACAGTCAGAGCACTTTCTTTCAGAGGGGGTGTTTAATACTGCATTTGTAATTCCTATCCAATTCAATTCTCTCACCCCGACAAAATACCAGAGTCCACAGTAGCACAGAGAATCTGTGGCTGGACTCTAAATTTCAAAAGACGCTCACCTTTAGGTCTCGCTAAGCTGGAGCTGGTTGCAAAAAAAAAAAAAAAGAAAAAGTGTGGAGGAAAAATGTGTCTCTTGATATGCTAGAGACTCGCCCTCAGAAGACCTGCAGCTGCAACTGCAAATGCAAGTTGCACAAAGTTGCTTCCTGTTTAGGCCAAATGCATAAGCACACATTTGTTTTAAAACATTTTTTTTTCAGTAGAAAAAATAAATAAAAGAAGCTCAGACGCGCTCAGAGCTTTAAAAGCAGCAGTGGTTCTGTTGTTCTCATTGTTATTCCGATCTCCTGCTCCTCTTCATTAGAGCTGATTTCAATGCTGTCTGAGGGCTCGTCAACATCCAAAACCCCCTGCATGCGCGCAGCGGGCATCGGCAACGCGGACCCGGCCACGCAGTCGGGAGGTGTGTGGAAACTTGGGGATGGTCCTCAGCATTTTAAAATAACAGCCTGCTCTGTATGTTTAATTAAACGCGCGGCAGTTTTAGCAGCTACCGGATGACTAATGCTTCATCACAGGGCAAGGGGAGGCCATTGGAAGAAATGTCAGAGGCAGAAAAAGTCTATTTAATGTTCACATTATCGCTGTCTTCATGTCATACAGGGGTTTTTTTTTTCTTCTTTCCTGTCTTCCCTCCAGTCTGTATTCCTCCCTCTAGTCTTTATTTCAGCTAATGGTACATGAAGGTTAAGGATCATTAGTCTGCTCCCTGGACTGTAGCTGCACCTATTTTAGTGCTACAGCGTCGCTTCTTTCTTTCTTTCTTCCTTTCTTTTTTTTCTTGTCTTTCAATTGGCCAACCCTACTTTATCACTGCTTACGCAGGACCTTTCCCAGAAGGTCAGGCTTTTCTAATGACTCGTGACTTGAGTCATGAGGAGGCAAGAAGAAGCGAAAGAGGAAAATTGCCTGTTGAAAGAAACGGAATTGACGGAGCAAGAACGAAAATCAAGGAAGGGGGGATGAAATGAAGAGGGCATGGGGGAAGGTTGCTGGTGAAGAACGGGGGGGACGTGTCACCACAACGACGGGGCGGACGACTCTGAGTCTTTAAGGCTTTTCTCTGTCGTTTCTAAAACCATCTGAGACATTTTTTTAACAGTAGGCAAAGAAAACCTGAGTAAATGCAAAACGGACTTTTATTTGAACTCCGTTTATTTCGGGGGGAGGAGAAACAAGAAGCCAACATGGCCGAATACGAAACTGGACCCGGTGTCTGAAAGCTAATCGCTAATGCTAATAACAAAAATGCTAATCAGGGTTTTTTTTGCAGTGCTAATCAACAAGTCTTTTATATTGGTTGAATTCAGCAACATGTTCACATTGGATGCTAACTCCAAAATGATTATTTTTATTGGTTTGTTTGTTTGTTTTCTTTTTGCCATTCGTAGATCACTTTGCTTCATAATTTATGAATTATTAGTGTTATCTTTTTATCTTTGCCTCAATCATTAAGAACACTCATCACTTCAAAACTTCACTAATCAAACAGAAAGCGACAAACATGCATCTTTGGAGTAAATAAAGTACACATTTATTGTCATTTATTGATCATATGAACTTATTGAACATCTCTGCTGACATTTCAGGAGCTCTAAGCTGGTGGTCATGAAGTCATGATTAATACATGATACAGAGATACATGATTAATTCAAAGGGCTTTATATAAATCCCCATACCTTTTTTATTTCAGGAAGACCAATCTATCACTTTTCTCGGGTTTATTTTTAATGAGCCTCCCAGATTAATTTCCAAGGAAAAAGGAAGTTCAAGTTGCCGACCTACTTAGAACTTCTCCTTTTCTCAAGGTATCCTCTGATCGCGGGGAGCAAACTGCGCGACAATAGGCAACTCTGCATTCAGGGGAGAAATACGTTTTAATGAGTTATGTAAGTTACATAAACAGTTTCCAAAGCACTTGCGATGTGTGAAATATGAAAGTTTTTGCTTTTTTTTCTCACAGTCTGACTATGAAGTCTCATATTCGTCGGTTCCTCCTGCTGAGCTACGTCAGAATTAGCTCCTGTTCACATCCTGTTTCGCATCCAAGTGCAGCACAGATCAGCATAATTAGACATTATTTTTCTTTAGTTAGTCATCAAGAACGATCAACCTCTACTCACAATAGATTTTTGCTTATGGACTTAACAGGGAGCATGAGAATACTCAAATTTTAGATTTTGTTTTTAGGTGAGCACAATTACGAAAGACAAAAAATAAACAAATAACTGCGCCACAAACTAAACAATTAGTCGGCGTAAGAGCAGAATGGTGTCAACGCGTTCATGCAGCCGAGGGAGAAAGAACGAATGTATCTGTTCCTGCAGAGTCTTTAGAGATCGGCGGCGGAGAGAGGAACCGGACTCCATGACAGTTATTTATATTTACGCGCTACAGTCCATTTGTTTTTTTTGGTTTTTTTTTGGGGGGGGGGGGGGGTTCATCATAATTTTCCCAACAGCCTCCCAAATACGAAACAGAAAAATGTTCGCGACGATGAGGCAAAGCCGGGTTTTCCGTCGGTTCGTGGGAAAACGAACTCGGCGCGACGTCGGCGTCACGTAAACGGCGACGTTCGCCGGTGGTGATCAGGCGTTTTGCACTTCGCAGACCTCAGGCTAAAAACACGAAGGCTGATCAGAAACGGAGCTGTGCCCTTACGTCGCAGAGATCTTCCCTCTTTTTTGTGTGTGTTTTTTAGGGCCGCCAGAGATGGATCTGAAAACAAGTGGTTCCGACGTTTTGCGGGTTCCACCCTGGCAATTTTTCATAAAAATCACTGTTTTATGCTCCGTTACGCTCAGTGATCTCCAACCTTCCTTTGATCTGTAAAGCTCTTTCATGGAATATGCTTTCAAAAAGAAAAGATTGCGACTGATTAGCCGGCTGCGGTATCGTCTATGATTTGACTAGAAAGCGAACGTTTCAAGCTCTGCTTCTGAACTCAGTTTTTTTTTTTTTTTGTATGAAACCTGTTTGTTTTTAGGTTGTATTTCTGCTTCTTTGACAAAGTTAACGGTGTTGGCAATTGGCTTTTTCAGTCGAACTTGTAGGAGTATTTGAAACCTGAAGCCGGTTGCAGAGAGCATCGACATGGGGGGTGGGGATGCGTGGGCTGCGCCATCGGTCTCCGTTTCTGAGCAACCTTTGTTTCGTGCTTCAAAAAGTAACTTTTCTCTAATTACTTCCATTTAAAAATCGTGAAAGTCCACCAGTTCTTCAACGATTACAGCCAGCTGATGATCACAGCAAAAAAAAAAATCCAGGCTTTTCCTCACCAGAAGCGACTGAACATGAAAAGAGATACGTTTGCACGTCTCTGTCAGACGTATAATTAACTCAGTTGGTAAAGTATCTTGTTTCATTGTCCTTCAGCAAATAAGCACAAACCAGTTTGTAAGAGTCAGTGAAATAATTTATTTCTTGAAAAAAATGTGTTTATTTCTCACAGTTAGGACAATGTATTTCAAGTTGTTTGGTTCAGGTTTTGAGATTTGTGTAAAATGATTGTATTACGTGCGGCAGCCTCGTGTCTCCCGTAGCTATCAAGGTAATTTTGTAATTACGCTTGGAATATTTATCGGTTGTGGTGTTTCAATTACTTCATATTTTAATTTAGAGTGGACGAAGAATTGATCTGTCAAAGACCTGCGAAGTGCCGGGCGGCCAAGAGATCACTTTTGTCCTTTTGAATCTTATCCAACGCATCCGACGCATGAAGAGGTTTAAAGCCGACACGCCACAGAAGAAACTCAAGGACCCTTGAATTTTAGAAACTCTCGATAGGTGTAACAAAAAGAACACACTCAGAGATCTGTAGGCAGTATTTTGTGGAGATCAAGGACGAAAACTGAGAAAACCGCGAGTCTGAGAATATAAAATGCTTTGAAAACACGTCGTTCGTAAAGCTAATAGTCTCGTTTTCTGGTGGGTATTATCATTCTTTGCTGTGGATTTAGAAACTACTAAACACACTTAAACTATGAGCTGGTTGTTTTGTAGAGGTGAATCATTCAGGGATTCAAATACCCCAACACAATATCATATAGTCCTTTAATTATACTGATGCAAGAAAAATCATCCATCTAGCTCTTTGACAAATAAAAATACTGTGTCATTGTCAATATATGCCATAAAATAAAACACTAGACCTCTGTAACTTTAACCCGTTCGTGCATAGCGGTCGAAAAGCCATTTTCTTGTGTTTTCTTGTGGATTTTTATGTTATACAGCACACACAGGCTACTGAAGTGGACACTTAAAATACACTGTCAACTACTGGCCATTCACTGCAAAAATGCATAAAATTTGTTGTTGAATCCAACATGGCGGACAGACAGAAAAGCAACTCAGGAATGTCCGGTCCCTTCTTCTACTGTAGAGGACTCATGCAAGTAAAAATAAGAGAAACTAGACAACTTTTGTCAAACCCACATGACACGACCCGCTGGTCGGCAGAGACGTCCTGTGCAGACTGGCCAAGGCAAATACCGTTCACCTCTCCTCTGCCTGGATTGTGTCCCAGCGGCCAGGTGGTGTGAGGAGGGCATGGCGGACTCACACCAGACAACCGAAAGTAAGAGGCAAAAGAGATCTGAAGCTCGAGTTGGTATGCTAAATTTGACCATTTGAAAACAAACAAAAAAAAAACAAAAACAAAACTTCCTTGCGTTTTGCAACGACGGAAAAGCGGCACATTTGCCATCTGGATTAGGTGAGGCCGGAGGACGTAGCCGAGGAGAAGGACACCTGGTCCTTTCTGCCTGGTTTGCTTCTGCCATTACAAAAATCACATAATTGCCGGGATATGGGAGGACGGGAGGGTGGATGGAAAATAAAATCCTTTACACAGAAAATAAGTGATATCGGCCAGACCCGGCTTATCAGCCATAAGGCCCTGGGCCACAGTGTTTCATAACCCATGCATTTGGGCACTGGGGCACAAATGATTGAACAAATGGAAGACAGATAAGCAAAAAAGGTCTATGGGGAAAAAAAGAAAAAAAAAAAGATACTGTGTCATTGTCGAAATATTGCCTTCAGAGGTATAGTATGTAGAAACTTGATAATGTCAGGCGGTGACTGGAAGGTAATTGCTTTCTAATGAATTTTGGTTTCCCTCCGAAATATCACCTGTTGCCTTTCTGGATATGATAGCAAGATGATGCAAAAGACCCGTTCTTCTTCTCTGGATATGCAGTGATGCAAGGATTGGTTGAAATGACTTTTTCCAATATTCCTGCTCCTTGTTTGACAGTCGTGGCGCATTATCATGCAAACAGCGGGCGCACTGATATGTGCGTCGGGCAAATGAAAATAGTCCATGTTGAGAATGTTATATCAGGCGTCGATACAGACAAATACATACTACATGAGAGAAGCAGAAGGAAGAGAGGGGGGGGAAACAAAATAACACAGCTCTAGTGAACCACTGCTGACCCAGTACACATGGTGGAGATTAAAATAAATGATAAATGAAGGATTAAAATTTATTTACCCTTAAGCACCACGTATTCCTTTACAAAAAAAAACTTTTCGGTGTAAGTTATAGATTTTTTTCACTCCTTTCTTGTCCTGACGATTCAACAATCCAGACTGCATGGGACTGAATTGCGACAAGTTTATTCCACTTATTCAATCGTTCATTCATTCATTCATTCATTCATTCATTCATTTATTCATTCATTCATTCCACTTTGTTACTTTACAATTACAAATTTGTGAAATTGCTCGAAAAGTTGAAAAGATAGTTTGAAAACCAATGCAATACTTTTCTTCCACTTCACAGTTATGAGCTTCACTTTGTTTGTCTCTTGAGCTGCGAATGAAAATATATCAGGATTTGAGATTAGATCTCGAAGGCTGAAAATAATTAAGCAGCATAAAACCTGCTGCAGGGCGATTCAAAAGAACGAATTAATGAAGGAATCTTCCCATTGCTGACAGACAGAATGTAAATAAAACTTCTTTATCTTGTTTTTAATAAGTCCACTGGTGCATTATTCATCCATATTTGAACATGTTTTCACTTACTTATTGCCAATGATTTTTTAAATAACTAGTCATGTGCAAAATAGTCACCCTAACCCTTCATCAGAAGAGCCGACTCTCTACTTTTTCCCCCCTTTTGTTGCTCAGCTCTCACTCTCAGTGGCTCCGCCCCGCCCACCGCAGATCGTTGCTTTGATTGGCAGCATGGCAACCTTGCAGCCAATCACTTGTTAGGATATGGGATCACACCATAATGTATAAACAGAGAGGAAAAAGGCAGCAGTCAGGTTGAGAATCTGTGCATCTCCTCAGTCAGTGGACAAAAGAGTGAATCGCAAAAAACCCAGTCAGACTGGTGAGCCCAACGGCAAATTTTGTTCTAAAATACGAGCCGCGACGGACTTCAAAAACGAGGTAGTGATCAGCCTATTTATTGCAACGGTGGTTCATCCATCCGTTGAAGGGCAATCAGTTTACAGTTAACATTTTAATTTAAGGAAAAATTCTACGTTTCAGCCAAACGTGACTAAAGATGCTTTCTCAACAGGACACCCTCACAGAAACGTTACATTCAAAAGGACTTATTGACATACAACATATTCATATGTCTCAAATTAAGCTAAAATATGATGCTGCAACCAACCAAGAGCTTTTTGTGAGCCGCCTTTCCTCAGCTCTCTCTGAAAAAAAAAAGCCAAACTTCCCATCGCTGGATCTTTCCGACTTTCCCAGCATTGAATTTCCAAAACATCTCATGGCAGCTCAGGTGAGTCGATTGTGGAATTCTCTATTTCTCTCTCTCTCTTTTTCTTTTTCCTTTTTGCTTTCCGTCAGCCTGGAGGCAACGTAATGTATCCAATACACTACATCCACAAACTGATACAAAAAAAAACAAAAAAAAAAACAATTGTGCAGCATCTAAAACACATCAGAGGCACCGGTGCGGAATAAAACCCGGGTCACGAACGCATCAAGCCGAAACATAAAACACAGATGAGAAATTTTGGGGGGAGCTGTGGTCCAACTTAACGACCCCACATGACGCTAAAAGTGCTCATATATCTCAAAAAGTGATTTGAATGAATGATGGTTCTCTATTAAAGCGAGCGCAGGGGGGAAGAGAGTTTTTCAAAATAAATTAGTTTTGGAAGAAAACTATATAACCTTGTACACTGTGTTGTCCTTGGGTTCGCCCCAGCAGTGATGCTTGGCTATTAGATTCATGAGTGTGTGTGTTTGTGTGTGAGTCTTTGTGCACATTTACTGAACACACGTTATTTCTTCAACGCTTTGGAAGAAAGCTGATTAAGGAGTGAATGAGGAAGCTGATTTCGGCCCCACAGAGGACCGGCAATGCGCAGGATTAATCAGACCCGTCTCCTAACTACACAGGTTAATTAGGGTTAAATGATAATTAGGACAACCATTATAAGAGCAAACAACCACTCAGGACCCTTAATCCGCCCAATGCTGCGCTGCTGCAGGAGGGTTTGTTTGTTTGTGTGGGGCGATCCGGCGCATCCAGGCTTCCAAGGATATTTGAGGATATTTGAGGACTGTCGGGGGCGACCGCATCCGACGGAAAGCACGACCGCTACCTCGAGAAACTATTAACTTTTTAGAGAGGAAGTCTCGGCGCAAAGCGCGCTCCTTGCTGCGACGTGGAACGATGCAACCCTCCTCAAGTCGAAGCAGAGTTTGAGCTGAAAGTCCAAAAGCATTTAGAGGGAAAAAAACATCAAAAACTCTCGTCTTCCGGGATCGGCGTTAACGCCCGGGATGCTTCCTACCGTAACCGACGAGCTGTTAATGTGTTGGGGTTGAGCGCGCAGGGACATCCTCTAAAACACAATTTGCTCCCACTTTGCACTTGCAAATGTGACACAAAACGTTGCGGTGGGTGGGGGGGCGGAAAGAAAAGAAGGCGATAAATAAAATTGGAATTGATTTAAGTCCTGGCTAAAATATCCCAGGTTGTGACCCCCCGTGCTCTGAAGAGTTTCCCCGTATTAGTATTCTGCACCCAGCAGCTTCTGCCTTGCAGGCAGGGCCTCAGAGCATGAATACAATCAATCAGCGGTTCTGTGGCTCTGCTGAATTCCTAGTGCATCAACTTATTGCGTTTGACCATGTCTCGCCATCATCCTTCCACATCTTTATCCCTTTCGTAATTCATCGTCACAAAACGATGAATTACGTTTCATTCATTCATTGTGCTTGATGAATAGGACTCTTATTCAGCCTATGGCCCTGAGTGAAGTGCTATTGGCCATGGTAGTTCCCCCCCATCTGAATCTGTAAATATTCAGCGAAGCTTTGAGTTGCTTGCGCACCGCACATGTGCATAAGGTAAATTTATCGCCCCGTAACGCCCTCGCCGTGCTTATGAAAAAGCCCTCGCGCCGTCAGGACGGGTCTTACAGTAGCAGCAGGCATTTTATTCCATCTTATTTTCATTTAATTCCTCTCTTGAAGGCTTGTACCGGGGGGTCTCCTGTGATCTGACTGCAGCCCGACTGGGCGAGTCCTGAGCCACGATGAAGGCTTGGATAAGCATAATGATGTTTGGAAGTGTGAAGTTTATTCGCTGCCTTTAAATGGAGATGGTGATTTTCTCCTTACACCTCTGTGCTTACTTAGAGCTCAGACTATGGCCAAGAATTTCAATTGAGGGGGTCTTATTCACAGACAGTTTTTTTTTTTTTTCCCCCCCTCTTTCTTTTCTCCTGTGTGTGTCTGTGTGTGAGTCGCATTCTCTCCTGGTTTTGCAGCCGCCTCTCGATCAGTGTTGAACAAGACGCCGGGTTATGAAATTCAAGAGTTGAAGGGGGGGGAATGGGTCGCTGTTATTTATTTATTTACTTATTTATTCACTCAGTCAGCTGGTGGTGTTTTTTTTCTTAATGGTGTCCCCCGATTAAACAGATGTGTAGAAGGCCTGTCACAATAAATCAATTAATCGCATGATAGCTTAAAAAAAATAAAAACACAATTTTTATCTGCTTGATTTATTGTTTTTTCTCCTTTTTCACTCTTTTTAGCAAAAACTGAATGATAAAAGTCTCCAGCCTGGTGTTTTGGTCTCAATTCACACCACTTCCTGTCTTCTTCATCTTTTCCGCCAGTAGTAACATCCTGTTGTTGATCACACGACTCGTGTGATGCGCACATAGTGTTTCCATTGCAGCTTTGCAAAATGTTCCAGTTTCAATACAGCCAAAAAAAAAAAAAAAACAAGTTGGCATGTTTCCATCAAGCTAATTTATTTTCATAACTCCGCCATGCACTATTGTAAAGTTAATGGAAACAAACCCATACAAGTAGCTGCTCTTCAAAATTAAGAAAGGTACATTTTTCTGGTATTCACAAGTCAGGCAATAGCTGCAGAAAAACACGTTCTGCACCAAACATATTTGCATCAACAATCTGTTTTAAAGCTTCAATTAACTGAAATGTTCACAGTAAAGGCTGACCAATGTTCATCTTGCCGACAGGCAAATGGATGACAGTGGTGGAGGGAAAAAAAAAAAAAACGTCATTTTTTTTGGCAACAGTGAAGGTGTGCTGTGTACAAACAACAGCAACTAATGCGGAAAATACGCGGTGAAGAATTTGTGATGCCGACTGAACGTTTCCCGTCCGCAATTCCTTGGAATCTTGTCAGATTTCATTGCGTTGTGAAATCTGACAAACGTCTGAAACTGCAGGAGGTTTGAACTCAAACGCGACCAGCATCCGCTAAAGACCCAAAAAATTAACAAATGCGAAACATTTGGTCAAATTTACACTAGGAGTGGCACAAAACCAACTTCCAGTAAACCCTCTGCTGCCGGACCGACAGCACAGAAAGCCTGTGGACTGAGATGTAGAGAAGACAGTGGAGGTCGTGACCCTGGACTCTGAATAATTTAGACAGGTTGTGAAGAGAGGAATGGTCAAGGATCCCACCACCTCTGTGCTCCAACCTTGTAAAATGCTGTAGGTGTTTCTTCTCTTTCCCCTCAAAGTGTTCAGCGAAGCAGAGCCAACATGTTTGGAACAGTTGATGTATTAATAAAAACGGTTGTTATGGAGACTCGGTGACCCCCCGTTGGCACTTTTACATTCGGTTCTCGAGCAGCGAACTCTGCTACCCATCCTCCTTCCTGACTAAATAAATTCCAGCCTTCGTCGGCTGGCTACTTTCTTGTAGCCATTTCCTGATCGTTACACACTTCTTCTTTTTATTTTCGTGAAAGTTCATGAATAGACTGCGGCCCGTCTTCAGCAGTCGATGGGAGCGAGACTGGGCATGTCGACGGGTCGTCTTCATTTTTTTTCCCCTTCACACTAAATAAAAGCCTGATTTAAAAAAAAAATCAATTTAAAAAATGTGATAAATGCATTCATTTTCTCTTTTCTCGAATACGTTTTCATATAGCGGCATCGAGACGGCGCCGCTATACGATGTTATTTAACCAAATTCTGGAGTTATTTTGGGCAAAATCCACGCTTTGGTTATTATGTCGTTTGGCTCTTTTCAAGTGTTTTTAAAAGGTGCTGTGTTCACGATTTGATTAGAAACCAGAATTTGATTAGAATCAAGAAAATGTTTTAGATTGCCAGAATGACAGAAAAACATTCAGATTTTTTTTTAAAAACTCGTGTGGGTGGAAGCGTGGCACGCTGCTAAAATAAACTAAAGACTTTATGAAAGTAAGAAAAAAAAAAAAAACACAACTTAAAATGACTTTCAATTTGAATCTATATTTAATTTAATGAGACCAGAGGACGTCCGACAACGAGGCACGTGTTTCACAACATTTGACTGTTTTTGCTTTGCAGTGAAAAGTGAGAGCGACTTTTTCCTGTGACTTCAGACTGAATGGAGACAAACAAACGGCGTGATAATCGATGTGCTAAATGCAACGATGCACAGCAAACATTTTTCTCCAAAATAGTAATAAAGTCTTCAGTTGGTTTACTGTACGCTGTAGAAATAAACGTAACTAATTTCTCACAGTTGAACTTGACTTGAACGTTATTTTATAAACATGTTCAGGCAGTTTGGCTAACTGGTTTCAGGATTTATTATTTAACTTGAGAAATCCATCTTTTGTACTATTTGCAGTGACGAAACATGAAGAAAACGTTGTACAGTCGCTGCAAAAGCAAAAGCTCAACACATAAAATTCAAGTTTTATGTCTTTTTTGTTAGATTTAGGCTCGTTCTTTGATTAAAGTCAATAGTGATGCAGCATCGACTTTAACGCGGTTCTGAACGTCGGGGATCCCATTTTATTTCATTCACATATTAAAACTCCGCTCCCGTTTTAAATACAAGCATTTATATTTACGGAAAATGTTTGTGTCTCATAATATGAGGAAACAAAACAAACAAAAATAGAGCATGTTGTTTTTGTTTTTTGTTTTTTTTTTAAAAAGAAGAAAGCTCTGCTGCAGGAAAAAAAGGAGAGCTCTTTCTACTGCTCTCACCAACTTGATTACAAGTACATTGTTTTTATTGCGTCTTTTAGAAGCGCACTGCGCCTCTCTGCAAACATTGCAGCCGCACACCCCGGAGCCGCGCAGCTTTTCGTAGCAGAAATTGCTTGACGTTGATAAAACATCTGGAGCGATAAAAGCGAAAAAGCAGTAGATGGGCAACAGAAGCTATTTTATAGCCGAAGTGCAAAGGAAAACACAATTACTGGGGGGGAGGAGAAGGAGGAGGACTGCGGAGCGGCTGAGTTATGTGCATGACTGAGGATGCGGCCCCTCGCCGGGCCCCTCGCCGGGCCCCTCGCCGGGCCTCGCCCGGGCCCCTCGCCCGGGGCTCTCGCCGGGCCCTCGCCGGGGCCCCTCGCCGGGCCCCTCGCCGGGCCCTTCGCGCTGACTGACAATGAGGTTGAAACTTGCGGCGGATAAATTGAACATCCCACTTTTCCTGGCCTTTCAGACTTGTCCTGTAATTATCAATTCCACTTCGGAAGAACAATTACTCCAAGCTGCCGGGGCGATGATGCAATTTGCGGACGCCGAGTCGGGGCCTCGGCCGCGCGGCCGCAGGAAGCGACTCGACGCCGCAGAAAAACAAAGCATGTAGATGTTGAGTGTCAGTCATGAGTTGTGATGGGGTGAAAAATGAAACGTTTCATTATTAGCTTTCACATTTTCACTCGGTTATGCGTGGTCTTAAATGTACCAAATATTTTAGTCCTCGGGTCAAAGGAAATCAGAAAAGGTCGACATTCTCACCACTGTTTCTAAATCCTTAAAGGGAACCTATTAAAATTCATTTTAAACACGTTAGGATGAGTTTGCGGGTTTTCATTTCCATTTTCTTACCTCAGTTAAGGTAATTGTTCACGATTTTAATAGCAGAAAGAGACCGAGCCATTAATCTTATGTGGTAAAATGAGAAGGAAAAAAAAAAAAAAAAACAGAGAAAGAAAGAAAAAGCGGGTCATGGTGAAGTTAATTGACGTAACCATGAATTCAAACACGCTGAAGTTGTGCGGAGGGACTCGGGGCTCCAACCCCTCAACCAAACGTGACAGAAAAACGAGGCAATTAAAGTCTCGGCAGAGAGCGGCTCTGCGGAGCAGCTGAAGGAAGCGTTAAAGGACGCGGAAATCCCGTCTTGTTCTTTTCCTTCTTTTTTTTTTTTTTTTTTTTTTTTAAAAAAAAGGCGGCTCCACTAGGATTCAACTCAGGATAAAGTCAGGCCTCGTTCCGACTCTCCTGGCGTTTAAGGCAAATGTTTAAAAAAAAACAAAAACACTTCCGTCAAACTGCTGTGTGATAAAAATCAAACATGCCTGTAACGTACAGGATGAATGAAATGCGTTTCATCGCAAGGCGACTAAGATGTTTTCCTGTCATGGTCAATTCAAAGATGTTGAGTACAGCCTCAATGATGGGGGAACATTCCCTCCGTTCTGTTAAGTAGACGAAGAATCTGCAGCTTAATTGCTGTGTTTAGAATAATCTTCTTAAGTAGCTTCGACTCCTGAAAGACATCCAAAGCGTTTATGTTCTAAAACAAAGGCTGTTGTTCAGCAGGCTCAACGTCGACCCTTCAAAAAGTTCAAGTCTCTTTGTGTTTGCGCGTTTTGCCGAGCGTGTGAGAGCGCTTCGCCAGAGCATTCGCCGTTTTGAAACGCTAAAGCACCAGAATTCAATTTATTTTATCGTGAGTCAGATTTTGGTATTTTCATACCAAAATGAAAATACCAATTTTCATTTTGATCAAAATTGCAAAATGAAGCAATTTTGATCCACTCCACTTTGCAGAAAGGCTCCAATTCTTTATTCAATTATTTTTATTTTACGTATTCCAGCGATTCGGCTTCCTGTGCCATTACTGACCTGCAGCGGCTGCGTTTATGGTCAGACGCTGATGTTGGACGTCCTGATTCAGGATTTTCTATTGGGAAGCTGAATCCGTGGTTCAATGCTGAGAACTCATCCAGGTCAGAAAGAACATCTGCAATAATCTGTCTCACCAAACATCCATCATGTTTTGACTGTTGCCTCTAGTCTCTCATATTTCCCGGTTGGTCTAACGTCAGATATAAAACAGCTTCTTAAAAAGCTTTGCTTGCAGCTTGATATCTCTACTCTGCTCTTGTACTTCACGCATCAGAAGATGCTGATTTTTGCTGCCTTTCATTGACTTAATTGGTGATTTATTGCGGCAGATTTCTAACATGTTGCTAGGTTGGTTTGGGTTTCCCATCACAAATTAAACATCTGTAAACCGCTTTACTTGGTAAAGAGTTATGCAGAGTTATTGAAAGCATGATCAAGTAAAACGACGATTTTGTTGGTTTTATTGGGAAGTCATGATGACAAAAGAAGCAGCAGCAAATGTTGTGACTTATCTGGAAAGCATGAATTGTTCTTACCCTCTAAGTGCTGCCATCGGCAATCTTCCCCGTACCAGAGAACACATTAGTCCCTTCCAGCAGCAGTAAGAGCAGAACATCTTCAGCTTTCCGTGTCCGGGATGAAAGCGAACTCTGCAAAGCCGCCGTGGACTGGCCTGTTGTTGATGATGAGGTCTCCTGTGTAGATCACAAAGTTAAAAAACACATGGGATTCTCCTGTAGAGTCTTAAATACGCCGAAATTCCAAGTTTGTTGGAGGCAAAACCTTTAAATCTTCTTCCAAATACGACGTGATTTATCATTTACAAAAAACAAGAAGTTTTCTTAAAGGAAAATATTTCAAGAACAAAATCTGCAATAATCTGTCTCCACAATCTGAAAAATGCTTGACTGAAGTAAGTTTTGATTGCTTTCAGGATGTAGATTGTGCTAATACACGCCAACCATCAGTTATTAGCAAGTCAAATTAACTGCAAACACGCCCTACTGCAGTCATCATCAGACGTTTACTTATGTGCTTCCATGCAGTTTGCAGGTCTGGAGAAGTTTCTGCAAAGTGAAGTTTGTGCTCAACAATCGCCTATATTTCCTCGCGTCTGGATGAGGAGGTGGAGTTGCAGGAGAGCAGGACGGAGAACGTGTTAAAAGTTTAAGGGAACCGAGCTTGAACTCTGGGCCGGAGGAGAGCAGAGCCAAAGTATTCGGATGGCAGAGAGTTCAAACTGAATGCAGCAGAAAAACACAGCAGAGAGGCGTGGACAAGAGATGAACTCGCGATCGGAGATTGATTTCAAATCACGAGGAAAAACGCCGAAATACCATTTTCAATGGATTTGTTGCTTTTCAGTTCCATTGTACAATTGGGACAAACTTGCAATCCAGAGAAACTCATCAAGAAAAACGACTCTTTACCTTTGATCAACATTTCGGACCTACTTTATAGAAACAAACATGGAGAACCAACATCTAGTTCTATCCGATCAAGAACTACTAGTTTATAAATTCCTATAAGTATTAAATATGGGGAACCAGGATGTAGTTCTACATTTTTACCTTCTGTGAACTTTTTGTATTTTCCACTTGCATTTCTTCTAACTCATGTAGATCACTTTGGGTCGCCTTGTTGCTGAAAACGTGGCTTTATGTCATACAAACATCAGTCAGCAACCGAACCCTAATATTTTTCCCGTCGTTACACATCAGATTGTTGATCAATGTTTCATGTTTCAAACGTGACTCTCAGCAGGCGGTGCGTTAGTTTAAACTGAGCGACGTTCAGACTGGCAGCGGTGACCGGAAAACGCTTGGAAGAAAACCAAACCAAACCACATTTTAGACAAATCAAGCTTTTGACACCGACTTGAACACTCCAGACTTTTTGACTACTAAAAAATAGCCACTTAAACGCTTCACATAGCCTCTTCAATCACACAAAATTTGCTATGTCATTCATCTATATAAGGTTTCATAAAGATGCTGCCTTTAAAGTGCTGGTAAATTGAGCCTTAAGGCCACCGTCGTTGTCATCTGTCAACATTTTGCGCTACACGGCTTGGCAAATCAATTGGAGACGAGGGTGGTGGGGGTGAGGGGGGTTCCAAAGGACACCAGATAACAGTGCAGCAGCTGAACCCCCCAGAGGATTTCAGCCTTCATGGAAAAGTACACACAGAATTGTTTTCCATCGCACAAAAAAGAAAACGTTGACTCCTTTAATAGCCTGATAAACGTTTCCATCATAACCAGCGCCGTAGTCCACCTAATGTGGGCTTTTGAATGTAATGGAAACTTTTGGGTCATGAATAGGTTTCTGTCCTCGCCGAGAATAAAAACAATCCCGCGTTTTTTTTTGTTTTGTTTTGGGGGTTTTTTGTTTTTTTTTCTCGAGCTTTCCACTAAATTAGTCCATAGGTCAATCTGGCTGCCTTTGCTGTCGGAATCGCTTTGCTTTGATTTACCGCATTCAGAGCATCCACTCAGGGTGCATTGAATGCCCCGAAGTATTGATTGAATTAGACAAAGAACCCTCATGAGGAGAAAAAAAGAAAAGAAAGAAAGAAAAAAAAAAAAGACAGAATGCAATCATATTCCCATTAGCAGCAGGCTGGAAAGGAGAAGCGTGCGCTGGCCTTTTCTTCTTGCCTCCCTTGTTCAACATTAATTACAGTTCATTTCACACGCTCTGTTCCTCCAGTCTCCCCCACTTTCCAGCAGCAAGAGCCACTTTCAGCCCCTCCGCCCGTCAGGTTGCTGTACCTCAAACTCTTTTGAATTAAAAAAAAAAAAAAACTCCACCAGGCATCAGTCAACGTTCAGAATTATTTAATACGAAGCTTCTTGAACCCACCGCTTAAATTATGACGGGCAGTCAGAATTGAAATTCGAAAAAGGGGTCGAGAGCAATCCGAGGCCTGATGTGCGGCGTAAATCAGGCGGCGAACAGCAGGGCGGGTTCCAAAGAAAAGCTGGCCGAAGAGAGCGCGCCACGGCGAGAGCCGCGCTCTCTGCGAACGTTCATGCGGGCTGAAAGCCGTGTTCTTTTCGTCCGCCGCCGGCATCCGAAGCCGTGGCCTCTGAGCAAAATGTCGTGCTGCGTTTTCATCACTGTCAAAAGGCTTGACTCATATCCCAAATGTTGTAGCAGAAAGTGTTTGGTTCGCCGGGGTAACTTTGATTGAGCGCTGATGTGTTTGAGATGTATTTTTCTGAAAAGAGGAAAACCAACTCAAAGAAGGGAAATCGAAAGTCAGACTTTGAGACAGCTAAACAAATTGTTGACATAAAGAAAAAGACTTATTTCGTGGCGACGCAGCAGGACTCCAAACGAATCCCGCGCTGAAACTTAAACATGCTCCCATTTTCTCGGTGTGCATTTGTATTTAAGTGATTTATTTTTATTTTTCTGGTATTTTTGCATTTGTAATGCACGTTGTTAACTCTCCAACACCTGAATATAAATACATGCGGAGCTGCAATGCTGTCATAAAATTGTCTGCAATTTTATGTAAAGGAAAAAAAAACCCCGCAATCTTTCAAAACACAGCTGTGAAAGCAATCCGGCTGTGAATAAATGCACGTAACTTGACTTGTGTGTGAAGATTGCACGTCTTGTTACGAGTCCTTTCTCTATTTTGAGTAGAAAATATCAGCGTAAAACGCTGCTTTGCCGTGTTGACAGAACGAGCTCCGTTAGCAACATGCTGCTCTGACCTGAACCTGTTAATTCTGTAGCCTCGTAGCACAACTTCAGCGTTTCTATTCAAATAAGTCGCTGCTGTCAAAAGAAGTGTCTGTGAAAGCCAGCAAATTCACGCCAGTCAAACAAACGTCTTTCTGTCACCTGCACATTTTGTAAATTTTATGTTCCACTCGTCTCCGTGCTACACTTTCTTTTCTCCGTTTGCCTGCTTTGTCATTGCTGTAGGAACTCTTTGTTCTCTATTAATTGATTAATTGATTTACGCTGATCCGTCACCGGGTTACCGGTGTAAGGCCGCTAATGGTTTTATATTTTACTCCTGAACTTTTCCATCCCTGGAGTGCTATCAGCATACTACGTCTACCTTGAATCTTACTCCGCAGCAGTGTTTCCCTTCCTCGCCTTTGTGTGACACTGGCTTCGGAGTTTCTGAGTGAACGTTTGCTTTTCACTGTCAGCTTTTCATTGAGCTTGATTCTCCTGGTTCTCTCTCAGCAGCACCAGTTGCTGTAGTCGTTCAGTATGTTTGACCTTTCAGCAGATATCTGTGCTTTGATCTGTCTCGAATGTAACTGATTCTGCTACCGATATCACATTCCAGAGTTTCTCTCTTCCATCCAAAGGTGCTGCCTGCACACAGAACGTATCTATGATGCTAATGGGAAATGATGCTCAACCACAGAAAGT
The DNA here is from genome assembly GCA_922788865.1 of Poeciliopsis turneri. Taxonomy (NCBI): domain Eukaryota; kingdom Metazoa; phylum Chordata; class Actinopteri; order Cyprinodontiformes; family Poeciliidae; genus Poeciliopsis; species Poeciliopsis turneri. The sequence goes on from CAKLNU010000126.1 coordinate 337,779, forward strand.
AAGGACTCTGCTGCGCTTTGTCTTCCCATCTAAAATATACTGGGTAGTCGCGGACTTTGACCTGAACCTTCAGAGTCACGTAAAGATAATTACAAAGTCGGCCTTCTATCACCTCAAGAACATTATTCCTTCCTTGAAGGAATTACAGATTACAGATCTGCTGTCGTCATGTCAACCTTCCAGACCTCTCAGGTCTTCCTGAAGACGCAGCATTCAGCTTCTATGCACCACAAACCTGCAACAAACTTCCAAAAAAAACTGCAAAACGGTTGAAACACTGAGCTCCTTTAAATCAAGACTAAATCTTGCAGCGTGTTTAAGGTACTGCCTCAAAATGCTAAACTGCTGAAAGGCGTGATAATCATAGTGTATGAGATTTATGAATCCAACATTGACAAAAGTAAGTAGAAATTCTCAAAACTGCTCCTACGCATCCATGTCAGAGTGGACATTATGTTGTCCATGAACATTTAAAACAAGGCTGCAGGGCTGCAGGGTGAGGGCAAATATAAAACGACCTCTTTCAATGATTGCATTTTTGTACTTTGCTATTCTTGAAATCTATGGGGTCACAAAATAAAGTAAAATAATAATAATAATAATTATAAAAAAAGAAAACACTTTGAAGATTTTTATTTTTTTTTTTGGTTGTTTTTAATGTTGAAAGTAAAGGAATTTTAAAACAAATGTTTTAAAGTGCGTCTCCCCACAAAGGATGCTGGAAAGGACGGGCAACAGCTTTGCGCACCGCCATGGTGGCGTTTGATGAAATCATATCCAGAACTGAAAAACGTTAACAGCCTGAAAGCAAACACCTCCTAATGGACCATTTGCCTGTTACAGCAATTTAGCAACCAGTAGTCTGCACCCAAAACCGCTCCATGGCAACAAGAGCATCCCCACCACAAAAGATCTGTGTTATTTGTCAAGGTTTGCTTTCATTATCATTGCCACGAGGCTTTCCATCTCAGGAATGAGACATCTGTTGTTTTTTAGTTTATATTTTTGTTTTTTTTGCTTTCTTTCTTTCCTCTTCTTCTTGCTGACAATTATCCGCACGGAGACGTGTTTCACCGACATTTTTCATGCTAATGCTCTCACTCATCAACAAACATTTATCACTCTCCGGAGTTCATTAGCGCCGTATATGTCGGTAATATAAAGCGTATGTTTGATTGCTTTATGTTTTTGGTTTTTTTTTTCAGAAAGACGTTCGGCACTCTTTCACGCCGTAAACGGCTCGGATGTTTCGCGTGGCAGCTTTATGGTGAACAGTGCCGGTGATTTGCGGCTGGAGTTTAATGACTGAGAGCGCAATAACTGTAAGCTAAGATTTTTATCTCCAAGACGGATGGGCCCCCGCGATTGAGTCGTCAAGTCTGCGCGGCCCGAGAAGGAAAGAAAACGGCGCCCCCGTTAACGCGGCCCAATTTGATTTTAATTTGTGTAAACAGGGGCATCGTGGGATTTTATGGATGTTGTAAATCAGACACACCTGCCAAGTCATTTTACATTAAATGATAAGCTGTAGCACAATGACAAATTGTCTCAATGAGCAATTACGTGAGGCCCAACGGCTCCGGTACAACTTTGGAATTAAGTTCTGGTGACCTTGAGGCTCGTAATTCACTTATTTTTCGTCCTCATCAAGCCATTCGCTGACCACCTTTACCAAACGGCATAAAGTGTATTTAGTGTATTTTTGGCATAAAAAAATCCAACTAATTTACACAAATACTTTTTACAAGGATGAAGGTACTGAACCGAATGCTTCATGTCGCTTTTAGGAGTGCTTGAATCTCTGCGCTCTGAATTACAGAAAAAAAAAAATTGATCGGTTTCAAAAGAACCCAAATGTTTCTAAAGACCAAATGAACGGGAAAGAGCAGAGACCGGGCACGAAAAGAAACAGAATTTTATTGCTGCAGATCAAATGCGGAGAACGTGAAACGTGTAAAATACGAGTTATTATTGAAAGAAAATGGGAAAAGGAGGATTCGCTCTTTCAACCGAGCCTCAGCAGTAACTTTGAATGTTCTGGAGAGAGAAACCCAAAATGAAGAGCTCACCCACAGACCAGAAAACACGAGGCTGCGAGGTGTAACATCGAAAAGGACATTAGTGACATTTAGTTATGGTAACGGAAACAAAAAAAAGACTAGAGAGAGCTAATATCAGCACGCGGTGGCTCACATTCATTTTAGTGGAAGAGAACCATTTTAGTTTTAGATGCACTGAAAGGGCTGGTAATCACCTTGACATTGTTGTGACATGTGAATTATGGAGCAGCAAATACACCAGAATGACTGACAGTTTGTGGGCAGACCCATACAAGTGTTTTTTGTTTTTTTTAAAGATAAACCCAATGAATCATACAGGTGACAGAAAATGTTTCCCAAATCGACTGCAATCGACTTTATTTATATATTTTAGTCATATTTTATCACGAGGCCAAAAAAAACAACAACAATATGATTCATCCTGAACCTTTCACTCTCCAAAGCATCACTGGCGAAAAGCAAACTGTCTATAAAGCTGTTTGAAGCATTAACTACTATATTATTCATCAGAATGTTATGCAAAGAGAAATTCCTGCAGTTACTGTAAACTTTTATTCGCAGTTAGTTTGGTTTTCAAGTTCGTGTTTCTTCCTCTTCTGTCTTTCTATGTTTAGTCTTCTGTTTACGTCGTCGTCTCGTTTGAGGTTTGAAGGGGCCGGGATCATTTACGTCCAAGGGGTTCCATAAATTTTTACTGCGTGATTAAAAAAAGAAAAAAAAAGAAAAAAGAAAGGTATGATCTTACATTTTGAAAGCTCGTTTTTCCTTTGCAATTTACTTTTCAAGTTGATGTTCACTCAAACGTCTGTGCAGGAACGAACAAAAGTACCCGCGGAGCTCGTTTGTTTCCTTTGACTTCGCTCTGTTTGCGTTCTCTTCGTCACAGTTTGAGGACGTAAACAGCTTGAAAAAGCATTAAGACGTTAAGCAGTTAAATCAAATAATCCCCTTCCGAACGCAGACCAGAGTTTAGGTGCTGAAACTTAAAAAGTTGAGTTTCTTTTTTTCCTTTTTGTGTGAGCTTAAGCTCAAAAATACAGAACTCTGCTTCTGAGAAAGAGTCGGAGGAGATGTTTTAGGGCGACTGCAGGAAAAAAGAAATGTGCAGCGATTACACAGGAATGGCCATCGAAAGAGCATCCCACTATCAAATCACCTTCTTGACCCGAGCGGCGCTCAGAGTGACTCGGCTTAAAGTTTTCATCAACCACCTGCTGGCTGCACTTTGCTACCTGGTTTAGCCGACTCCTCCGGAGTGCAGCCCTGTCTTCTCTTTTGCAACGTTTTACGGTTCAGAAACGTAGAGGTGAGGATTGGTTTGCGCCTTCATTTACAGTGAATCCACATTTGTTAATCCCAGAGAGTCGGTCTGAGAGGGGTGGAGCCCAAAATGGTCTTCGACAACGTTAAACTCCAAGCTACGCAGAAGTTTTACGAGACTTCTGAGGATTTTTTGAAAGCTATCATAGAAGAAATAAAACAGCATTTCCAACAATTGCTATGATGTTTTTGTCAGTGGAGTGACTAGCGTGCTAGCATGGACGTCTTGGCCCAATCTAATCTGGACTAACACCAAATGAAGACGCTGTGAGAATTAAACGATACCACTAAACCTCAGAAATGAACATGCTTTGACATTTCGGTTTAAAGTGTACTTTTTATTGCTCTTATATAATATTCTAATCTCCGGAGACAAATAATTTTGTGTTATTATTGTCTTTAAAGGGTGAAATGTTTCATCCTGTGCTTCAATCTAAATAAATAAAATGTTTTGTCTTGCTTTTAAAGTGATATGATAACAGACAAAGAGGCTTTTTTGTGTCAGCAAGTACGGTCATGGTTTTCTCTCTTCAGGGATTTTTTTTTAATAGAGAAGCTTCGGAGAGATGCAGGACAGCCTAACAGATGTAAAGAGGATAACGACGTCGCCATGACAATAACTGTGTTTCCCGAAAACGATTCATCACAAACAGACAAGCGTTTGTCCCGGTACTTTTTAATTTCTTTCATTGGAACAGGGAAGATCACACTCTCTCTTCCTCTCTCTTCCTCTCTCTTCCTCTCTCTTCCTCTCTTTGTCTCTCTCTCTCTCTCTCTCTCTCTCTCTCTCTCTCTCTCTGTCTCTCTTTCTGTCTGTCTCTGTCTGTCTGTCTGTCTCTCTCTGTCTGTCTCTCTCTGGCACCAGGCTCAGATTTTTTGAGCGTTCCCGGCTCCGTTTCCATTTTGGCCGTAGAAACGTGGCAAACAACAAACATAACTCTGTTTTTCTTTCACGGCTTATTGTTTGCTCGAAACAAATGTCCTCAGCTATTAAATGTATTTATTTGCCAACACTGTTGAGTTACTAGAATTAGTTTATTCTACAAAAAAAAACAAAAAAACAACTAAAGGAAATGTCCCTTATTTCTCCGTTTATGGATCTTCTTCACTCAATTTTAAATTTTTTTTTTTTTTTTTAGCTTTTCATTGCTTTATAGAAACAGCAAACGCAGCTATACGCATAAAAAAAAAACATCCTTCCAGCAGCAACGCCATTAAAAAGGAAAGATGCTTAATTTATATAGAGGCTCGGATTTCTTGATGGGTTTTTGCTTTAATTGCGTCGTTCAAACTTTTTTTACGGTCTTTGCTTGGTAATCATTCAAGTTTGTCTGGTTAGTTTTTGTGAAGTTTTAACACAAGAAACTAATTTGTGATTTAATTTTATTTAACTCACTCAATCAGTTTTGAATCTGAGCGAATGTGAACTGTTGACGCTGATTTGGCGATTATGTTCTGTTAGCGACTGGACAAACCTTTCACTTTTAGCTAATTTGATCCTCCATGAAAGAAAGTCACATTATTGTGGAACCGCAGGCATTTTTTCCATGGTTCATTCGGATCCTTTTCCTGGACCTGGAGGGAGAATCATCAGCCTCACCAAGAATGTTTTTGCCACCAGCTGCCCCTGTTTCTGTTTTTGCCCATTTGTTAAGTAGACATCCATATTTATTTAGACTAATGTCAGCCAGAAAAGCATCTGATCCTCAAACACCAGTGCTCTTTGCAACAGGCAGGCAACGCCACATAATGACTGGAACATGACAATGAAGTGAACTGCTAAAATGTCCAACTTTGAAAAGGAGAGGGCACTTTAAAAAGTGAAAATAACGGGACGCAAATTTGGTCAGAAAATCACTGATTAACATATTTGTATACTTTGTGAGTACATCAGCCAATAGCAGTTCTTCGATCTGTAATGACGTGTGAATTTTGCCTGATTCTTGTGAAAATGATGCCTGTATTTGTAGAACACACCTCATAAATTTTGCTGCACATTTAAAAAGCCTCTTACATCAGGATCAAACTCTAAATGCATCTGGGCGGCATTTTAATTTTTCGACGACTATCATTATATCAAGTGCATCACTGAAGCCTCGAGTAATAATAATCATTTTATCAAGTGAAAAACTTTGACAAAGCCGCCTTCACTACTGTCCACTCTCTCAACAAAATGAAGCGCTGCCTGCATATTTCCCAACATGCTAAACTAATCCCTGGATTCACATCATTACCATCTGCTGACAGACTGTTCTATTCATATATGGGGGAACTTTACTGCCATAATTTGAGAGCACACATTTTCATTTTGAAAGCAGGACTGCGTATTTGTTCTCAGAACCTGACATGCTTGTACTCAGAACTTCTGCTCACTTTCTCAAACTTTTTCTGCTCTCTCTCAAAACGAGAAAATACGGTCGCCTGGCAACCGCCTCAGCCAATAGAACGAAAGTGTTACTCTGGGCGTTTCCTTCTCGTGGGCGCGCCTGTGTGCTTTCAGACTGAAAACCTGTGCTCTTGCTCACCCTCGTCACGTTGGCACAATCACACCGTTAGTGCTCTCTGTATTTGTAAATGAGAGGTTGAAATAGAATAGAGACTTTTTTTTCTTTTTTTTTTCCCCTTTTCTTCTTTTAGTTATCAAAACCACTGAAACGCGTCCCGGTCCGGATGTCGTAAAGCCAGTTATTACTTTTTCTAAAGGCAGGAGATGAAATATATATCAGCCGCTATTAAAATGATGAAATGACTTCTTTTATGTTGTCAGTCAAACTTCTTTAAAGAGTTGCGTCTCTTTTCACCCTTCACCGGGCGAAGCCATTTTGAGGTTTTAAAACTATACATACGACTTGAGGATTTACGACTTGACTTGAGTTTCTTTTATTGCACGTTTCAGTGTCACGAAACACTGTTTTAAATCAGGATGCAATAACCATCATCGGAGGCATAAATATCTCCAACTTGTTCTGAAGATGTCTTTTCTGAAGGGGGCGAAGGAGAATAATGAGCTAAATAAAATCTCTGCTTTCTCCTCCCGCAGCCTTTTTTCAGACGGAGTGTCAGAGCTGAAAGCCCCATCCAAACTTGATGGGCCTTATAATATGATTTCTCCCAAGATAAAAGCTCATAATGCATCCTCATATCCACTCAGGCCAGTTTAACACAATAGAGTTTTTCATTTTCTCCCCTCTGCGTTTGGTTTCTGTAGGAGCTGCCGAGGCCTCACAAAACGGAGCCGCGCTGAATACTCTTTAATGCACAGGCATCGACTTCGGGTCGCGCTCTTCATTTCGGTCCCTTTGGAGAGGTGTAAAGAGCTATTCATCGCTCTCGCAACTTTCTGCAATCTCACGAATCGCGACGAAATTCTCTGCCGCCGTTCGCAAGCTGGGAGCCTTTATTTTTTTTTACTTTTTTTTTGTTTTGGATCATTTTGTTAAAATTAGGCTTTTCCTTTGCTTCCTTTTCTTCAGATTGTTTTCGCTTTTGTGATTTATTTGCCCGCTTCACTTTGCTAATAAGATCTCTCGGTCGCGTTGAAAACGCGCTCGTTGCGGTACGTTCGGGTCAACACACAGATGCCGCTTCTGCAGACAGAACTAATGTTTTTACTCAGGAAGAATTCAGACATCAATACTTGATGGAATAGCCAGCAGGTTTTCAATGGGGTTCAGTGCAGTGGGCTCATTTTTTAAGTTTTTTTTTTTCCAGAGCTGTAAATGAAATGTAGTTTTCAAACTATGATTAAAAAAACTAACCAAAAATAAAAAAAAAAACTTATTGCGTCCTCCTTGGTGGCAGCAAGTGTTTCTGATAACTTCAGCTACTAACTTAAGTGGATGAATGCTTTAACAAAGCGGCAGGTGGTGGAGGCCCGATGGCAAGAAAACAAAACAGCCGTTTGCGTTTTTATTCCATTTGCCGGCTACGTGAACATGAACGATGAGACATTTGGACGTCAGGGCAAATCTGTGACGGGGAAACTACGTTTTCACGGCTCCGTTCGTCCCAGATTATGTTTATGTGCGTCCGGTCCGAGGAAAGGGCAGCACTGCTGCGGAGCGTGCCTCCGAATGCTTCATTTCTGATTCGCGCTCGAACTGCGACGCGCCGCAATCGCTGCTCTATTGTTTCCCATCGTTCGCCTCCTCTGTACGATCCCGCCACAGCGGCGGCTGACGCTGATGGACTGACACAATCGATTAAACACCGGTTGTCAAACGCTCCCCTTCCTCTGCGGCGGAGCGTTCACCCAGCGCCGGGCCTTTCTGCCTGAGTCGACTCCAGCGCTTTGGAAAGGGATCAAAACCTGTAATTGACTCGGGTCTGGGCGGCGACGCGTTCAGGCTGCGTTCGGTCATCAGAAGGCAGATGTACAGTGATGTCAGTTTGATCGGATTTACATCGTCTGACCCCTCAGCTGACAAACGCCTGTTGCCGAGTGCCCAACAAGTTGAATTAAAAAATTTTTAAAAGTACGAAAAAAAAAAAATGAAGAGAAAAACTATTGAATTAAAAAAAACACAAAAAAACAGACTGAATATTATACAGTACCAGCTACTGTATGTTTGGTTAAATATGAGTGTATGTATAGATTTTTTAAAAAAGTACAACGTTCTATCTATGCAATATCATTTTTCTATTTTTTAAGACTTTCGCGCCAACCGTGACGTGTATTTAGTGGTTTTTAACCACCTTTGACCTTGAAAGTCATTTATGAAGGTCGCAATCTGTCGTAAATTCTGCTGAGGTCAGCGAACACAGAAGCGAAGAAAGTCTTGATTCAACATTTCAAAGCCTGCAGAATTTCACCGGGTTCATTTTGATCTAGTGGAAAATATTTCAGTCGCTTCTTCCTGAAAGAAAACGCAGCCGCGGAGCGGCGGGATCGATCTTCTGCCACGCCCAGTAGGACGGTCTTGCGTCAGACCAAAGTGTCAGACAGTTTCGAGATTCGTTCTCTCCTCTGTTCTAAATAGGCATTTCTTCTGGATATTTCTAATTATCCCAGCAACAAAGCAAAGATGGGATTTTTTTTGTTGTTTTTAAATCCTACCTACGGCTTTACCTGTTTACCTAGAAAGATTAAATTCTATATTCTGACTGTGACAGTGACGGAAAATGAAGGTACACAAGTTTAGATACTTTGCATAAATATAAGAAACTTGATTATTTCTTTATCTTTTTCATTTGCTTTTATAATTTGGCCAACTGTGATATTAAACAACCTTATGAAGATCAAGTTATATGTGTGTTAAAGTTACAAAGTTTGCACAAGATTCTCCTTTTCAACTATCATTATATTTCTGCACTTTTCTATGTTATCTGGGTTGTATTTTGTGTCAGATGTTAATGTTTGGGCTGCATAGTGGCGCAGTTGCACTGTTGCCTTGCAGCAAGAAGGTCCTGGGTTTATTGAGTGGTTATTGGAGCTTCAGTTTCCTAATTTATTTTTTTTTTTGGTCATTTTAAACCATGCAGTCTGCCTTTTCTCGTCTGACATCAAAAATGCATTTTTTCACGTCCACTGTCAACTTGATATTGTCCCCTGCACTTCTTCGTTACAAACACAACAGACGCGAACATTCGAGTGCATCACGCCTGACGCTCCAACGCGCCTTTCTAATGCTGAGCTTGAAATTGATGCCTTTTAAGATTCTGCCGCGTCAGTGGCTGACTCACTTTTTTGTGTGTGTGTTAACGAGCAATTGAGCAAGCCTTCCTAACAAAGTGGACTGGAAAAACGTGGAGCCGTTTCCCGGAGCGTGAGACGGTCAAGAGCTCGTCCATCTGGGTGAGGGTTTGGAGCAGAGGCGGCGCTCCTCTGCATCGCAAGGAGTCAGCAGAGGTGCAACGGGTGTCTGATGAGGATCCCTCCGAGGTGTCTCTCCTCGGATGTTTTCTGCACACGTCCCACTGGGAGGGGAGCCCTGGGGCAGACAGGGAGCTCACTGAAGGGATCTTATATGTCTTCTGACATGGAAAAAGCCTTGGGAGCCCCCAGAAAGAGATGGAAAGAGTTGCTCCGATGGGCAGCAGATGACGGATGGACGGACGGGTGAACTGCTGTTTTCACTGGAATCAAAACATTTGGAGCAATAACAGTTTAAAAGATAAATGAATTTTTAGAAAGGAAAAGCCATCCAACCAACAAATTTCCATTTAAATTTAGTTTAGGGGAAAATGACACAAAAAAAAAAGCATATTTTGGGACAACACTACAAAATGAAACTTTGTTATTATTATTATTACTCTATTTTAAAACAGCCTTATGAATATTTTTTTTTACATTGATTAAAAACCACAGAGTTACATAAAGGTAACAAAAAACCCCAAAAAACAATCAATCATGCACCTCCATTGTTTCTGGAAATGGAGAAAAAAAAAAAAAAAAAGCTTTACTTGTGGGAACCAGGCAGGGACTGTGTTGACAGAAGCCTCTTTTGTACACAGAAAGAAACTTTCTAACACAACATGCCAACCCTTCAGGCGACACCAAACCACAAAAGCAAATGAAAACGTATAGCTGTCGAGCAGACAGACAACAGCCAGAGCAGGGGAACAATCATGTGGTCCACCCACCTCGGAAAAATGACACTGATCCTCGGAAATAGCGTTATATACAGTAGCCTTTGGACAGCTTAAGAAATGCCAAGCAATAAGTAGTGACAGCCAGAAGGCAAAGCTTCTGCTCGGCTGCAGTCAGACAAGTCTCTTGATTGTTTTAGGCAGCAGAGAGACTCCACTTGTCATTTCCCTGCCCCGTGCACTGCCCCCGAGTACTTAGCATCCTGGAAATGTCGTAGCCATTATCTGGTATTCTTTAGGATTTGCAGCTGCTGTCTCCTGCGCCACAGGTCTGGAAGACTTCAGCTGTATAATTCAGGCACACGGGCTTCAAAGAGCCGGAACAGCTGTATGAACGGGAAGCCACCTTGCTGTACGTGCTGCACGAAGCCACAGCGCGCAGATAGTGCCGAACGTCAAACGTTTCAGTAAGTCGTTCTGTTATTTTGTCAAACGGATGTTGAGCATTTATTGCTTGGACGCACGATCTTTGTTATTCATCTAATTTCATTTTTATGTCGAATCTCAGAACGTTTTCTTGGCCTGAGCAAGAAAATCGGTAAATATTTTTTGCACGCGTCTCGGGCTACGAGACGCTACGACGATCAACTGAAGAAGAGCTACGCTAACTACCGACTGAGAAAGCGTCAATGGTGACACGAAACACAAAAGTGGAAAAAAACAAAACAACAACAATAAACACAGTGAGCAGGACATAATGAAAGCATGGTAATCGACAATGATGGTCAAATGACAGAGAGCCAATCCGAAAAGTTTCTAAATGCCCATTTTGCTCTTTCTCGAGTAGCAGGCAAAGAAAATTTCCGTTCACGTGAGTTCGGTGACGTGTCGCTGCTTCCAAGTGTCCAATACCCAGATTTGACAAAAATATCCTGGGCACAATTTTGTCACACAGCGATAAAACAATACCAGGTTATTTTTATCCAACTTCCTCAGCAGCATGAGGAGGGCGTGCTGGAAGAGTCGGGACTGAGGATGTGTGAGAAGGCGGTGCTGGTTTCACGCTGGGAATTTGATTAGGAATTTGAGTTGGTCGGTGTCTTTAGCAACTAAGAGGTGCTTATGAAATGCAACACTGCTGTCTGAATGTCTTTTTATGAAGCTTGTCTGTTATAAATGTCTAGAGAAAATGTATATGCGGGTATCCTGTTTCCATAGTCTGGAGTTATTTTACTTTATCATCATCTGCATTTCCAATTACCTTTAGGGTTAGGGTTAGGGATAGCAGTCATTGCTTTCTGCTCTTACGTTCTTCTGCTTTAAAGTTTGTCTATACTCTGTTCTGATTTTTTTTTATAAAAGGAATGAAACGCAGACTGTCAACATAGGTTTGAAAGAGTGCATGTATTCATAATGAAAAAAAAAACTTACCTGATTTATGACATAAAAAAATAAAAAGGGGGCTTAACAGTCCCCATCAGCAAATGGAATATGCATGTTCACATTAAGAGTCTGACGGAGCAAACCAAGAGAGAAAGTGTCAGAAATGTCACTTTTAAACAGATCTTACTCTTAAGATGGAAAACCTTTTCAACTACTTTGTATAACAGACTGAGCTTATTGCATTGTTTGATAGTTAGGATTAATTGAAATCTATTTGTGATTGAAAAATTTGCCTTTTTTTTTTCTTTTCTTTTTTTAATAAAGTGCCACGAGGCAACATTTGTTCCAAAATGTCACTTGACAAATAAGCTGAATTGACTCAAGAGTCGGAGCCGAGGAGGCACATAAAACACTATATGTGTTGTCATGGAGATGACAGGACTGGGAAAATATTTGTTCTCGCATGTGAACTGAAGGAGAACGCAAGGCACGCAGGAACAAAGACGAGCAACAAAAGATCGAAACGGAACAAATTCAGAAGAAAAGCGAGACGTGAACGATGACAAACACGAGACGGAAAAGCATCGGCAGCCGACGTTCAGAGCAAACTCAGGTTGCACTTTGAAATACACGACAGTATTAAAAACCGGAGACACAAAGCTCGACAATTAGTTGAGGGAAAAAAAAAAAGGTCAGAAAAGTTTGTTCCCTCAGTTTAGCGAATGTCTGAGCATGGATCAGCGATCATGTTTTAGCTTCAGGTAAAGTGCTGATGTGTTTAGCTTTGATGATCAGGGTAGAGCTGAATTGGATCGAACACATTTCGCCCTTTCGTCATTTCATTCTTTCGCGGTCTTTCATTATTCTCAACAAAGGTGCTTGTTAGTAAATATGTGTAAAGAAACAGATTAGTTTGATGAATTATATATTCATACTTTGATTCAAGCATTAGCCTCTGATGCTTTATCTATCCAGTGTGACAGGAATAAGTTTCAGTGCTCAGAAAAAGATTAAGTCTTTTTTTGGGGAATGTTTATTAATTAGTGGTGGGATGAGACAAAAACAATGTGATTAAATCAAATGAATGAATCGCGATTAGTGGCAGTTTGATCAAATACAGAGATTTGACACAATAAGCCGAGTTTTTCAATTTTGACAAATCGTGGTGAATTACTGAATCACAACATGGGTGTAAATTTGGATTAGGAGCATGTTCATACGTTTTCCCTAATTCAGTGGACACCTGTGGTTCATCCAGTCCTGAACCGCATCTTGAGCCACATTTAGGATGACTTCTCACTGGCAAACCTGCAACTTTAACCTTCATGCTCTACTTATATAGGAATGTGTGTTGAGAAATAGGAGCAGGTTTGTGTCATGCATTGCACGTCCACATTTGAATCTTTACAGTCACTGTATTTTTGTAGAAATGTTAAGTGTTTCCTGTGAGGAGTGTTCTTCTTAACCCCACATCCCCACCTGAATGAAAGCGCAACAAAGGAGCTAATTCAGTGCCTGGTTGGGATAAAACGGTGAAGGATTTGAGTTTTTCTGTGTGTTTAATTAGGATTCAGCGTCACTTGAGTCGCTGCGTTTCCCCCTTGATTGACCCCAGATGTGTCTAGTTCCTTCGATCACCCCCCCGTGTATTCACACCCACCTGTGTTTCTTGTTCGCTGTCAGGTCTGTGTCTGTTGTCTTCGAGTCGACTCCTGTCACTACCAGTGCGAGTCGTTGCCTCTGCTCACCTGTGCTGCCTGGATTGTTCAGATTCTCGTCATTAAATCGTCATTGGCTTCATTTCATTTCAACCCGGGTCTACCGCTTTTCTCCTCACCCCACTTCACCACAAAAATGCCCGTATGTGGTTACATAATGATGCCAATAATTGATGTTAATCCAGCAGTTGAATGGGAAAAGTAGTAGTTGCAGTAGTCCATTGCATGGAGAACAAAGTCAAGAGTTGCATACCGAAGACGAAGGAGGCCCGGTGAAGAACTGAGAGTTCCAGCAACCCGTTGGCGCGCCGCGCTTCTAAGTTGGAGGGATTTCCTCACAGTTGGAGATCCCACGTTACGTCACGGAGGCGTTAAAATAAAGAACGCGGCAGCATTCTTCTTCTCCTTCCAGCCGCATCGTTGGGGGCGCACACATACACACATGAAAGTCTTGTGGACGCCCCGAGCTCACTGGTCGAGTGAAAGACTCTGAACCTTCAAAGAAAATGGAAAAAAAAAAAAAAAAAAAGCTTGGAAGAAGAAGCTTCAAATGGGCTGGTGTTATGTAATTTTCAGGCACGCGGTGGCATTTTATAGCACAATCGAGCAACTATGTCACCCTCAGTGGTCATAAAAACGCTATGCATATATGCAGCTCTTGAAAAAAAGGAATAGAGCACTTAAAATGATGAGTTTCTCTGATTTCACTTTTCATAGGTATATGTTTGAGTAAAATGAACATTGTGCTTTTATTCTATGAACCACTGACACTGTTTGTGTTTTTTTATGCATCTTTGATGTGTTTTATTAAACGTACCTGCCTCCTATTTTTAATAAGAAAAAAAAAAAAAAGCAGTCAATGAAAGATGCGTCAATCAGATTAAAAATGGCGGATCGGGCAAGAGCTCCAAGTTAGAGAGGATCGGTGTGAAGGGTGTTAATTGCTGCCTGTTGTTTGATTTTCACGAGCCGTATAGGAACACACACACACCTATGCGGCTCTTATCTTATATTCCCCCAACGTAATCCAACACCCACACGCTGTGGCACACTTCAGCGTTAATCATCACCTTCAAACGCACATACCTGCTCCTGGTGGTTAAGTAAATAACGCGGCATTCATTGAGCCCGACAAGCGCCGATGATCATCTGACATGTGGCGCTTTCTTATTTTTACTCTTCCCTGAAATATAGGGCCATGGAAACTGTTAATTACAAGTGGCATGAAAGGAGCACTTATTAGAACGTATATAAGGACGTAATCTGAAAATATAATAAAATCCTCTATATGGCAATCCTCACATAGAGAAGGTGGAATTTGAATAAAGAGTTTCATCTCATCTCCTTCCTGCCAGCCTTTGTCCTGATGAGTGGCTATAAAAGTGCTTTTCTCAGCTATGCTGAATGAGATAGTAAATATTCTCAGAGACATTTGATTCAAATATTTGAATGCTGTGGGAAGTAAAAGACGATGTTGCTACAAGGGCGTTGGATTGGCCTCCAAAGAGAAACTAAATTTCGCACCTCATACCTGAAGCCTCCTTCTGCTGACAGGCGGTTATTTCTCTCCACTGTTCCCCCGTGCAAGAGCTCTGGATGAAGGATTCGGCGGAAAGCAGAGGTTCAAAAGCATTGCGTTCAAATGAGCAAATCTAATGTCTGGACAAGGTTGAAGGGCTGGAAAAATTGGGAATGAGTCGATCTCGTTGATTCACTTTGCTCACAGGCAAAACAAGTGTCATTTTGATGTCTGACGGTTCGATGAAATAAGCATTCTCACTTTAAAAAACTTAAAGTGCAGCAAGATATAGATGTAATGAATAAAATATAATTTACCAAGAAATAATTGAATGTGAAATACTTCAACTTTTATTCTTTTTTTCTCCATATTCAATTTTATTACTTCAAAGGTCCATTTCAACTCCATGTATTACAAATCAAACCCTTAAAAAAACCTAATCATGTTGGAAATTTGATCCGTTTCAAATTGACAGGAAATTTTAGGCCTTTTATCTCCCTGCATTTTTATTGTGACATAGTAGCAAAAATAGTTTCATATTTTCCTAAAATGACAAACCAAAAGATGAATTTAGCAAAAAAAGGACAAAAAAAAGCACTTTTGTCAAAAAATGATGTAGATTATTTGGAGAAAATGATCATATGTAAGTCGTGAAACATTCCCTTTTTTTGGTAAATGAAAACTTTTCAGACGTGAGATTAAATTTTACCCCTTTGCTATGCGATCAACGGTATTAATGTATTTTTGTAAATGTTTCCAACCCAAAAAAAAAAAAAAAAATCTTTTTCATAGCACAGTTTTTGTTAGGACTCCTTCATCCACATGTCGCATTAGTCAACATGACTTCACACACATCAGATAACGCCAAAAGAAGAAGAAAAAAATAAAAAAAAACAGCCTAAAAGTTTGCAAATATAATTCCTGCTAAAATACTTTCATCTGCATGCGGGTAAAGCACATGTTGCTGCAGCTCTCACTCGCTATTTCACTAGACACATTTCCATCGTCCCACTCACAACCAGCGGGGAAAATGTCTGCTCTCATTACAGGACGTCACCTTTCCCAGCCTTACCTTGTCTGTAATTTGCCCTGGTTGGCAGCGCATGTGTTCTTTAATTCCATTACGCCGAGCCGGCAAAAAAAAAAAAAAAAAAAAAAAAGAAGAGTAGAAATTGATGATTGGTGATATTATCAGACACCTGTATGTTTTAGATTCTGAGTGCATCACTTATGTGTCAGTGGGAATACTGATCAGCTTGATCCGGCGATGTGAGCTTGGCATTGATGTTATGCAAATGCGTGGCGCTCGCCCGACTGTGTCCACACACGCAACTCTGAGCCCCTTCGAGTGCGAGGCGTGGCGTTCCATGTGATCTGGCGATAATGGAAGCTCATTTTATTCAGCTGAAACAATAGGGCGCACCGGGCATAATCAAAGCGGTGTAAATAACACGCTCATACCTGCTCGTCTTTGTCCCCCCCTCCACCCACCCACCCACCCACCCACGTTCACGGGTCTCTCTGAAGCGTGTGACGCTGGGGTCCTGCAGAGGACGTTACGTGACCTTTGGGTGACATCTGGTTCTGTGGCCAGGGCACTTTCGTACGCCGAGTCCGGCAACATCGAGTGAGAACTCGTCGGCTTGTGTGTTTGATTTTTAGAGTGCGAGATTAGGCCTGCCGTCGCAGCGGTCACTTGTCAATATTACAGGGGTACCGAAGTGAGCAGTGTGATGAAAGCTTCTCAGGCATTTCAGTGGGATTTTTGTGTGAATAATCAGTTCGGTGTGCATGGAGAAGCCTGTAGGAGTCTTTTCTCTCATTCTGCAATAAGAAGAAAGCTCTCGTTGTTAAAGTCAGGGTTTTTTTTTCACCAATTACAATTTAGACGCAATGGAAACAAGAATACACAATATGGCAATTATTTCAAAAGAAGCAGAAAGATGAAGAAAAAAAAACACGTTAAAGTTATGACTGTATAATAAAATCATAAAACAAGACAACTGCCTACATCATCTGCCTCAAATGTCTTTATGTGTGTTAATTATGTTGTGTAATTTATTTTTTTGTCCATATAGGACTTGTTGAATTGAACGTCATTAAAAGTGCCGTTATCCAAATTACTAGCTGACTTTGTGAACTGAAACGTCTTTATGTCAGCGACGTTTATTTTTCAGTTTTTCAGACCATTTCTTTCTCCTGTCATTATCGTCATAAGATGCTAATAAGCCAAACTTAATGCACACTCGTTTTTTTGTTTTGTTTTTTTTTTAATGCACATCGTACAAAACCGCTTTGCAAAACAGACGAATCTCTTTCATACATTAATTGTTTGTGAACGTGTTGACAAGTGCACAGCGCTCTCGGCTGTATGAAAAACACTGCAATGCCTTTGCATATGTTTTACAACGTCTCTGTGAGATTTCCGTTCAGGTCTGTGATCTAAAACTAAATTCACTTCCTCCCTTCCCCAATTTAAGAGTATCTCATTAGGATGATAGTTTCAAGTCAGATTTTGTGAGAAATAATTGCGTCATGTAGAAGAAATGAGAAACTGTAGTGGAAAACGTGCGTCCTATTTGACGTATCATAAAACAAAAAGTGTGGAGGTCCCAACGCTGACTCTTGTGGAACTCCACGATGACTGCACTGGAGCTCTGATCATTCGTCACTGAAATGTGCAATCGGTTCACAGCGACGACGCACAAAACCTCATCTTTCGCAAGCCGATGATCCTAAAATGAGCTTTTTATGAATTTCTTTTTAAAATCTATAAATAATAATAATGAAATAGGCTTTTTTGCCTTTCCCTTGCTGTTGTAGCCATAAAGGCCAAGTGACGACAATTAGACTTTTTTTTTTTTTTTTTTTTGCTTTTTGTTTAAACTCATTAGAAACACTTTCGATAGGTGAAATAATGTCTGGCATTACTTTATTTCTCTACATGTACATTTCACTTCTCTGTTGCACACAAGCAGGTGAACACATCTCTAACTCTCTCTCTCTCTCAAGAGAAGATATTATAAGAAGGATCCACTGGACAAAAACACTTTAGACAGCAAGATCAGAGAATAAATATGTTAATTGGGGTTATCATGGGGGAGTTTTCTTCTTTGTGCTAAAAAAGCGAGCAGGTCTGATTTGAACTAACCTCTAAAGATAAGCAATCAAAGTTCTCTCCCCTGGCCATTCCCCCCTCACTAATACTCTGAACGAAGCAATTGATGTGAGCCTCTTAATTATGATGCACACTGAGATAATGATAATGGTTGCTTTGGCCTGTTTGAAGATTGCTGCGCAAATTCAAATTCGAATCGTGCGCGCGCGCCGACACACATGTGGCTGAATGTCACAGGAAGGAGAAAACGCATGAAAAAGCTTTTTTTTTTTTTTTTTTGTCTTCTTGGTCTACATATTGATCAGGACCAAGAAGCTACTTTGATGTAATTAGCTCGTTTTGTATGAAACTCCAGAAGTAAGCAACAAGGTCAGTTTTAATTTTGTTTACTGTGAGATTATTTTCCTCCCCGTTGACTGTGCATCGAGTTCACAGTCTGCCTACAAAACCTCTTGGATTATTATTACAATTTTATTTTATTTTATTTTTTTGCCTTTTTGTTTTTTCTTCTTATCACATCCACAATCTCCACTGCCTTCTATCGTGACATCATGCGACAAACCAACACAAAGAATGGGATAATTGTGAAGTAGGAGGACATCGATGTATGGTTTGCATGGATTTAAATTATTTTATTGGAGATTTTATTTTTATTTTTATTTTATTTTATTTTTTTGCAGATTTGTGAAAAACTGGAATAATTTACTAATGTAATTTGAAGCCTAAAGCTCCACATAAAAACCTTCGGCGGGCCAGATTTGGCCCCCGAGCCTTGAGTTTAACGCAAGCGATTGAAGATATATATGTGTATATATATATAAAGAAAAAACTGTAAAAACACATAAAATAAAACAACACACAAAATGTATCATAAAACTTCTTCTTTTTTTTTTAGCCCGCTGTTCTTTCTTTCTTCCACTCAGGATTTCTACTTCAGCCCACTTTGGTGTGACGCCCGCACAAGTTTAACAACGAAGGTGAAGCTGGGAGCAACGTGTGACCAAAAAAAAAACAAAAAAAAACGCACACATTTGCAAACCCAAACAGTTATGATAGTAGGCTAGAGAAAATTAGTGCACTCAGAGCAAACCAGCATGCACTGCAGCGCTAACAGCTGCGCGAGTGTCTGTCGACGTATGTGATGAATGATGATTTCTACCTACAGTTTGGCGGAGAGCGGCCTGCGTCCCACAGTTTGCCTGTTTATTTATACATTCCGCCTTAAGGTGGACTGCTCTCCACAGCTGCGAGCGTGAATGGGCCCATGAAGAGGTTTCCATTTGGGAAGCCTTTTGTCATCGCACGCCCCGTCAGAATGAAACGCTTCGCTTGATGAAAAACCCAAATTATGCAAGTAAAAAAAAAAAAAAAAAGGGGGAAGAAAACTGACATTTTAATTGTAGAGAAGTATAATTTTAAAATGAGGCAGGAGGGTTCGGTGCTAAAGGAAGGTGTGCTACGGAAAGATAAATGTTGGGAATAAATTGGAGCTCGACTTTCCGCCGGCTTCAAAAACACCGAGGAGGAGGAAGGAGAAGAGGAAATACTTTCAAACTCATGGTGGATGTTCGGCACACGTGCGTTTGCGGGGAGCGTCGTGTGAAAGGACGATGAAATACGTTAAAGTCAAAGCTGTTTTGGACTTTGCAGCAATCCCTCCTACTGCATGAACATTAAAGTGGCATGCATGCTCAATAACTTGATGGTAAAGGCAGTATTTTTTTTTATATGCTTTTTGTTCAGACCAATTTAAAGACAAACACACTCGAGACAAGCTCATTTCTCCTGAGATACAAATAAACCGTTCCATGAAAGTTGGCGTAAATAAACGGGGCAAAAGTATTCAGCACCCGAGAAGGTCATTTCATCACGATGCTCTGCATTTACGCGCCAATCACACCGGGATCTTCTGGTTCGTTCTCAATAATTGCTCCTCAAAACTAGGAATGTGTGGATGCTGAGGTCAACGCCGACCTGAACCTCCGCCGTGGGGCTGGTTGTGTTTGACTGGCTCACCTTTACATCAGCTTTTGAATAACCGCTTTCATCTTGAGACTCGTCATTAATGTCACACTGTGGACGTCGGAAAAAAAGGCCTCAGAAGTCCAGTCGACATCAAAAGACACGGCAAAGTCAATAAAAATGTCTGGACGGGATTCAGTCTCTGATGACTGGTAGATGGGGAGCAACTACACAATATTAGCAAATTTTATGTCTATATAAAGATGCACAGTTGAAAATATTAACTTGCAAGGACTGGCAGCGTGATTAGTGATTCTCCAAGTCATTTCACTTAATGCTGTTACTGAAATGATTTGTTTTAACTTCATCGCATGTACTCGGTTTGCTACTATTGTCTATAATCCAGTCAATAAAGTATTTTGGAATTCAATTGAGTAATTGTTGCGGAAAAGTTTGGCATGTTTGGAACTTCTCATCTAATGAAATAATTAGATTCTTTAAAACGGAAAGCAGGAAAAGCTCAGGCAAACAAAACACGGTTTGGTTTATAGGATGAAAACATCATCTGTACAAAAGCATCCAAAACAAAACTTACCAAAGTAAGTCTTCCCTCCGCTCAGCTATTTGCGGCAAATTAATAAGTCGATATAAAACGTGCGAGCGCGCCACGCTGGGTATGTTGTTGATTTCCAAAGTGCAGAAGCCGAAGCTTTCGGAGCTTTTACACCAAACACCAGGTGCTTGTAAAAAAGAAAAAGAAAAAAAGAAAAAAAAAAAGCCCTCAGGGGAAAAGTTGTAGGATTGACATCATGAAAACAGAAGTTCAGATGTTGGATGAAGAGAAAAAAAAAAGTCTCCTTTATGTTTCAGCCTCTGGGTCGATTCAGATTCACACCGGTGTTCAAAGTCGACTTCAGAGCATCTTTAGTTAGATTAAAAGGTAAAGGGAATACACTTGCTTTCTTATTATTATTATTATTATTTTGGTTCTAATTCATCTACTTATTATAATGTAAAAAAAAAAAAAGAATAAATAAAACATAAAAGTTCTCTAAAACGTATAATTTTGTGTTTTCTTAGGTCAGAACAAGCTTCTCACTCCTGAGGTCGACGCAGGTTTTGCAAATGTTGACAGATTGACACGTCTTCACAGGAAAAGATCTCTGAGGTCAGAGCGAGGCACAGGAAACATCAGCTGGACGTTTCGTTGACGTGAGCGCGGACCAATGCAGAGCTTCATTATTCTCTTTGAACAAAGAGACACGCAGGTTCCCTTCCATTCCTCTCTTGTCCATATTTGTTATTTCACGTCAAAGTCATACGAGCAGAAGACGTTGTGACCTCGGTTACGGCGTCGTGCAGCAGCTGGTCCAGCAGATCCCGGCGGTCAGTCGCCTCCGTTTGCTTTTACCTTCGCTGTGAACGCCGGACCGTCCCCGTGGAGGAAGCACCTAAACGGAGAAGATATTGCATTTCAAAGGGCTCAGGTGTTTCATCATTGGTTTGAAAGTGTTGCGAACCCAAAGGTCCTGCTTAGAGGTTGCTGGTTTTAAAACAACAGCCTGAAGTCCACCATGTTTGAGCCGCTATGATTTAACCCTCCACCACGCTTGATTAAGTGGTCAAAATTGAGCTCTGCATGCCTTGCATTTCTAAAATGCAATGTTAAGAGACACCTAATGTCTCTTTTAAATATTCTCAGCATATTTCAGATGCTTTACGTTCCTTTATTTTTCACAGCAAAAGATCAGATATTTAAATCCACACTCTGCTTTCTGCATTATTTCAAATAAGATGCATGGTATTCATTTCTTCCGAGTCTTTTAACTTCCTACTTTTAGGACGTTGTCTAACAGATAACAAGAAGCAGCTGAGGAACAAAACATTTAATTACAATATTCATTTAAAATGAGGACTCAGAAGCAACGCAAAATGTTTCGTTAAATACTTGCCTCGTCCGTCAAAGACTTTCTCACCTCTTCAGTCAGAGCAAAAAACAAACGAGAAGCTGAGAAAAAACCAGGGGGAAAAAAATGAACACAGGATGTTTTTATGTGTTTAAGATCCTTCTTATTTCCTGTTTTATTTAATTTGCTCAGCTGCCTGTGCGACTATAATAAGCAACGATATTTATGTTCGAGACGACGCTGCGGACGCGTAATAAAAATAAGGTATGCTTTGTTTAAAAGCAGGGTATAAAAATTGCAACTTCCTATTGTTTGTAATACAACAAATGCTCTGAAGAAACAAGACAGGAAGCACTTTTTTTTTACATCATTTTTATTTCGAATTTCAGTCGAAAGCTACTGTTGAATTAATTCCCCGTAACAAACATTGTCACTTAAGAAATGACTACAGCTGATCAATATTTAACACTGGCTCTTATTTCCAGTTTCCTTATTTATGTTGTTAAACAGTGATTTATTTCAATGTGTGGCAGGACTGATTAAAAAAACAAAATGTTGCTCATCAATACTGCGACGGCTTCACACCACGTATTGGTTCATCTCAATAATTTGTCATTGAACGAAACCACAACTTCCTTATGAAATAAGAAACACAATCAAAACCACATGTTTCTCACGCGATAAGTTATTTCAAAAAGATGTTGCGCCACGACCCTCCGACCACTTCCTGCCTTCTTCTTCGTGGTTTGCGGCAGGGGCAGCGTCTGGTTGCTGGTCGTGTGATTCGTGCCGCGTTCGGGAGGGGGAAACTCCACCGTCCCTTTACTTTCACAAAACCATTCGCCGCTTCTGCAACTTCTGCTCAAAAGTTGCAGACTAATACGGATCGCACGTACAGCGGCGACGCGAGGACAAAAACGACGATGAGATGCAACTAAAACTGTTCTGGCTCCCTCTATTCGGCACAGCGTCGACGTGAGAATGAGAAAGAATAAGACTGGAAAAACAAAGAAGAAGAAGAAGAAGAAAAAAAAAACACAGGAGAATTGAGTTAATTTGCATCCCTATCATGAAGCGGCAGTCATTCACTGACTGCTTCCAGAAGACTCGGCTTTTCTTCTGTGTAACAGGGAGTCATTATTATTGACGGCTTGACAGCCACTAAACATCGGCAAAAGGTAAACTGACAGTTTTCTGAAGTGCAGTATTTACCATACTGATGCGATTGTAAGATGAATGACAATTAGGTACAGCGGGGGGAAAGCAAAGGGGGAAAAAAGGGGAAAAAAAAACAACAGCCAGAGGCCGACAGAGAGAATGCGAGATTCAAAACGAGACTCGTCCACAGAAGAGTTAGGAGTTACTCCTTAATGTGAAAACTATGTGGTCCTTAATTGAAAGGATAGCAAGCAGCTTAATGCCAAATCTAGAAACGTCTCTCACAGACAGACGCACCGCAAAGGCTTCCGCAGATCAGTCATGCTCGTCTTCGGTGTCTCTTCATAATGAGGCCGTCCCCCCCCACCACCACCCCACTCCTTTCCTCTAATATCCTTTGAATCCAAAGGGGGGGGGGGAAAAAAAAAAAGGCTCTTAAAATTAGATATCTCCAACACTGACACAATTAAGGTGTGAACGCAGGCGGAGAACTGTGATTGTGCCATCAGAGCGGTTCCTACCCCCTTCAAATTTGAGGGCAGGAAAAAAAAAAAAAAGAGAGAGAGAGAATACCTTTCTGAATCTTTTCATCCGTCCAATTTAGTCTGTGTCAAAGAGACCTTCCATCAAAACAGGACAATAGAGACTGTTGTAAGTGAGTATGCAATCAAGCTGTGTGTTACTGCAGAACGAGGACGGATACTGGATGCACCGCAGGATGTTTCTACGCCATTTCTAATCACAGGACTTTGACTTTAAAAGAAAAAGTTACAGCCGTCTTAAAACTTCGCTGTGTTTAAAATTAAAATGTGATCTGTGTTTACAGTCGATACTGAGCTCAGCTGCGTCCAGTTTAAACCAACCAATTCAAAGTACAAATGACAAAAAATAAAAAAAATACTTTATTAATCCCAAAAGGAAACTAGATGTTGTAACTCATTGATTTAGATACTTTGAAGAGTTACTGAAGATGGTGGTGGCTGGTGGCAGGAAAAGTCTCCTGCAGCAGTCAGTGCCACACTGAATCTGAAGAGAGCCTCTGACTGAAGATGCTCCGCCTTCCCAGGACAGTCTCTGGAAGAGGATGGTCAGGATTGTCCATAATTTCCTTAATTCAGTGATTTGCATAATCATCTCCAGAGGCTCCACGGTCATCCCCAGAACAGAACCAGCCTTCTTCAAGGGTTCTTTAAGCCTTCCATAAGGGTCAAAGTGCAGTAAACTCAGTTTCCTGGATATGATTTGGAATGGGACAGACTTGTCTGTACAGCTGGCAGTGCACATCAGAGCAGAACCCGAGCCATGAAGTCAAAGGCGTTGTCTGTAGACCCCAAACCTGACTTGTGTCAGGGGGGCAAAAGTCCTAAAAAACATATTTGGGAAAATTAGAAAAAAAAACAGTCTAGACCCACCGAGATTATCCCTTAATCCTGTCCACTCCACCAAACTGAGTCTTCCTGGAAGACGGGTCACGGTAAAGGAGATAACCGAGACCCTAAAGGTCATTAAAGGTCATTAAAGTGATACTTCAATGATGTTCCCTTGTGATTTGGGATAATAACCATTCAGAAACAGGAAAGTGAAACAATCCCAAGTTCACTGGGATTGTTTCACTTTCCTGTTTGTCCGTAACTTTTACTTCTGTATCAGTTGGCGCCACTTAAAAATGACCAAATGCAAAACCTTTTCTACAAAATATGAACTTTGTCTTCTGTGAATATATCAAATGATTCTTGAAGTTTATGTGCCGTTAGGCGAAACCTTTTTGGCCCTGACTCTCCGCATGAGGAAAGATGAACACAGAAACAGAACAAGTCAGTGTGGGAGTGACTAAAATACAAACACAAAAGGATACAGAGAAACACAGAAAAAGGAGAGGCAGACAAATGACAACAAGGAAGAGAAAAGCAACTCGATAAAACCGGAAACTACAATTCTACCATTTAGAATATCGGATATTCCAGATGGATCCTTCGGTTTGAAACAAAGCCGTGCCGATTTAGGAGGCAATTGGAAATCGTGTATTTACATCTGCATAGTTACATCTATAAATCTGGAATCTGGAAAAATAGAGAACACAGAAAAAAATATCCCATAATCATAATTTGCACCTCAGGTGTATAACAGAACATCTCCTGTTTGCCGTAAAAGAAAAAAAAAAAAATCCCACAGGTGGTTTTATTTATTTATTTTTTCTAACCGCCTTTTCAGCCAAATGTGGTTAATGGAGACTTTCATGACTTTAGTGATTCACTCATTCAAAGCAACATGCGAAAACGCAACCCCGAACCACGCTGCACAAAAACACACGTGCATGTTACGCTACTTTATGTTGTTCTCGTTAGTGTCGAATTCATTAGCCACCAAATAACACAAGCTAATAACTACAGAAGAAAGAAACACACTTAAGATAAAGAACAAAGCAACAACAGGCACCTGCGGGTCGCCGTGTCTCGTGTTCGGCTGTGTTTTGTCGGTTCCATCAAATGGCTGAAAACCAGCAACAGCTTCAAGCCCGAGCAGCGTTCCTGCACGGCTCACAGGCCTTGAGCACCTCTTGCAAAGCTTTAATCAGCGGCTCACAGGGCAGATAATAATTATATGATAATGCAGCGCCGTCCTCGTAATCTCTGAAATGTTCAACAAGGCTGCAGCACACAACCTAGCATAATAAGGCAACAAACACAGGAAGAATTGTGACAAAAGTGTATGGGGCTCAATGGTCTCAGTTCACCCCAGTTGCTGCGTAAAGTGTTCAAAAGAGACGATCAGTGGATCTTGCAAATCTAACTTTTGGAAATATTTCTCACTTAAGTCACTTTCCCTAATGCTGAGAAGCATTCATAAACAGAAAAAGCCCTTTCTGAATGTTCAGCTTTTCAAGCTCATTGGCCAGAAAATCTTGTGGTCTACGTCTGTGCAGTAGAGGGCGCTGCTGCTGCACTTATAAAACTCCTGATTGGTCACCTCATGTGCAAAGTAGTGCTATGAAAACCCACCAAGTGCCCCCACAGACTCACATCAAAACTCTCGGACAAACTCAAGGCTTTATTTTTTATTTTAATTGTAGTTTTTTTTGCTTCTAAAGAGCAAAAATAATCTGCCATTTATTTGAATTTACTTCAAGTTTCCACCAGCATAAATGAATTGCTTTACGCGTACATAAAAAAAAAACAAACAAAAAAAAAAAACATCACTCCCCACCTAAAAGACACCCTCAAAAAGAGAGGGGAAAAAAACATCATGCACAAATATCACAGATGAGATAGAATAAAAGATTTTTGGTTCCATATATTGTACTCCCAAACGTATTGAGTCACTTTCCTTTATATAAACAATAACTTTGATGATGTGTCACTTTCAGTGACATGCAGTGAGGTTCATAGCAGGTGAGGCACTGACTTAATCACAACCAGATTTACAACTGTAGATCTCCTGCATGTCATTGTTTACATAAGGAAATTTCGCGCATGCAGACAACGCTGGAGTGGTTGGAAAAATGCGGAAATTCAATGATTTTGAAGAAAAAATAACCAGAGTAAAGCTAAACGAAAAATAGGTGCTTTATAGTACAAACCGCAGGGTGAAAATAGCAATATAAATTATTTTATCATTATACGTTATGTTTCCATGATGACAGGTCATGGACCGCACGTCAATGTTTCCATGATGACAGGTCATGGACCGCACGTCACTGGTCACTTTTGTTATGGTGGTGCTCCACCCTTTACTGCTATATAACTTTAACTCTTATGGAAAGGCTGGCCTCAATGCTGCGGAGTATGTTTCTGGTCATTTTGTCCAGTCTTTCGGAAGAGTGTTTACGAGGTCAAACACTGATGCTGGACAAGTAAACTTAGTTTACATTCTCTTCTCTAATTTATCCTAAAGGTTCCCTGTCGGGTTGTAGAGGTTAAAGTTCAATGCAGACCAGTCAAAATCAGTTGAATGGACTGTTTAATAGAGAGAAAATTTCACAAATGGACTTTTGGGACATTTGGCATCCAATCATACGGTGCGCTTTGGAAGTGAGTTCCTGAAAGCGGCCCAGTCTTTGTGGAGACGTGTGGCCATGTGTAGCATCGTCAATAAATGTGTGTGTGTGTGTGTGTGTGTGTGTGTTCTGAAAAAAAAAAGTTAAGGATTAATATAAATTGTTCAATTACTAATCTAGAAGAATTTTAAAAACAGTATGAATAAAGAAGCAAATGTATTGGTGAATAATGAATGGATGAAACTGGAAAAACGTGTTTCGAACTTAAATCACTAGTATATCAGTGCAAAACAAAGTAAAAGAAAGTTACATTGTAATGATAAGATTATTAAACAATTTAGAGCTCAAATGAATGATGAAATTAAAAAGATGTGTTTGAAACGATACCACACTTTAAGCTGCCTTCAAATCTTCTGGCTGTTTATTCCAGGGTTGAGGACTATATTGATAATTTAAGGTCTTGCTGTGTGTGTTATTGATCTATGAATAATGCATAAACAAAAGCACATAGCTCAAACCCCGAAACAGGGTTGTCTGCACAGAATAGAGAAGATCTGGATGAATGTTGGCAGAGCCAGCAGACAAAATGAAGATTTATTATTTTTTTTATCCAGTTTCCAGGGATTTGTCAACCAAAACTTGGCATCCAGAAGAGAGACGATAAACTTCTTAGATGCTGTTTTAGATTTTTCTGTATATATATATATATATATATATATATATATTAAATACATATTTTATTCTTCTTGCTCCTGGTTTCTGTGTCTCCTGTTGAGTTTTCAAGTATTTGTAATTTTGTTCCCAACTTGTCAAACGCCCTTATAATTTAAAGGCACATTGCACACTGTGCCACATTTTGACAAGTTTTTGGTTAACAGCTCTTTGGGTATCTAATCTTTGGTGTGAAGCTGCTTTTTTTTTTTGGCCTGTCAAACTGTCATCTTCACCTTTTTATTTTGTTGCTACAAGAGAAATGGGGGGTGAAATATGCATATTTTGGGCAGACTGCTGGTAGTGCCAAAACATATCATTTAAGATTTATCCTATCCAACACAACACCAGTTTCTCAATGGGGATTTTAAATATAACTTTTTAGCACACAAATGTTGTAAAAAAAAAAAAAAAAAAGATTCTATTAAAAATCATTTATTTAGAACAACATGACACAAGAGAAAAGGCATGTTTTTATGGAAGAAAAACTGTGAAAAGGCCTAAAGGAAGCCAAGTGAATCGTTGCTTTTGTCTGTTTCTAAAATCTTTGTGTTGGCCCCTTGATACAAAAGTTAAACAACTGAAAGACTCCTGCAGACTTTTTGCAAAGCTGCAGAAGTTGTGAAGCTTAAGTTCAGACTTGGTGATGCAATCTTGCAAAACTGAAAAGAGTTCAGACATCGTTCTGCTGGAAGTGCTGCCATCGTCCGCTGATGCTGGAAGTCGTGTGATCTGTTGTTTGTGATGACAGCAGTTTGTTCTCAAAGTCTACAAAGTACTTAATGCAAGAATCAAGACATATACATTATGCATATTAAGGTTTACTAGTTGTCCAATACATGCAAATTAATTTCGATCATTCATTTAACATTTATACTCAGTTAAAGGTATAAATTAAAGTGGTTCTGTACATTTTAGAAGGTTGAATTTGTCTTGTAAAGCCCCTTTTAAAACAGCAATAATTAAAATTTCAGATGTACAAATATAACTAACAAAAATAATAGTCTTAATAAATAATTTACGTAGCAACTTAAGTATGTGAGCTCTCACTTTGTCATTGTGATGGTGCGTTTCGGCTCTGGTGTGGCAGTTAGTCGCTTGTAATCACTTAACTTTACTGCCTGTTTATTCACTAGTCAAACCACTTCATTACTAGATATTATTGAGTGTTGCCAAAATCTGATTCAGGGTGTTTACATGCGAACAGACGCATTCAGAGCGAACGTGTACAAAACGTGGGAAAGATTATCATGTAAAAATGCACTAAATGGACAACTATCAAGTATAAAAGAATCTGTCACTCATTGTATCTGAAACCTAACATCTTGCCTTATGCATCTTTCTGAAGCTAATACTGGGAAAAAGGGATTTTCTTTTGGCTGCGTTCAATTTTCCTCGAATGTCAGACATTTTGTCCTCACTGACGCGTCTCATGCAGTAAGCTAGCGCTAGCATGTGCCTCTCAGTTCTGAAACGACTTGTCGATAAATCAGCTCGAGAGAAACGTAGTCGTGCGTGGCTCAGACCCAGAGGAATTGCTATTAGCTAGCGAGACGTGCTCATTAGCTAATAGCAAGGATTCAGCGGACATGAAATCACAGACAGTATATTTACCAACAGCAGGTACTGAGTGTTAGCTATGACTACATCCAAATGCGCTGCCAGTTTGATTTGAGTTTGACTTGCTACATGTAATTTACTGGACAAAAAGAATCAAACGGAAAACTGACAGCACATTGTGGAGAGTTATGTAACCTTTTGCCTTTGTTTCCAACTGATTTCGTTACGTAAGACAATTTAATGTCCTGGCAACAGTAAATAAATGTATTGATAGTACAACGCTGGACAATGCTATATCATGTATACGTTTCTTTAAAAAAAGGTATGTGAAATATCAGCAAAAATTAAACAAATATAACTGAATCTTTTTAAAATGACACACAACGGCTTTCCGCTTCTTGAGAAGCACATTGTTCGGCCACACAATATAAGTATATTGCTAGACAATGTAGTTTTTGGGGGGTTTTTAGTGTTTTTTTCTAAATGTGTCTTCTTTTTCCCGGTCTGTGACCGTAGGTGTCCTCAACACATTCACTTCGTCCTGAGCTCACCCTGTCACCACCTGTTGTTCGTCACTCATCTACCGCCACCTCAGTAATCCCTCATTGCTTTCTTGTTTTCTTAGTACTTTGGCATCGTGGTGTTTTTTTATTTAGCCCGGTGTTGTTCTCCTGCTCCTTCATAATCTGTGATTTCAAATTCTTTCTCCTAGACTTAGTTAGCGACCGCCTAATCCAGCTCATCGTTTCGTAGGCTTGTTCATTAAATTTCATTGAATACGCTTCTACTCAAAGAACAAAAGAAAAAAAGCGTCTCCTCATCTGGTATGTGAGAAACACTTCGCAGTACGCAAAACGTTTGAAAGCCAAACACGTTTAGACTTAAAAACAAACCACAAAGCGATAGTATGCGAGAACTGGAGGCACATTTTCCCGATACTGCAGACACAACCTGTAATTTACCAAACTTTTGTTCCTCCTTCCTGGAAATTAATTACTGAATGAAACGCTTGAAATATTTTGGACACGTTTCCACTTTCACGTTGCTGTCAGCCAGCAGAGTCTCGATTTGATACCTGATTGTCAGGCCTCTGAATGACTTAGTGGAAACCGCACAGGCAATTTGTTCTTCTCAAGTCACGTTTTCTCGCGTGATGATGAATCTAGAAATATGCCAGATCCAAAACCGGTTTTCCAATTTCTGAAAACAAAGTGCTAACCCACAACCACAAGAAAGTCTTGAATGTGTCTCGATTCCCCAGAAACATTGTTTTGCCAGGGTTTCTCACACTCATGCAACCACGTACTTGCCAGGTTTTGGTTGGTTTATTTTAAAAATGTCTTAGAACCAGTTTTTTATTAGGTCATTACAGTAACTTTTTCTAAAAGTTGAAGCCAACATTATGAAGTTGTCATGTTTGGTAATAAAGGAGAACATAAAAACTTGCAAATGAGTATGACTTAAAAAAAAAAAAAAAAAGAAGAAACCAAATTTAAGTGGAGTGAAATGGAAAGAGCCAGTGGAGAACAATGGCTATGTTTCTATTTCAAACATGCGCAAAACTTTTTCGGTATTCTGCTAATGTCGAAAAAAAAAACAATTTCCCAATTGTGGTGTTTCCATTAAATAGGAAGTTGAATTAAAATCAAACACAAATAAGCTTGTTCACCTGAAAAATCATTTAATAAGTATCTGTCAGCCATCGCAGGAGACGTATGTAAGCCCTGCACTGCAAAGGGGCTGCATACGCGGCGTTTTAAGTGGCCAGTTTTACAGAAGAGCGATGGGTTCAAGACTTACAAAAGACAAACTCAAGGTATGATGAACTATGCGTTGCTATGAGACCTCTGGTGGAGCCAACAGCACATAGTCAAGAGAGACCAATGTTCTCAAATAAGTGCGCTGCTGCTGTACTAAAACTGGCACGATGCAAAAAAAAAAGTGTTTCCATTGCAGGTTTGCGCCAAAACACCAGTTTTGACTCAGCTGAAAAACCAAAGCATCCTTTTTTTTTCCCCCCCACAACTGGCACGTTCCCAGTGAGCAGATGCATTTTCATAATTCCAATTTGTGGAACTTTATGGTCAATGGAAACACAGTTAGCGGAACCAAAATGCCACATATGCACTTTGGACAATGAACAGAGGAACCAGAGGAGCTAATCAGATGACAATGAACGACAACTCAGAGAGAGCGCAGGCAAAGGGAAATTAGGAGATGGAAAGCATCTGGGCTGGGATTTGTTGTTTGCCAACCACCAATAAGCACCAAAGAAGAAGAAGAAGCAGGCTGAGGGGTGGAGGAACGGCTAATGAAACAAAGCTCAGACGCGGGGAAACGACACAGCAAAGGAAAAACCTGAAACTAACTTAATCTTCGGACACAAGTCCAAACACAAAAAAACGAGTATAAATGAACAAACACGGTGAAATTTCTGAAACAGCAAGATCCATGCAAACAGGCAGCAAAGAAATAATCAAAAAAGAAACATCCAAACGTCCAACATCCATGAAAACAGGAGATTCATTTAGGGAGTCACTTATTTCCAGAATTAGAAAATGACTGGCATCTTTTCACGTGAAAAAAACCTCAGAGATATGTTACCTGCGTGGGAGGTGAGGAGGCACTCGCCTTGGAGATTCACCCCTCAAACAGTGACATTTGCCACATTACAATTGCCTTCCATGCCGTTAATATACCCTTTCCGTCTGTATAGGGTCTCAGATGGTTATCACTGTTAGAAATGAGATTGTGGTTCGAAAGGTCACCCAGGGCAAAAAAAGGTCAGTGATATTTGCTCAAAATACATCCGCCACCTTGGTTACATTCAGAGCAGGAGCACACACAGAGCAATAGAGCAAATACAATCCAAAAAAAAAAAAAGAAACGTAAGCTTATTCATTTTCTTATCAGGATATTATCCTTCACCCTTTGCTGAGAGAATACATACATATGCTGGTCGTTTCATCGTACGTCTCTTTTTGGGATGTGAACGTCACTTCATTAATGCCCTTTACCAACCAGGATTTGTATTTTTTTTTTTTTTTAATCTCATAAGATGGGGAGGTTGAGATTTGTGGATAATCACAACAGCACTATCATAAAAAAAACCCATACAATCCCCACAGATTTGACTGATTGATTTAAAGGTTTACTAAGAAAGAAATGGTTGACTGATTTGGAATATCACACAGATGGACACATAGATATGCCTGCTCTCGGTTGAGGTTCTTACCTTGAGAGAAAAATGGTGGTTGTTGTGTCGCAACACGTTTCTCCAAAAACCTGATCGGTGGGTTGTTTTGAAGTGACTTTTGTTTTCTGTCACAAAGACATACAGTGAGGCCGTCTTACACACAAGAACGTAATTGAAATCCACCCATCAGGAAGTCCTGCAAATGGGAGATTTTTGTCACCTTTACTTTAGCACTCAATGGAGCGGGAGGAGGAAAAGAAAGCTTCATGCAAATTTTGTCATTCATATTGCGATTTCAGGTTGCTATGGATTTTTTTGACGTCACAACACAATATGCGCTGCACATACTGTACTAGCTGGCAACGACAATAGAAATAACTCAGTGGCGGCATAAATTAATCAGATGTTGTTGCTGTGTTAACATTCTGCCTATACTGATGAAGCTCTGCTCACCTCAGCATGTCAAATGCTTTAAGTAATTGGACGTATATTTTGGTTATTTAGGTAATAATTACTGTTCCCTACCAAGCAAGGACACTCATACAATGTTTGTAATCGATGAATTTATAAAAGTAAAAAAAAACAACCTCTAAATAGTTATTAGAAGTCTTAAATATTCTGTATTTTACATTTATCTTTTACTCCAGTTTTGTTCAGTTTGCTTATTATGGCTGTTGGTCCAATTGTGAAGCACTTTGGAGAATGTAGTTTTTAAATGACCTATATAAATAACATAAAAGCATACATCTGAAATCAATTTTAAATGAAATAGCAACAGGGCAGCTGAAGATATTTTAGTTTGATTTTTAACAATAATTTTCTTGGTCCATGATAATCATCCAAAAAAATTAAAAAAACAATACACACATAAAATATTCACAGCATTCATACCCATGCTGATAATTGTTTGCTGAAAATGAAACAAAGTCATTATAGGTTGGGCTTCTTTTGGTTTGTCAAAGCTAATAATATTCACAATTTGCCCTAGATATGCATTGGTAGTCCAAGAGTTCTGTCATCACTCTCAAAAACGAAAAAAAAAAAAAAAAAAAAAAAAAATTGCTCTCAATATAGTAATGACATTTATGAAGTCAGACAAAAAAAATTTAAATCCCACCATCAGATCTTACAAAGGCTTAAACTTCAGAGACGCATGTTTGACATTTGAAGCCTCTCTTTGGCGTGACCTTTTCAGAAGTTCGCCAAACATATCTAAGTGTCAATCTCACCCTTTGCCTCTGAAATTTTAATTTCTGTTCCTATTGACGAGCAGAACGGGGAAGTGAGGGGGGGGGGGCGTCTGTGTTTTGAATCTGCTTTAAGGGGATTTTGAAATATGTCTGAACAGATTTCACATGTCCTACACGGTCCTGTCAGCTTTTTGCGGAAAAATAATGATATTAATACACATATATATTTTTAAACAAATCACACAAAAAATGTTTAGAAAATAAAATGAGCTGCAGCCCTTAGGAGCCCCTCTCTTGCACCTTTATGTGCTGCACTCATATCACTGATTAAATATGTAATAAAATGATCAAATAAAAGCAGAGGCATGATGTACTGAACAGCACGCAGCGTGGTTTTAATGCAACTGTTTCACTGCAAAAAGCAAAAAAAGGCGGTATAAAATCTTGAGCCACAGCGCCACTGTGTGGTGAAAGAAGGAACCTTGAATTCAGAGTTTCTATCTTGCAGAGTGTTGTTCAAAAAAATAATAATAATAAAAATCAAACCTCTGGCACATAAAGGATATTCAAAGAACCTATTATTTCATAACAATAGGCTGCATTCAGTGCAGATTTTGGTGAAGCAATCACTATAGCACTAAAATTTTGTTTGCACCTTTGTAGATACAAATCACAAGATGTTTCACTATGATTAAAAATGCATATATATATATCTTCTTCTTCTTCTTCTGCAGGGAAAGTTCAGGGTGTGGCTGAACGTGAAATTATCTCAATCGTCTCCAGTTCGACAAGCTTGGAGTCCAAGACATAATGAGGCGCTTGAGCTAATAAAGTTCACACCAACACTCTCAAATTATTTCCCGCGAACCGGCCGATTAAACAGGATGGACGGCTTCTTCTATTTGATTCCAGTCAAGACTGTCACTGCTGCGTTTTTCCCCAACCTGGGGCAGTGTTGTGAAGGAAAACTATTTTACCAGGTGAAATCACTCAATCAGGTTTATTCACATATTGTGCACAATACAGAGAGCTAGTAGGACAATCAATAATGAAGCAGCTGCTGAAGTGTTCCGACGCAGAGCGGCGGCGGCGGCGGGGAGGATGGGAGGGGGGATCCACTAATATCACACCATTGTTCAACCTCGGAAGGTATTTAAAAACCTGTTTCAACAGCTATGAACAGCAAAGCGAAAGAGGATTTGCAAGACAATGCTGTGCATTGTGATGTTGTGTATCTTTAGTCCGCCGACCTACAACGAATGGAGACATCGTATCATCCTCCATTTTCCATCCGACTTGAGAAATAGGTTGATCAGCAGAACTTAAAACAGTAAATGTATTGGGGATGTAATTATTAATTATTATATTATTACCTCTGAAGGTAAAAAATTAAATTGATTCAAGGGAACAATTAGCGACGTGCCAACACATATCAAAGCAGGAAACCGATTTAATGTTATCGCTTCAGCACAGGGCCCTGTCAGCCACACAGTTTCTCTGTTTGTATCACCTTCAGACTGTACAAAATGGAGCAGAAAGACTCTTAATGAGGACAAAAGAGAAGACGCCTGTTCTGGCCTCCGTGCACCAGCTCCCTGAACATTATGGGATAGAGTTTAAAATCTTACTCCTGACGGTCGGGGCACTTCATCGCCAAGCTCCTAAATGTATTCA
The DNA here is from genome assembly GCA_922788865.1 of Poeciliopsis turneri. Taxonomy (NCBI): domain Eukaryota; kingdom Metazoa; phylum Chordata; class Actinopteri; order Cyprinodontiformes; family Poeciliidae; genus Poeciliopsis; species Poeciliopsis turneri. Next base: position 372,777 of record CAKLNU010000126.1, read on the forward strand.
AAATTCCTTGGAGCCTTAAACTTGAAGTTACGGAGGTTTCGATGCCTGTTGTGGTGCTGGAATTCAACCCGTCTCCATTTTGTATTTCTGCAGTTTGGGACGGTTTCCGGGTTTCATTCCCGAGCTCCGATGGAAATCATGGTTTCCTGAAAGGAAACGTGCTTCTCTGACAACAACACAACACCCACAAAACTAAGATCAATTATTTATTAGATTTGATGAGGTTTGATAATAAGTGTCACCCTGTAAACACTGGGGTTCAGAAGCCCTATAAATGGAGCCAAGGTGGCATGTATTGTTGTGATGCTGAAGTGTCTGAAAGAGGAGGAAGTTCTTAAAGAGACAGAAGCCCAAGCACAAGGAATTATATTGCAAAGTCATGTTTGATATATTTATATTTAACTGTTCATAGTTTGATTGTGCTATAAATGTGTATTCTACGGCCCCTTTAAGAGAAAAAAAGAACAGATACAATGGTAACGAGTGGACGATCGTTAGAATCAGTGTTTTGCATTGGTCAACTGAACAGCTCATCATATCAGCTATAATGGAGACAGAAGTGTTGTATGCTGACAAACAAATTACAAAAATAATCATGGCTCACGGCGACACCCTCTATTAGCACAACACATCTTATCTTCTTCTTTTGTGTTATTGCAGATTGTACAATTTTTTTCAGCGTTTCATGGAACAATGAAACAAACAAACAAAAAAACAAAGACTGCTTCATCCTGTTCTTTTCTTTTCGAAGTGTCATCTCCTTTGTTTTGAATTCTACAAAACCTGTTGTGTTTCTCAGTGGTTTGTGACTGCGCGTGTCTTTATTTCAGACTGGCACAAATTGGCCCGGGATGGAAATTTTCAGTTGTGCGTGTCCTGATACAGTGATATAAGGGCTCTGATTGATATCTGGAGTCTGGAATCCTGCTAAGTGGGTTTTGCACTCGTTGACCACAGTTGTTGTTTTTTGGGGGGTTTTTTTTACTTAATTTTGTCTGTCAAAACAGCAAAGGTGGTTAGTACAAGATGTCAAAACACAACCCAAGCATAAATTAGAAATATGTTGTTGGGGTTGTCCATCTTTTGTGTCCAATTGCTCTATTTATTCAGTTTATTCAGCTGCACAATCTATAGAGGTTGTGTAATTTAGGGGGAGAAAAAAAAATCCAGTTATTTAAATTTTTTGTCTGACTGGCTGAAAGCCGGACAACTCCACCGAGTCCCTTTCTCAGTGCAATTATCAGTTTACAGTTTGAAAATAATAGTAAGTTGTCCTTGGCTCATCAAATAAAGAGGGATTATGTTTTAAGAGGAACGAACATATAAAGAAAACTAGAAAATAAACTGTTTCAGACCACTTATTTCTTTCCAAGTAATAAATACCGATTCAATAGCAAACACTGATTTGAAATTTCTTCCAGGGGCGTTGGGAAAAGTAAGATCAGGCTGCTGTCACTGGCTTTGTTGTCCTGGGTTTTGTTCCCAGGCTTGAGCCATTTGTTAGATGTTCTTTCACCACCCTTTATTCCTGTCAAGTTATTGTTCAACAAAGTCCACTGGCAAAAATTTGATTTAAAAAAACATCTTGGTTCATGTTTGCTTTAGATTTAGAAACTGCATTAAAAAATAAAAAATAACAATACAATCAACCCCTAAGAACATCTCTTTGTTTAAAAGGTACACATGTACCAACCTCACAATGGCAGTGTACTTAACACTTCTGAGTCCTGAACTAATAAAAACCCCCGGAACCGGTTCTGAATGACACAGCCTAAGGCATATCTTATCATTTTAATCACAAGTGACTGACAATTTCTTCATAACATACCAAGCAGTTTTGCCGTTGATGAACAGCCTTTATTGTTTGTCTAGCATTTGGAACAGTGTCAAAAAAACACAGGGGTGTGATGATGCTCTGGTCATTAACTGTGGTTTTAATGTGACAGGAACAAAACTGCGTTGGGTCAAAACTGTGAAAAAGGAGCTTCATAAATGTGGATTTGAAAAGCGGGGGAAGGGAGGTGAATGGAACTGCAAAACAGGCCACCATTATATTTCCTTTCCGATGAAAAGCCTGTGTAATTTAGTTCAATTGGAATGTGCTTGGTGTGTCTCGGCTCTGTTTTCCAAATCCCTGCTCACTCTGGAATGCTTGCATGTCTGAATTGCAGCCTGCTATTTTAACACGTTTTCTTTGACACAATGGGAAGACGGGTCGGTGCCAGATCGGAAGAAGATGCGGGAAGGGCCACACCTGACAGAGCTATGTCCAAAAGAACCTGGAGACGGGCGAAATACGGTTCCGATTATGAAGCTTCGCTCTCTGCGGGGGACGGGGATCCATTCCGCAAATGAAAAGTAACCAAAAGACCCTTTGGAAGTGAGACGACTAAGTCGTCGTGACGAATACCTTGCAGGCCTCTCGAAATTGACGTAAAATGTTGGTTATGATGCAGAAACTAATTTGTTAAAGTGAAAAGTGGACATTTCAGGGTAAACACGGGCATTTGGTCACCCCTACAAAATATTATATTTTCTTAAACCTAATTTCTGTACTGTGTAATTACCACCAGCCAGCTGGAACATGATTCCAGATTTCTGGATCAAACCAGCTGTATTTGGGAATGACATTTCCACTCTAATCCCACATTTTGTCGACAACCCCGGCTTAGTATATCAAGAGACATAATGTCATAGTAAATTAACAATCCCACATCACCTTTTGCCTGCAAGAAACACATTTCGATTACCACACAGGCCGCTGATATTTTTAGTACCTCTTGTCAAGTAACAGCAGGCTCGGCTGGCTGTGATCTACAGCCTACGAATAACCAATAATTAATATGTGCTTAATGTTTCATTACAGTACAATTGATACCGATATTAACCACCTTGAAAGTGTGTTGCACCCATGTGTTGCATGAATAGAAAAAGCTGTGATGACGGCAGCGCAATTAGTGAGCAGCATGTCACCAATAAAACAGGTTTTAGCTTTAGCACAAAGATACGATTGGTGAGTCTTTACCAGCAATTAACTTCACAAAACCACTTTTTAAAACTCTGACTCGCTGGCCTGTTTGCCCTCAAACCATTCAGCAGCACACAATGAAGCAAACGATGTTCAAGTTGTTTCATCTTAAACCAACTTTCTCTGCCCAAACACAACTCCTTACTTGAGCCGTTCTTGGGAACAGGAGGGCGTCCAATGGGTAAAGTCCGATGAACAGAGAGCCACCCTCGGTTTTTGTTAACTTTGGGCTGGCGAATGTGTGCAGAACTGCGGTTTCAGAGTTTACATCAGTTGTGGATGTAAACGGGTACAATATTTTCTCTATGGTTCTTTTGTGTGGGGAGCCAAGATAAGCCGGGTTCAGGCTTATCTTGGGGCCAGGATACAGTTACTGAACACACAAACAGCAGATTAATTCATTTTGGATCCAAGGCTTCTTCAAATCCAACTGGTGTGCTAAACCAGCTGGTTTTCTGAAAAACAGCAGGTTAGAAATAACGAAGCGGTCTCCACTATCCACTACTCAATTTACCAGAGAGATTGACTAGAGAGATTAGCATTGGTATGTGTTTGCTCTGAGAATACACTGGTAAATCATCTCACTCAACAACACCAGAGACAGGCTCTCTCTGACTTTTTGGTTTGGAACAAATAATAGAAGGGAAAGGAAACAGAATGAAGCGCTGTGGTGTTTACACCAGCTGATGGAGTGAAGCAATTACCAGTTTGGGAGGAGTAAAGGGAGCCACACCTAAAAGGTGCATATAAGAAATGCACTGAGAGTGAATGCCAATAAATTGAGGAAACAAAAAATGAGGAAACGGTGAAGGAATGACGGTAAGTCTCCACCCACATATTACTAATAAGCTTACGCAAATATTATGCCCTATGATCAGGCACTGGACACATCTCACTGGACACATCCTGGGAAAAGGACCTCAAAGTGTTTCAGTCATTCGCTCACATGCTGACGGAGCCGGGATCCAAACCGGCAACCCATCGATTGCAGGAAAAAGTCACAAACCAGACCCCAGAACGCGCTGGGGGGACAATGTGACAAACACTCACGGTAGAGTCCAAGAAGAAGACCGGATCTTTATTAAGGAAGGAAATAAAATGAAACAGATAATCCACAATTTAGAAAGGCAACAAAGGTACCAAAGTAGAAGATGTTTGGACGAATTGATTATGTTCCTGCAACAATAACTGTGAAAATTCCACAGTGGTGCATCAAGACAAGACGGTCAAAATGGAAGACATACCAAGAGAAGTTATTTCAGGAACGCAGAAACGAAATCTGTCAGAAACAAAAAGTAAAGTTAGAAAAATGCAACAGTATTTTCACTCATTCCAGAACGTGTATAGAGGTATATGGTATAGAGATTATTCACATTTTAATTTGAGAGTAGTGACAGTAGTAGCTCATCAAAACACCCAACATTCAAGTTCTCAGTAATAATGGAAAAATAGGGGCCAGGGAAAAAGATATTTTAAAGAAAGCAGATTACCTCATAAGGCTCCTAATAACCCAATGTTCGTAATCAGGTGTGTTAACAGAAAGACAGACAGCAGCGCTCCAGGCCTGGAGTTTGACACCTGTGATTCAGAGACTCGGGAAACCCTTGCAGGTGTTTTGACTTATTTAGCGTGCCGCCACAAGTTTCACTTTTTCACAACAATGTTCTAATTTTCCAAGACTTTGACTTTTGGGGGTTTTTTTCATTATCTGTAATCACTGAGCTAACAAGAAATAAACACTTGACATATTTAACTTCATGCCTAAGAGTCCATATAATGTGTGAATTTCATTTTCTGAACTGAAGGTCACAGAGACATTTGCACTTTTCCATGACTTTCTGATTGTTTGTCTGGAGGTTCTGAAAGAGTTTCGAAGCAATCGGATATTTGCATGATGCAAAGTTATGTTTGATGGAAGCTGTTTTTGATATAAACTACATTTTTTATGACGACTTACGTTAACATATTTGCTTGATTGCGGTATAAAATGGCGCCATGTGACTGGAAAAGTCATTAAACCCCCCCATTCAAAATCCCTTTGCAAGCTTTATCCCAGATTTTTATAAAACAAACAAAATACAAATGAATCTTGGACGACTTTGCACAACTGTTCAGTTATTTCTAACCTCGACTTGAACAATTTGGGGCAAGCGATAGGAGGGGAAACTCCTGTTGACAAATGTTTTTAAAAAAAAAAAAAAAGAATCTGTCTTCTTTTGAATTTCTAAGGGGACCATGTCAAAACGTCAAGTTTGTAACCTACTTAAAACAACTTTGTTACAATATAGTCAGCAAAGAATACATTGCATTCATGGGCTCCAGTGTCATTAGGTCCTTCGTTTGTCACCCAGAGGCTTTGCTGTGACAAGACAACATTTTTTTGTCACGGTTGGCGTGGCGTGACCCGGCGCGTTGGCTGGGATTTATTGATATACAAACATCACATTTTCTAAAGTAGACTTACATTCACCCTGGTATGCGTCAACATCAACGCGGAATGCCGTATTTTAACAGAGAGCCATTGTGTCTCATTCTGCAACACAAAGACGATGCATATTTGAACATTTTCTTGTCGATGTTGTGTTTGTTGTTGGACTGCAATCGGCTGCAGCGACCGTTTCTCTGCAAGCGGTCCCCTTTCCAGTCTGACAGAGCGAGTCGTGGCAGCAGCCCGTATGAGTAGGTGCCGCTGCATAGAACCGTCCTGCTGAAATGGTGCAAGGAATGACTACTTTTAACTCTGCATTGACTCTCGCAGTCCAACAATTTGACAAACGTGGCTGCTGAAAAGTCCCACTCAATTCCTTTCCAAACAAAGATGAAGACTTTTAAAAAAAAAAAAAAAAAAAAGAATGACGAACTTTAGTATAAGATTTCATCTTCACGTCTTTGTTTTCACACTTAAGACTTCCCCTGTGCTTGTCGTTGGTAGCGATTAGGCCACTAGGCCCGTAGTTGGCTTTTTTCGTTTTTAAAATTTTGATAAAGTTGAGATTTCAAAACCATAATGTTTGTCTTTCATCATGTTTCGAGTTTAAGGTCCTTTTACCTTCACTGCGTCAGGCTGCGCGGCCGTGACCGGGCTTTGTTTCCGCCTTACAAAGTTTAGAGAAACGAAGCGAGCCGGTGTCTGGGCCAGATTAAACACTAAGCCTGCCAATAAATCACAAACGGGAGCCGGGAATGCGTTTTCAAAACTTTAGTTGCTTACAAATATGGCCGTGCTGAGAAAAAAAATAACATTAAAAAAACTAAAACGATAAAACTGAAGTCTCAAAATTACGGGAATAAAGCCACGGCATTACAAGAATGAAGTCGTACGTGAATAAAGCAAATAATAATAATAATAATAATAATACAAAAATAAAGTCATAACATTTTGACAAAGTCAAAATAATATGAGAATAAAATAATATTTTGTGAATAAAGTCATTATTACAAGAACAAAGTATTACCAATATAAAGTTGTAATATTGTATGTATGGTAATATCGCAACTACTTGGAAATTGCTACAAAATTCAGCGCCAGCAATGCATGGAACATATCACTTTTTTGTTTCTTTTTTGCTGAAATCATTTTGTAAATGTTGACGCAGTGCAATTGTAGTATTTTCACCCAAAGTTACCATCCGCTGATACCGGCTGGGGCCTCGACGGAGCAGAAACATGTTTTAGAAGCATTTAATCAAATCTGTCTTCTGCATGCAGCAATCGAGTATTTTGATTCTGATCTGGATTCCCATCCAGTTTACTTCAATTTGGGGCCCAGTTCGTGTTGTCGGCTGGATATTTATTCCGTTGCCGCCAGACCATAAGAAGCAGTAACTTCAGCGTAATGCACGCTGAAACCAATCAGAAGGTTCTCTGATGGGGTTTAAGACTGAGCCACCAAGAAATCTCACAAATACATTCAGTGGCGAACATGTCGCCAGAATTCAGCGAGACACCAACTTCCTCTTCTTGGCACGGCAGCCACTCTCCACACATAAAAACCCATAGATATTCCTCAGATCTCTGAGAAACATCCCTTTCCTCCGCCAATGTGTCCAGTTTATCCACAGATATCACTGATGTCACAGCATACACGTTGCATAATAGAAAATAATAAAACGCTAATTACCAAAGAATGCTTTCACAACGCTGATCTGATAGAGAAGCTTAAGCGGATTAGAGCAAATGGATTTCACCCGTTTGACTCATCCAGTTTTCTGGTTTCTATATTTGTATCGCCACAGGTTCAGGTGTTTCGACAGGGACGGAGCCCCACCCTTCGGATTCCTGTGCCGGCCTGAGAACCCCGCACTGACAGGCAGACGCCACGGTGCCAGACAAAAGCAAGTTTATTCAACACCAATTGAACTTCCTGGTGGAAGCCTTCGCTCTGGACGTCTGTGGACATTTTTAACCCCAACCTTGAATTGACTGTTTTCGGTTCTCTGGCTCCCATTGAGCCGGGCTGCTGGTTGTTTTTTAAAAACTTTGTGACATTTGGAAGGTTTTCAGAAACGTTTAATGGAGCTTGACTGGCTTCACTCAAAAAGACAAAGAACTTTGTTGTTATGGGGGGTTAAATATGCAGTTATATTAAATAAATTAGTGTACGTGTCCATTTATGAGTCAAAAGGTTCTTTTTGAAAACTGTTTGAAAAAAACACTAACCATGCTTTTCTGTATTAAATTGTTTTCGTTTTATTAGTCTCAGTTATAGGATGGGCTGTAAATGCACGGTACACCTTTCAGATTTTGATTTTCCATCCGCAGCACATTTCTGCACTAATATGTTCTCTTTTTCTGCTTTGTATGAAATTTAAACAACTACATGTTGTAAAAAACACTATTGGATTGTTTCACTTGTCAACAGCACAAACTCCTGGGAGGGATATAAAAAAAAACTAAAAACTCCAGAAATATTTTTGCCAACTTCCTCCTTCATTATTGATAATTGTCGACATCTTTCATCAGCTGCAAAGCCCAGTTATTTTGAGAGCTTATTTTTGTTTGACTTCATTTTTTTTCTACTTTGGTCATGCATGTTCTTCCCCATTACAGTGAAATCTTAATCTGAACTTCTTTGGCAGAAACCCTACCTACACCAGCAGCAGCCACTTTATTAGACACACAAAAGCTGCTAGTAGGTTGCTCCCTGTTTTGCATCTGCATCTTGCAATTGCAATGTTTCCGCTGAATAAGAAACACAATTAAAATCACGCGCGAATGCTGCTGCTAAAGAAAGCGCCATCGTCCTCCTGCCACTTGTTGTCGCCTTCGTTTGCAATTGCAATTTTGCGAAATACGCCATCCTCAATTCCAATCGACGCAATGCCAAGCTCCCATCTCACTGCGTCGCAAATGGTCTTGTTTGGGTTGAGCTGGTCATGGGAGCACGGGCAAAGTCATGCCGAAGAAACCAATTTGAGATTATTTGAGCTACCTGTGATTTGGTGTGACATAGTTCTGGATCAGTTGTTACTTTAGTGTCCTATAAAAACGTTTGCTACATGCACATCCGAGAAGGCATGCACACATGCTTTCTCGGAGGAGGTTTTGACCTGCTGTCTGCACATGATATCAAATCTCAGTGTTTCAGGCAAAGTTTTTCCAATCTGTCATCAACCAGCTTTAGCGAGTCGATAAATTTCAGTTTCTTAATTCCCTGCTTCCCGGTTGACAGGACTGACACCCGGTGAGGTCTTCTGCTGCTGTAGCCCATCTGCTTCGAAGCTCGACTTCTTGTGCGCTCAGCGATAACGTTCTGCATAGTTATCGTAGATAGGTTATTTGAGCAGGAAGAAATCCCGTGAGCCCCGTAAACAGGTTCTGATGCAGCATTTTGGCAGCCTGATTCAAAACGAGGAACCTGTTGTGGTGCAAAATCAAGTCAAGCGGCGGACACGTCAGTAGATTTGCACAATATGTTCCAACATCTTTGGAACACATTCAGAAATTTGTGCTTCTGAGAAATGCAAAAACATTGATTTGATGTCCTGATAAGATTATTTTAGATGTTATTCCCTTTGCTGGACTGCTCTCCTGGTAAAGACCAAACACACCGGAATGTCTTTGAAAGGTTACGCAAAACGTCACATGTGTTTAAATGAAATAATAATAATAATAATCACATACATTATTATGTCGGAATAGGGAATATGATGGGAGCAATTTTCTCACCGTTCCCGAGTTATGATTAATTCAATGATGTTTTGTTTTCTTTTCTGGTCACATAACTGAGGAACGAGTCGAACTGGTCAAACCATAAGAATCTCAGCAGGAAGTTGTTAAAGTAAACACCTCCTTTCTGCTACTTTATCACTTTTGTCAAAACGACTCAAGAGACAAACGCGCGGCTGACGCGACGGGGCCTCGACAAGCTGCTGCAGTGATCTAAAGGCGTCTTTCAAAGGGGATCTTTGACCCGCGCTGCCTTCTCGGCGTGTTTTCTGACCGCCTTTCCAAATTTATTGCCTTCTGGAGAACAAAAGGTAAGAGACACTATGGTTAAAATCCAGATGTAATTATCTCATGATATTTAATCTTGATTTTTTGGTTTTTTTTTTTTTTTTTTTTTTCCTAATCATGTTGCTCGATTTTTTCTGCCCACTGTGACTAATCAGAGACTGTGGATGCCATAAAAACACTCTTTCTGATTTATTTTTTAGGGTTTTTTTTGCATTATGGATGAAAATAAGACAGAATAATCTTTAACTAGCTGAAATAATGTCTGTTCTAATATTTTAATATGTATTCCAACTAATACTATGGTACTATAATCGACATGTAAGGAAACAGATTTCACTAAGAGGATAAAAGACTCATTGAAACCATGCTGCTTTTACGCCTCATGCCGACGCTGTGAGTCGCCAGCGCCGTTGAGATCAGTAAAAGTTTCAGTATCACGATGTGGGCGTGTTGCATCGATTCATCGAGGATTTGCAGTAAAGCTCCCGATACATTTAAGAACGGCGGGAGAAAGTTCATTGGGATAACATCTTGAAATGATATGGAAAAAAAAACAAACAAAACAAAATCTTACATTTTCTCCTCCTAAAAGTTTCTGTTTTTGTTTTCAGGTTGCAAGTGAAAATGGCGCAGGTGGAAGTCCAAGACGAGAGCACCAAGAAACCGACGGAGGAGATCACGGAGGAGCAGTTCCTGAAAGATCTTTACTTTTTCATGAAGAAGAGGGACACGCCGATAGAGAGGATCCCCAACCTGGGCTTCAAGCAAAGTAATTAACAGCTTATAAGCTTATAAACGCTTGAGACGAATGTCAATATGCCCTAACTTTGTGTTTAATATACATATATATATATATATATATATATATATATATATATATATATACTGCTCAATTGTTTAGCTAAAAACATTTGCATACGTCTATGAATTAAGAAATATTTTCAAGAAAATCATCCTGGTGAGCGTTTTATGTGGTGTATTTTTTCTCTCCCTGTGAATAAATAAAATATCATCTAAGGCAACCAAATATGAAAAAAGAACTGAACTGCAAAAAAATGACAAATACACTGATTTTATTTTTGAGTTATAATTATATACATGTACATATATTATGGGGTTTTTTGTTCTTTTTTTGTTTTTTTCCAGTTGACTTATTTTTGATGTTCAAGACCGTCAATGACTTGGGCGGCTACCATCAGGTAATTCTTTTTTTCCATATCGTACATGGTACAATCATTATTATTATAACAGTAGATGAAATGATTTGTGAGGAAAAGCTATGTTTGTTTATGGGGATTGCTGAATTTCATAACCAAAAAATAGCCTAATTTTACTTTTTCAATTTTGCCTTACAGCGTCTTCTAACGTCCATTTTATGAAGACACATTTATTTTAAGCGACTGAATTTTCTTTAGTTATTTGCAGTGGCTGACATTGACTGTCCACTAAACTCTTCCTTCTTTATTTAGTGAAACTGTTATGGTGCGTCTGTGTGTTTTTAATGCCGTCTCCAGACAAACAAACATGAACAAATCTCTCCTCCACACCCCAGGTGACGTCTCATCAGCTGTGGAAACGGGTCTACAACACGCTGGGAGGAAACCCCCGAAGCACAAGCGCAGCCACTTGCACGCGCAGACACTATGAAAAGTGAGTGCGCTTATCTGCGAGAGCAGTACAACCGGGTGGTTTTATCGCGCTGGAAGCTTTCGTCTGACTCTGTCCCCCGTTTGTTTAGGTTGCTTCTGCCTTACGAGTGTCAGCTGAAAGGCATACTGCTGAGCTCCATGCCGCAACATCAGTCGAGGCCCTACCGCGACCTCAAAGACAACGTGGGCCAGAGGCCGGCCAAACGTGGGCTGTTCATGCCGTCACTGGTTGGTTTAATTTCAAACTCATTTTGAGCTGTATTTCATAAGCTAATGATGTGAGTAAAGTCGCTCTAATGCAAGGAAGAATTCACTGAACTACGTAGGAAGGCTTACTTTTGAATTTACAGACAAGAGAACGGAATCTCACTGAGATAATCTCTGATTTCCCCAGGTGAACCACTGCTTCCAACCGGATCCACATGGGAATATCTACTCTCTGCCTTTCCCTTATTACCCAACTGGGTGGCCAGGTTACCCACTTCTGCCAAATGTTATGCCTATTCCGTCCGCTGTAACACCACCACATATCCCCCCTCCTCCCAAGATCCCACGTCTCCCCCCCAACCTGACTCAACAGGACACGGTGAACGCGGTCGAAGAGCCTATAGATCACCTGCGTAGGCTGGCGAAGGAGTACAAGCACTCAACTGGATTGTCAGCCTCTGAACCCCTGAACCTGAGCACGAAATCTTCAGCTCGAGAGCCCGACATCAACACTGACCCTCCCTCGTCGTTCGGCCCACCTTCGTCCAGCAAGACCCCAAGGTTTCTGAACAAGCCCTCCACGCTCTACTCCCCGCTTAGCTCAGGCGTAATAAAAAGCGACGGAAGCGAGACGCATGAGTCCGTCGAAAGTGCCCCGATCCTCTCGGAGTCCGAGAACAAAGAGAGCAGCGACACCAACGTCCAAGCCCCGACGCCCTCAGACAGCCCCGTATTCATTTCTGCTCTGACGCCGGAGCCAAACAAAGGCGTCTTCGAGACGACACCGAGACCCGGCTCTCTGAAAGCAGACTCTCCAGTCCAGCCGCCAGAGGACAGAGAGGCCAGGACGGAAGCGGAGGGTTTCAGTCACGTTCTTCATAGGATATCCAAAGACGAGGAGGGCAAGATGGAAATTGAGGTACCGCTGTCCGTGGTTCGTAACTGGCTCAGGTTTTACGGTTCTTCAGCGAAGCTCCCCGAAGCGAAAGAGCTTCCCGTCCCAGATTACGACATCTCTGTGGAGAAAAAACGCGTGTCGGAGGTGGACGTTCTCCCGAAAGACTACAAAACACCTCATAGTCCTCAACGCCAGAGCTCAGCTGAGGACCTGAGGCTATGGAACAAACCAGGACTCAAGCCAAACGCTCAGGCAGATCACCACCAGGAGAGCCACCTCCCCAGCTGCAAGACTTCCGGTGGTCTTCTGAGAAAAGTCGGAGGTGGCCGGAACATCCGGCCACTCGACCAGCCGTACAAGCTCAAGTCAACAGAGTCCTGCTCCAAAGAGACGGCGGCTCCCCGCAGCCCGGTGAAACCCGAATGCAGTCCCCCGAGAAAGTCTTCCAAGTTCTCCATGGAAGACCTGCTGCAGGGAGGGATGCAGAGGCTGGAGGTGGAGCCTTCCAGCCCCACGTCCGTGTTTCCTCTGACCACCGACCAGATGATGAAGCTGCAGAACATCATCTCAAGTTCATCGTGATGGTCAGGGAAGGACCCCCCAACACCACATTTAAGCTGCCTCCCACTATTAGCTCAACTCGAAGCGTCTCATTAGCGTCGTTGCACCATTAACGAAGAACAGCAGGACGGCAAAGTCAGCATTTTGAACGGATACATTGTAATCAAAGTCATTTGCATGATTTTCAGGATTAATGGCACAAACATTAGGGAAAACATATATGCATAAACATTCTCTTTTTTTTTTTTCTCCCCATCTATAATATGAAGAATGATTGGTTTCATTTGTCAAGATCTCCGAATGCAATAAACTGCAGGGGAAATAATTCCTATTATACTTCATAAACCCAGTGTCATAATAAATATCAGAAGATGGAGGTCAAAGTCATGCATATTCAACAGTAAAAGATTTAAACTCTTATTCTACTTAAAATTAAGAGATTCTTCTTTTATTTAACATTTGGAATTTATTGTAAAGATGTAAATAATTTTGCCTATTTTTTTAAACAACGTTTTTTTTTTATTTTTCCTAATACAGTTTTTTTTTTTTTATTAAACTTTCCGCGTCTTTCTGTTGAAGTGTATGAAATTAAAAAAAAATGAATGTAATTCTAACACTGAGGAAATTAAAGGCACAATGTAGCAGAACGTGATTTGAAGAAAATGTCTTCGTCGACATTAAATTATCCTGTAAATGTCCGTGACTCGAACGCGAATTTGATTGTGAGAATCAAATAAATGCCATTAAAACTCTGATTGGCTCGCTCGTGGAATGAAGAACTTGTTACTGACGTTTTTATTTTTCATTTTGTCTCTTTTGATTCGCTTTGCTTGACGGCGGCCGTGTGAAGTGCGTGCCCACAGAAAGCAATAACAAAAACAAACGGAGCTGCATATTTTTCTACCAGTGGTTCCTACGTGATTGCTCAGGGATACATTTTTTATTTATTTTTTTGGGGGGGTTAGAATGTGGGAAGTTACTTTGATTCATTTGCTGCAAGGAAGAGCCATCAATAGAAATCAACACTTCAATTAGCTACAGTGAGAGGGGGGGGGGGGGAAAAAGGTTTTTATGCAAGAAAGCAAATATCTGGATTCAGATCTTGGTGATTTACAGGCAAAATCAGATTGAGATAAAATGTTCAGAACAACTTTTTGTTTTGAAAGCATTACGAACAAAAGGGGTGGCGCAGTTGGTAACCCTAACCCTGTGCAGCAAGAAGGTCCTGGGTTCGATTCCCAGCCTGGAGTCTTTCTGCACCATCACCCTTGAAGGGTGATGGATGAAAATGGATGGATGGATACCAACAAAAGCATTACAGTATGAAGAGTTTGAATTGGTGCGACAATGCTATGACTGCAGGAAACATTAACGTAATATAATATATACAGCTTAAAGGGTCTAATTCCTCCCATTCCTTGGAAGACCTTTTTTAATTTTATTTTATGAAACATTTAAGGAAGAAATTCCCCTGCAAACCTTTTCCATCTTTATTATTTCTGCTCATCGTCTGAACACCAGCGCGACACGTGCAACCTGTTCAGTTACTGTCCGGGCCTCGGATACAACTGTCTCATCCACACAAAAAAAACATACCTGCACATATCTGCGGTGCGACAAAAACATGCAGGCAGAGGCGACACGCCCTGATACTCTAACTGAACCGGCGCTGAATAGAGCGTGCATATCGTCTGCTGACGTGACAGACGTATTGTTTTTATCACAGTCCATGTTGATCTTCGGAATCTCTTTCAGGCGGACTGAGCTTTCAAATTATTAGCAGCAGAAAGCGACGAGGAAGGAAACTTTTACTGTGCAAGCTATTAAACACTAAACACTTCTCTGGTGAAGATTTGGTGACGTGTTCGGAAGGAATCCGGTAGTCAAAGGGATAATAGCTGCGTGCAGGTCCAGACATGCGTTGTACTGTCACTTCAATTAAGTTGTTCCTTTGCTGATGGAGCTATAAGCTTAGGTACACAAATGGTTCAAGGAAGATGTGTTACATCAACAATCTATTACACCTGATATCCTATACTGGTATCACAGAATCAAGCTTATTGAATGCTTAATTCCAGAGCTATAAACGCAATATGACTACATGGTGTTTTTGATGCTTCACTGTACGTCAGTATTGGAATGAGAGTTTTTCCTCAATTTTTCTATTTTCATACATGCGACACTGCAAACTCAGTTCTTAGTTTCTGAGTGCAAAACGTTAGAACCCTTGAATTAAGACAAAAAAGAGAAATGAAAACCAACAAGGAAGTTTTCTGCAAGATGTAAGAGCTTGTTTTAAGTCAATTCTCAACAGGTTTGATTTTAAACAAAGTCAAAGAGAGTCCCGAAGACCCAGTGGTCACGAGTAGAAGCGTCAGAGACACCTGGAATGAGGACGGACAGTTAACGAGAAATAGTGCACTCAAACGTATTGGCCTCCACACACACACACACACACGCATACACACACTCACACACAGGCGAACATACCCTCCTGGGCAGTTTGCAGTGATAAAATGCCTCTGCGTCATGGTGCAGTTGGAAGTCGGATGTGTAAAGTTATTCGGAGGTGTTGGACTGACAGGCCTCACAATGTGTTAACTCATGTCCTCCAGTGACCTCTGACCCTGTTGCTAAAGTCTGGAGGAGAGGCGTTGCCGAGGAACGCGGGTTTGTGGGAGAAAACCCACAATGCAACAGTCTGTAAGTATTTTGCTGCGTGGCGTGTAGCTTACAGGTCTGACTTGGCTACTTCTGGCGGGTTTTGGTTTCGACCCAGAAAATGAATTTTAGTTCCAGTCTGTAACTTTAAAACAAAAACAAAACAACAACAAAATATATATATATATATATATATATATATATATATATATATATATATATATATATTTATAGTGAATTAAGGCGGCAATGGCTCAGACGTGGGGCTCCAGGGTACGGATCCAAGGGCCCAGCCGGGTCCCTTGGAGTACCTGGACCCCCCCTGCCTGGTGCGAGATGCCTGGATAGCGGTAGGTCGGAAACAAGACTGTCAAATTGTTGTGGGGTTAAGGCAGGATTTAAATGGCCTGTTCTGTGGATATAATCGAGATGGATCCTCCGTTTAGGTTCATTTTACAAACGTAAATTCCCCCCGCAATTAGCAAACCTACCACTAACGCTGAACCAATGCCTATTTTGACATTGTTTAGAAATTTGCTCTCGTCTTGTGTCGTATTTTGCTTTTTCTTCATTTCTGCCTCTTTCGGGATTTCCTTCACCTCCTTTGTTTTTGCCATCTGTGACTCTTTCTTGAATTTCGTCACTTCTTTTCTTAAGTTGTCTGCTGGTTTCCCAGCTGCTGCATTGTGTCCATGATCTCCACTGCTCTGTCAACTCTTGATTTTAAACTTAAATTGGCCTTTTCCAGTAGTTTATGAAGTAATTCAATTTTTCTAACTTTATATTTGTCCTCACATATCAATCTGATGTCCAGGTGTTGCATTTTTTACATGTCCTCCGCTGCTCTCCAAAGTCTGGATTTTAAACATTTCATGTTAAAATGGTCGTCTGTTAGATGACTCACAAGTCCTTGTGCTAAATTGTCAGCAGACATTATGTTTTGATCTTTCAAAACGTATCTTACATCAAATACGTTATCAATTAACTTGTCCAGCTGTCTATTTACTTAAATGTCCTCCTTTTGTGTCTCCATCTGTGATATTTTGGTCATTTCCATTCCTCCTTTTCTCTTTCTGTCTCTGTGTCGTTCTTCAGTTTCTTCACCTCTTTCCGTACGTCTTTTATCTGGTCCAGCTTTTGCAGTTTGTGCACGGCCTTCGCTGCTCTCTTCTTAATTTAAAAAAGTGCCCTCTTCAAGTAATCCCTGTAATATTTCAATTTTTCTAATTGAATATTTGTCCATCAGGCTGATGTCCAGCTGCTGCAGTTTGTCTATGTCCTCCGCTGCTCTCCAAAGTCTTGCTTCTAAGCAGCTGGTGTTAAAATGGTCGTCTGTAAAAAGATCGTCAAGGCTTGAACCACATCATCATCAGTAGACATTACGTTTTCGATCTTTCAGAATGAATCTTATTTCATTGACGTTATCATTTAACTTGTCCAACTGGGTATTAATTTCCCTCGAGAACTCAGAGTTGCTCTTCATATCGACAAAGTTTTGCGCACATTTGTGTGCGCAAAGCAGCTGCTGCTTAGACTAGATATGCACTGCATATCACAAGGCATCATCTCAAGCCTGCAGTTTGGAAGTGGGAACATTACAATGTGGGACTGTTTTCCAGCACTTTGTGTATTTGAAGAGAAGACGGGCGTAGAAGTTTACCGGGGTTTTCTTGGCCAGAGTTCGAAGGTGAAAAAAACAGGATGGATTTTTTTTTTTTCCAGCAAGACAATAATCTGAAACTCAAAGGCCAAGAAAACCTTCAGCTGATTTCGAAACACGGCCACAGCGGCGCAGTCAGTCGCCTCACACGACTCCATCAGACTCCATTATCTATTGAGATAACTGAGTCACATCAGAGTGCATGGAAGATTTAAAGAGAGTGGATCAAACTCACACCCAGCATGAGGAATTAAAAACATTTCAGTAAAAGCATTTAATAATTAATCCTTGTATTATTCAACTTCACTACACGTAATTTGATCCGTGGAATCTTGTTTTGATTTCTTTTGGTGTGCGGATTAACCGGGCTGCTACCAAGACACGGCTTGAGCTTTATTCACTGTTTTTATTTTATTATCATTATTATTATTTTTTTTTCCATGCAGCGTGTTTACATTCCGCAAAGTCACACATGGAATACAGTATAAACAATGCAGAACAGGACATTACCTGTCCGGATCACTACAAGAAAATTTACAAAAAATAGGAATATGAAATACAGCGGTCCTAATTCGAACCTCAGAGTGATTCCATGCCTAAAGGAGCCTCAGACTGAAAATCGTTTGGCCTCCAAGTCACTTAAAGTAGCACTTTTAAATACCAGATCACTCTGTGCTAAAGCTCTGTTAATTAATAATTTCATCATTGAGTATAATGTTGACGTTATGTTTTTGACAGAAACATGGTTGAATGACGATAATGATCAAATTGTACTAATTGAATCAGCGCCTCCTAACTACAATTTTTTAAGTGAGAATAGAAAACATAAAAAAGGAGGAGGCGTGGCTTCTATATTTAAAAATACCATAAACTGTAGTAAAATCTCTTTCGGTCATTTCAGTTCTTTTGAGTATCTTGGATTTCAGATTAAAGGTTACAAACGAACTTTGACACTAACTTTATACAAAACTCCAACATACGTGGAAAATTTCTTTACTGACTTGAATGATCTTCTATCTCTCATATGCATTGATTATGATTGTTTAATAATTGTTGGTGATTTCAACATTCATGTGGACAAACCCCAAGACAGAGGAGCAAAAAAGCTCTCTGATATTTTAGAAAATTTTGGTTTAACACAACATGTCAAACAAGCAACACACACTCAAGGTCACACACTGGACCTGGTTATCAGTAAGGGTGTGAATATTTCCAATATTTCTGTAACTGATGTCGCACTGTCGGATCACTTTGCTGTTATCTTTGAAGGTTCTTTATTCTTTGACCCTCTTGGACAAACAGCTACTGTCACAAAACGTTCTTTTACAGAAAACACAGCAGAAACATTTAATCAAATCTACTCTTCTTCCTCACCCTTAAGCTGTAATGATGTAGATAAGTTGGTAGATGATTTTCAGTCTAAAGTTTCATATATCGTTGATTCCATTGCCCCAATTAAAGTAAAGGTTGTGACTGGCAGGAATAAATCTCCATGGAGAAATGCACAAACAGTTCGATCTGCAAGACAACTCTGCCGCAGGGCAGAACGAAAATGGCGTAAAACTCAACTTCACGTTCATTGTGACATCTATAAAGAAAGACTACGTAACTATCACTCAACACTAAAACATGCAAGGGAGGCTTTCTTTGCAGATGTCATAAGCAAAAACATTAACAATGCTCGAGCTTTATTTGCAACAGTTGACAGGCTCACAAACCCTCCTATGACATTACCACCTGAATTCAATCTAATGCTGCCTGTAATAAGTTTTCTGACTTCTTTTCAGAGAAAATCCAAAAAATCAGAGGATTAATCTGCACATCAACTCTAAAGCCAGAACCACTGCTGAACCCAAACAAAACTAATACAGGAAAAATGACCCATTTTCAACCACTTAATTATAAAACCCTAGAAGAAATTATAAGTCAATTAAGTTCAAGCTCCTGCTGTCTCGATGTTCTACCCACACATTTCTTTAAGAAAGTCCTGCCTGTTATTGCTAAAGATCTGATTCAAATAGTTAACTCATCACTCACATCAGGCGTTTTCCCCCAGGCTTTGAAAACAGCAGTTATCAAACCACTGCTAAAAAAGAACAATCTGGACAAATCACTACTGCAGAACTACAGGCCGATCTCCAACCTCCCATTCATCAGCAAAATTATTGAAAAAACTGTGTGTAAACAATTAAATAGTTTCCTCATGATGACCAACTGCTTTGACTCTTTCCAATCTGGTTTTCGTGCTCACCACAGCACGGAGACTGCCCTCGTAAAAGTATTCAATGACATCCATATAAATACGGACTGTGGGAGAACCACGGTGTTGGTTCTGTTGGACATCAGTGCAGCTTTTGACACTGTCGACCATGACATGTTACTGAATCGACTGGAGAGTTGGGTTGGACTCTCCGGTTCGGTGCTCGACTGGTTTGAATCTTACATAAAGAACAGGGATTTCTTTGTTTCAATTGGAAACTTCTCGTCAAAGAGGTCAAAGGTCACATGTGGGGTACCCCAAGGTTCAATCCTAGGACCCCTCTTATTCAATATTTATATGCTCCAACTAGCTCAGGTTATAACAGGAAATAATATTAGCTACCATAACTATGCAGATGACACACAGCTCTACATTACGATGTCACCAGGTGACTCTGAACCCATCCAATCACTGAATAAATGCTTAGAACAGATAAATGTGTGGATGTGCCAAAACTTTCTCCAACTGAACAAAAACAAAACTGAAGTCATTATTCTTGGACCTAAAGAGGAACGATCTAGAGTCAATTCACAGCTTCAGTTATTACAACTAAAAACTAGCGATCAGGCCCGAAACCTGGGAGTAGTGATGGACTCGGACTTGAACCTCCAGAGCCACATAAAGACGGTAACAAAATCGGCCTTCTATCACCTGAAGAACATCTCCAGGATTAGAGGACTAATGTCTCAGCCAGATCTGGAGAAACTCATCCATGCGTTTATCTTTAGTCGCATTGATTATTGTAACAGAGTCTTCACAGGCCTGTCCAACAAATTCAAACAAACAGCTGCAGCTGATCCAGAACACTGCTGCTCGTGTTCTCACTAGAACCAGGAAGATAGAGCACATAACACCAGTTTTAAAGTCCCTCCACTGGCTCCCTGTAGCTCAAAGAATAGATTTTAAAATACTGTTGTTAGTTTACAAATCACTGAACGGTTTAGCACCACAATACATTAAAGATCTGCTGTTGTTATATCAACCTGCCAGACCTCTCAGGTCTTCTGGTTCTGGTTCTGCTCTGCATCCCGAGAACCAGAACCAAAAGAGGAGAAGCAGCTTTCAGCATCTATGGACCAAAAATCTGGAACAAACTACCAGAAAACTGTAAAACAGCGGAAACCCTGACTTCCTTTAAATCTCAACTAAAAACACACCTGTTTAGAACTGTATTTGAAATGTAATATGTATGGATTTGGATTTGGATTTGCATTTGTGGATATGTATGTAAGTTGTAGTTTGAGACCTTTTCCTGTTGTGGGCAACGGAGCCCGGCGAATACCCGTGGTTAAGCGGACGGCGGAGTCCAGCGGTAACAGGCGCTTAAATTCCGTGTTTTTATTTCATTTTATTTTATTTCATTTTATTCTATGTTACATGACTTTGTCTTTTATGTTTATGATGTAAAGCACTTTGAAATGCCTTGTAGCTGAAATGTGCTATACAAATAAAATTTGATTGATTGATTGATTGATCAATAAGCTAGGCAGCCAAACAGCTACAGCATAGCGCTTGCCAATGGGTGGGGTGATGTCAACTTACAGGAAAAAAAAATAAAATAAAAAAAAATAAAAAAAACGCCTCGTGAGTCAGCAGCCAGACTGCCGCAGGGTGACAGCCTTTATTTATAGCTAATCGTAAAATGTATTGCAACAGGAAATAATAATTTATCAGAAGGACGGTTTCTATGCACAACAAAAAAAAAAAGAAATGTTTACTCCGGTTCGCCCTTTTTTTTTTTTTTTTTTTTCATTTTCACAACACAAATGCCAACAGATTTGTAGACAAGCAAAACCATTTCCTGAAACGTAGCTTGTATTTTTTTTTTTTTTGTGACTTTCTTTCCTTTTTAAATTTGCAAACCAACATTCAGTGAAGTCCTGGATTTGCGTATGTGGAAAACGAACTGCGCGCCTCGTCTCCTTACAGAATATGAACGTTCGTCATGCTCTCGTCCGTTTCGACCAGGTCTGGAAACCGCAGGCGAGGAGAACGGGAGCGATCGTCTGCCCGCCGCCGTATCTCTGTCAGGATGACTAATAGCTGGAAAGGAGAGGAAGAAAAGAAAAATGGTCACTGAAGTCGGGCGCTAAACAATGAATCAGTGTCCTGAATTGACACTAAAGAGGTCTTGCTGAGGACATCCTGATTTATTTCAGACTTTTTAAACGTCCAATTCCCGTCCCGGCTGCTCAGCCAGACAGTATGGTGGATTTGGCAGCTTTATGTTCGTGTTGCTCCCCACAACATAAGGAAGGAAATGGGAATATGTTTTTGCGTGTTTAATTTCACCCTGCAACTGGGTCGTACAGTAAGAGACACAAGCCACAGTAACTACACAGTTTATTTTTTCTTAATGCCAGAGTAAGTGTTTGCCACCAACACGATTGATGACCTGAAATGTGTCTCCATATAAGCCTGGTGTTACGTGTTGATCAACGTCTTATTCACAGATATTCAACAGTCTCTGTGTAACTCGAAGGAGGAATGTGTAAAGACACAGGAACTTTTTTCTTTTTTTTTCCTTGTGGTTTGCACACACCCCATTTAACAATCCTGCCTTCTGAGAAAAACAGAACAAACAAACAAAAAAAACCCCGCAAATCACAGTTGAAACTATTCAGACAGGCGCTTCTCCAACACCACAATTTGCTCTCATGTGGTGATTTGTAAGAATGAGGATATGAAGCAGATTTTTAAACCTGATGAATCCTGATGAATCACTCTGACCAGGATGTCAACTTCTGGCCATCAGTTTAACGAAACGTCTTGCCTATCGGCGTCTGCTTATTCAGTGATAAGATCGGAACGCGGCGCTGTCGCGTTGTAACCTCACATAATTGGAAATAAAATGTTTAGGCTTAATATACCTCAGTGTTTTGTTTGATCCCAACTTTGAAGCCGTGTTGATTTTTTTTTTTCCTTCTTTAATTGACTTTATTTATTTGTGCGGCACATTTCAGCAGCAAGGCATTTCAAATCAGAGTTTGATCTGAATAGATACTTGAAATTCAATAAATAAAAAATTTTTTAAAAAAACAAAACATACAAATTGATTGTAATTTTCTTTCTTTTTCTTACTTGCAGCATGACACTCAAAGCGTCAAGGCCAACAGGTTTTCTCACAGTAGAGCATTAAACCTTTTTGCCAAGATATACCATCCATCCATCCATCCATTTTCCGTCACCCTTCTCCCTAACGGGGTCGGGAGTTGCTGGTGCCTATCTCCAGCTGCGTTCCGGGCGAGAGGCGGGGTCACCCTGGACAGGTCGCCAGTCTGTCGCAGGGCAACACAGAGAGACAAACAGAACAAACAACCATGCACACCATGCACCTAGGGAGAATTTGGGAAGGCCAATTAACCTGACAGTCATGTTTTTGGACTGTGGGAGGAAGCCGGAGAACCCGGAGAGAACCCACGCATGCACAGGGAGAACATGCAAACTCCATGCAGAAAGACCCCGGGCCGGGAATCGAACCCAGGACCTTCTTGCTGCAAGGCAACAGCGCTACCCACTGCGCCACTGTGCAGCCCGCCAAGATATACAACTACTAGAATTGCAATGGACACACACACACAATAAAAAAGGGAAAAGAGGTTTAAAAGGAATACAGACAACACAAGTCGCCCTTGTGCTCTCGCTGCCTCTTCCTGTTTGTTTTAATCCTATTTTGCTGAAATGACTCACAGCAGAGCGCGCTCAGGTGGAAATGAGCACTTTCAAGGTGAAGCGGGGCCGCTGTTATAAAAGCCGACCTTTGTCGCCGCGTCCCATTGTCTCCTCGCATATATCAAATATCGAACTTTGCGGTTCGACCTGTTCCGTGTGACGCCTCGCGACCAGTCGGCGGATTTCTGCCAGTACATCTCGCGGTCGAACAATGGGCGTCTTTCTTTCCAGACTTCCACTCACGACTATTGTTTGGCCGGCCTGTGTAACGACTTAAATTATGGGTTTGCTTTTTTATGACTTGGACGACGTTGTGCTACAAAGTGCCATTGTGCCTTCAAGCTCAGAAGGCATTTGTCTTGCCCGCCCCCGGTGACATCAGCGAAGGAATGCCACTGCTGACCTGAAAAAGTCCATCATCTTCATCGACGCCGACTTATGTCGTTATTGTGAATGACATATTTAAGCTGTGATAACATGGTGTAAAAACATTTGCAATATTTATTGGGATGGCATCCTAATTGCTATGAATGGCGATACAGAAATGGAATCAAGCTCTGTCGCCAAGATGGCAAATTATGTTTCCGCCACGGCTCGGAAAGGCGTTCGCGTCCGTCGGGCCGTTTGTTCGTCGCGTTAGCCATATTTTACATCAGTAAACCCCAAAATAAAACTGCCTTCAGAAGTGACAGAACCTGTAAACTGACTAGGCATATATAAATATATATATATATGTTTATTTATTTTATTTTATTTTGCAGCATTAGTGAACAAATAAAGAGCACAAAAAAAAAAATAGACATACCAGACAGTTCTGGGATGTACTAGCAGAAAGGTCTAGAGGAATGTTATGTCATAAAATCCTGTAGGGTTTTGTAATCTCAAAACCCTACAGGATTTGAGATTACTGTAGGGTAATCTCAAATCCTACAGGACATGACAAATACGTCATTTGTGGTGACGTATTTTGTCACCACAAATACGTCACCATGTATTTGGGAGACACCACGTTATCTCCCTGCGCATGCGGGGATGATGTTTTGGAGCCGATTGTTCCAAGTGTCTTTGTTGTTCCAGTTAAAATTTAAAAAAATTTTAAAAAACTGGAATGTCATTTCCTATCGAGTCAGAGCTGTGCAGAGCCACGGACTCTGACGCTTTTTTTTTTTTTTTTAAGTTTTGCTTTCGACAGGCTCTCTCTTTGAGACGGGCCGGCGCAGAATTGAAATCAACAGAAATACCTGATATTCACGCTCCAGCTGTTCAGGGTTTTGTTTTTTTGTTTTTTTTTTCCTTTCCTGCTGCTCATTCTGATGAATAGGTCTCACGGTTTACAATAGGAACGGAAAGCTCTCCAAGAATACTGCTTTCATCAGACTATTATCAGCCTAAGCTTAAGTGGCGACGGTTAAATATAGATATTCTTTTTTATATATATAATGAAAATGCTTATTATAATACGAAACCAGGTCATCTGGAAGCAGCAAACACCTGCAGTGACATGAAGCATCTTGAAATCCTTTGACGCTGCTAAAGGAAAACAGAGAACTTGCCTGAATAGGCAATAATAATTCAATTAGGTTGGTTTAATTTCAATATTTATTGAAATTAAAATAGGTCTCCATTTTGTTAAAGAAGTTATTAATAAACAAATTAACGAGGACCAAGAAACACTCCAGAAAATTGAGAATTTGTTTATTTTGTTTGTTTGGTTTTTTTTCTGTCACAGAATAATGGTAAACCGAATCAAATTGTAAAACTGAACTGAACTTTGCTGTCAAAACAGTTTTGATGTTCACATATGCTTTTCATCAAATCTCACCGACTTTGCGTCGCGCATTTCTTTAAGGCAAACTCTCAGAGAGCAAAAGACAGTTGTCCGATGCCTGACACTGATTTCTTATTTGTAAAAAAATACATAAATAAATAAATAAAATCCAAATTCCCACAACCAACAGAGATTTGTGGTTGTGTCAAAAAAAGTTAAAAGTGCGTGACTACATTAGCAAAGCGCAAAATCACATTTAAGATTGATAATAAGTCGGCTCTTCAGACACATTTCAAACCATTGTCTAAAATATGGCCGTTAACGTCTTTGTGAGTTGATTGAAATCTTTGATCAGATGGAATCAATTCTGCCCGGTGTTGGAATGTTGAATGGATTGTTCTAGGAAGTGTTTTTAGCAAGTCATGCTGCACTGTGTCTTGCAACTACCTGTACGGCTTATTCAATGGGATTGATCGAGTATTTAAAAAAAACACATATATTTATGCATATTTATGCAAAGTTACACTCATCAGCTGAGGATTTAGCTACTGAATACGGTAGCTAAATCATTATATATATAACATCATTGCCTTTGGAATGACGTTTGGTTTTTCTTGGCAGTGTGGGTCTCTGTTTTTGCTGGATTACATTACACAGTAGTTGCATTGCAGTTGATCCACTACTGTATCGTAGGCCGCAGGCAAGTTTTCTTTTTTTTTTTTTTTTTCCTTTTTTTTTTTTCTCCGGAGGGAAATTTTCAGATGAAATATGAGGAAACGGCAGGCTGCCGTTGGGTGATCTTTCTCTACTCATTTGTTCAACATTGCCGCTTCTGCAGCCGTCTTTTCAGCCGTCTTTTCAGCCGTGATGCGTTTAAGGCCTCAAATCAAACAAAAGAGAAACAGGAACGATGCATGCAGAAGTTTAAAAAAAACAACAAAACAAACAAAACCTGCTTTATCGCTTTTAATACATTTTCCAATCCAGGAAGAAAATAGAAAAAGGGTGTGACTTACAGTATTCCCCCTTTCACATACAGATCTAATCAGATCCAGAGTATCTTGTTTAGATCCCCCCCCCATGTGTGTGTTTGTTTTTTTTTTTTGTTTTTTTTTGTTAATCACTCAGGCTTTGGCTCACCGTCAACGCCCATAACGTCATACCATCTGACACAGAAATCCTGGTGTCAGATGGTAAGTGGAAATTTCTACTTTCAGGAGACTTTTTTTTTTTTTTTTTTTATGTTTTAAAGTGGAAAATAGAGCAGCTCACAAATTTGATTAACATGAAAGTAAGCAGAGCCGAGACAGCGCCTCAAGCTTATAAATTTGAAATAAAACGAGCACATTGGGAATTAATCTCTTCATTGATCTCTTTTGTTGACATTTTGTGTAAATTGAACATTCTAAATCTAACATTGGGGGCATTTGGCTAGAAACCGATTTTCTAGTGAAATTCACCGAGAGTGCAAACAACTGTTGCAGCGACCCGAGTGATTGTGCGCGTCAGCTGAGAGGCTTTTCTGCGATTCATCCTGAGAGCAGAAATGGCTGCTGCAACCGATCATACCTTTCACTGTAGTAGGAGGACAGCAACGTTCGTATTTCATGAGACAAATCTGGAATGGCAGGACCCTTTCTCGGAGAGGAGGGAGTTACTGTAAAGGAAGAGGAAGACGGAGACAATAAATCCGCCTGTCAAACTCAAAATATTTGAAGTGTAGCTCGCAGTGCCAGAAAACACTTGAAGGCGATGTTGTGATGATTGGATATGAGAAAGTTTGAGAAAGGGTTTTTTTGTTGTTGTCATTTATTTATTTTTTTTTCTGCTTCCCGCTTCCTCGTCCCCGTCACATGAAAACTCTGAAACCATCTCTGCACCACAAACATGTGGCATGTAGTTCGATTGGCATGACTGACATTTTTTTGTCGGCAGGTAAGAGGTAACAGCGTCTGACATTCTGTCCCGTGTCATTTATGGACTCAGACTCGTTTGTCCACTTTAAGGTCTGGTTTCTCCCCAACTTGTTGGCGAGAAACTCTGAACCTTTGCGCGTGCGTGTGTGTGTGTTTTTTGTCTGAACATCAATGCATGTATTGATGTGAAGATTTAAGTCTTCACATCAATCTGGTTTTTATGAATTCTTCTCATCACTGCTTGATCTGTGTGGCTATCGAGTCTACCTAGATTTAATATTTCCTATCAATAACGGAGAAATCTACCCAAAAATAATACTGTTAAAAAAAAATCTAATAAAATCTTTATTCAAAAGAGTTACAAATACAGATATTAAATATTCTCAGATGTTTTAGCTGAAATTTCAATACAATTTTGCCATGTTAGTGTTTTCAGTCATTTTAGCAGCTGCTTTCATTCGGTTTGCACCTCAAATAAAAACCCCAACAACTTGTATTTAATGCTAGCAGTGAAATGGAAACGAGAAAAGCTGATAACTGGTTCACTGGGTCTCTGAGCGAGAGGCCGGCAAACTTTGGAGCCACAAATCAATATTTCAAATTAATGCGGAAACAGAAAAAGGAAGAGGGAAGCAAATATCGGACTCGCTTGTCGACTGCACGAAACCCTAATCTTGGGTTGTTGAGCAGGGATGAAAAAAAAAGGAAAAATAGTGCTTTATGATTACTATATGAAGAAAAAAACCTCTTGCTCTGGTCCCAGTTTGTCAAATGTAAAAACCCTGTAAAGTTGTAGCTTTGTGACTTTTAAATCTTGAAGATTTCTAGTTACTTTTTTCTCCTTTTCTTCACTTATTAAGCTTCCTGAATGAGCCGAGTTGATTTAACATAAACAACATTTTCTCTCTCGCCGACATTAAATCAAACCAGGCGATTCTTGTTCTTGGTTTTGAAGGATTACCAACATATTTGCTAAATGCCTGAATGGGGAAATAAAAACATCTTATTTACCTTCTTGAAATTCAGAAGTTTACATCCACTAATTTCATCGTTTTATGCCTTTCTGAGCTTAGTTGCACACATCACTGTGTGACATCATGGAAAACCAAGACAAACTATCCCAGATATCAGGAAATTAATTATGTCTGATTCACCTTTTAGTATCAGATGTTTGATTAGTGTTACATTCATCTGAAAAACAAAATCTTACCAACATATTTTGGTCCTGCTTCTAGATTTCTAATTTCTACTTGTATGTTAGAAATAAGGAATCTAACATAATTTTTATCTAAATATAGGAGCATGCTCCAAATCGATAATTCCTTAATATCGATGAAAAATGTCTTGTTCCATTGGCAGATATATTCACGTGGACATTTTTTCTCATGTTATAAGTTAAATAATTTGCCACTGGAACGAGTACCTTTTCAAAATGATTAAGGATTTGCGTTAAAACGAAACCCTGCGTCTCAGTGAAAACATTAGTTTTGTCTTATTTCAAGTGTACTTAGATATTTGCACTAGAAACTAGACCAAAAACACTTGGTGAGATGGTGTTGCCACCCGCATTCACTGCAAAAACACGATGTGGGTGTTCAGCTTTCACATGATGCAGGAAATAGACGGGTTCTGCTGACCAGGAATTCATGTATTTTGTTTGGTAACAATGTCTTGGAGCGGCCATCGCTAAGCTCAGAACTGCTGCATTTATACTGCGATTACGTCAGACAGTGTTGAAGTTATTTTAATTTACATTATTCATGTCTGAAGGGAAGTGGTAGTGCAAACTTTCATTTAGGGTGTCAGTAAAAGGGGCAGAGAAAAACTTTGTACCGCGCACGCAAAATTAAAATCTTTAAAACCATTCATCCTTCCCTTTCAACGACACACGCCTGTGTGATGTTTTCATGCATAAGGAACAGAAAATGCATCCACATATGTGGCTGTAGCACAAGAGTTAACTTGAGGAGATAAGAAAAGTTTTGAAATGCACTGTAAATGTTGATATTTTCTTTGTCAGATAAGACGTTCGTCTGCCAGCACTTTACACGGAGTGTAGGCGAGTCCCGTCTGCTTAGTTCCCGTAACGGACGACAGCCCCCTCCGCTGCACCGGTCAGAAACCAACAAACTTTCAACAACCGCACAGCCTTAAAAATTCACACCCACAAACACAAAAGACAAATAGCAATGTTGTCAATTTAAATCAAGGATGCCTTTCATGGCATCTTTTCAAGTCTCGTTTTCTATACTGGCATCTGTTCAGAGGAACGTCTCAAACAAAAGGACAAAGCAAGAGGAAATTAACTAAATTGAAAAGGAATATGTTGACTAATTATTTTGAAAGAGGGGGGAAAAAAATGGCCTCCCAAGAAAAACACCTGAAATCAGAGACGTCTGTTGTCCCCGAAATGCTTGAACGCAACAGCGCCGCTGCGCTTTATGAGACGTTTACCCATTTCATGAAACAGGGATCCCTGCTTGGCCGTTTTGGGTTTCCTGGGCCTCGGCGCCTCGATCTTCATCACCTCGTCGCAACACCGTTTCCACTGACCTGGAACAGCCCGAGTCGGCAATTACAAACAAATACAGACAAAGAAGTATTCTTTTTTTTGCTTTTTTGTAATTATGCTCTCATAACGTCGAGTCAAGTTCAGGTTTCCTTATAGCTCCTGTACCACATGTCAATCAGCAGGTCCAGAGGGTGAAAACACCGACGCACACACACACGCACTTGTGATATTTTCCAGTTGCTCGGTTTTTACATTTTCATATCATATGGTAATCTGTCATTGCAGTGACAGATTACCAGCAAATTTTTTTGGGTTTAATACAAGGTTATGTGAGGTTTTTCATGTGTGCTAATATCTCGTTGTGAAATATCTGACATTTTACATCTTTTTCTGTATGATAGAAAGGCACCACAAACCTATAATATAAACAGAAACATTGCGTAAGTAGAAAAGAAATAAAAATAAATCCTAATTTGGACTATTTCTGAGTTATTATTGGGTAATAAGTCATCTGACAGTTTTGATTGTGTCTCCGTCGTGCTGGTTGTCTGAATGGGCAGCTTTCAGTGCCGTTCCATCTCAGCCTTAACGGACATAAACGCACAGTAAATAAATAGATTTTCAAGCAGTTGTTTTCCACCGAAGACTTAATAACAAGCATGTTTTATTATTATAAAACACGGCAAACTAATGGTGGTAAAGGGGAATCTCATCTGTCCGCGTATCAATCAACTCCAAACCATTTTTTTGTTCTGTGGCAATATTCAAATTTATTCCATTTTGATTACAACGCTCCCAACTCTGCAAGGACCGACAACCCCGGTTCCTCACCGCTTCCTCACACACACGAAGCCAGAATGCCAGTAACCTTCCCCTTCACGCTCGATGACAGCCACGCCCACATCGCCACACCCACCCAGTCGCGTGCTCCTGTCAACAATTACTTATTTCAATCATATGGCTCCTCCGTAAAAAACGTGTTTATTATCATTAACTCTTTGCTGCGAAACACTGATTGAAAATCGTTTTTTTTTTTTTTTTTTTTATTACTGCACGTTTAAGATGGAACGGCAATGAAAGCAGCCCTTGAAACCATTCAGACTATGAACACAAAAGACACAATCAAAACTGTCAGATGACTAATAATAACTCAGACATAGTCCAAATAGTTTGGATGTATTTTTTGTTTTTATTTCCTACTTATGGAAAGTTTCTGTTTATATCATAGGTTTGTGGTGCCTTTCTATCCTGAAGAAAAAGATATACAATCTCAGATATTTCACAAGGAGATATTAACATACATGGAAAAACGTCACATCACCTTATATCATAACAGAAAGTACGGCAGCCACCGTAAGAAGGGCTTACAGTATTCTGATCAATTATGCCGCATAACTGATCAGTAGATTATTGCGAGGAAAAACAAAAAAGCAAAAGAAAAACAATTTCCCTCGTCCCCTGGAGGGTCTATAAAATAAGACTGAACTAATAGAAAAGTAATTTTTTGGCAAGAAATAACAGCTTGTTTAAAGTCAAAAAATCTTTATTATTGATAAGATAGATAACAAAATGAACTGAGATTATTTCACTTCTAATAAAATATTTTTTCCCCATAAGTGAAATAATCTGCCAGTGGATCTGATGCTTTATCAATACTGAGAAATGATTTCATAAAATCAAGCTCCTATATCTTGCTGAAAAGTTGCTTATAAGTCACTTGAAATAAGGCAAAGCTCAAATAAATAAATCAAAAATACAGAGTGAAACTTTTTGCTCATGTTTGCTTCAGTGTCTATGAATTACACAAATTCCCCTCTGTTTAGTTCACTTATGGGAACTAAGCAGTTAGAAACCGAAAACCTGCTTTCACTTTGCTAATAATAACCCAAGAATTTCTCATAGCCGATAAGTGCTGAAGACAAACTAGATTTATTTTTCTAACAGACAACTTCCTTAGTCCCAGCCTTACTCAGGTTGTAGACATGCTGCTGGAGGGCCTGGTTCCAGCCTGGCAAGTCCTCGGCATTCTGGGTGGCAGCTGCATAGGTGGCATTCTCTCTTTCAGGCTGCATGCTAATGCTGATCTGCAGCCCGTGGACAGGATGGCGTTCTGACATCCACACGGTGGTATCCTGAAGGCGGGGGAAAAAAAAGTTCAAATGAAACACAGAAATTGTGTAAGTTTCATATTTAATTTAGAGTTCTCTGAAGTTTTCTTTAACATCTACATTAATATCACATTTTAGTGTGTATATACCAAAATGTGCATATAAATTCCCTTCTCACCCACCGCGGGTGGTTCTTATCCTCTGAGCTCGGGTCCTCTACCAGAGGCCTGGGAGCTGGAGGGTCCTGCGCAGTATCTTGGCTGTGCCAAGGACTGCACATTTCTGGACTGAGATGTCTGATGTTGTTCCTGGGATCTGTTGTAGCCACTGCTCCAGTTTGAGGGTGACTGCCCCGAGGGCCCCGATGACCACAGGCACCACTGTGGTCTTCACCTTCCAGGCCCTCTCCAGTTCCTCCCTGAGGCCCTGGTATTTCTCCAGTTTCTCGTGCTCCTTTTTCCTGATGTTGCAATCGCTTGGTATTGCTACATCTACCACAACGGCTTTCCTCTGTTGTTTATCCACTATGACAATGTCTGGTTGGTTCGCCATTACCATTCTGTCTGTCTGGATCTGGAAGTCCCACAGGATCTTAGCTCTGGCATTCTCCACCACCTTTGGGGGGTGTTTCCCACTTTGATCTCGGGTTTCCAGTCCATATTCTGCACAGATGTTTCTGTACACTATGCCTGCCACTTGGTTATGTCGCTCCATGTACGCTTTCCTGCCAGTATCTTGCACCCTGCTGTTATGTGCTGGACTGTCTCAGGGGCCTCCTTACACAACCTACACCTTGGGTCTTGTCTGGTGTGGTAGATCTGGGCCTCTATTGCTCTGGTGTTTAGGGCCTGTTCCTGGGCGGCCATGATGAGGGCCTCTGTGCTGTCCTTGAGCCCAGCTTTTTCCAGCCATTGGTAGGATTTACTGATATCAGCCACTTCGGGTTATTTGCTGGTGGTACATCCCATGTAGGGGCTTGTCCTCCCATGATGGTATCTCTGGCACTTCAACCTCCGTTCCCTGTTGTCTGAGACATTCACTGAGCACATTGTCTGTTGAGGCTTTGTCCCTGATGTATTTATGGATCTTAGTTGTTTCGTCCCTGACAGTGGTTCTCACACTCACTAGTCCTCTGCCTCCTTCCTTGCGGCTCGTGTACAGTCTCAGGGTGCTGGATTTGGGATGGAACCCTCCATGCATTGTTAGTAGCTTTCTAGTCTTAATATCTGTGGCTTTTATCTCCTCCTTTGGCCAGCTAATTATTCCAGCAGGGTATCTGATTACTGGCAGGGCATAGCTGTTTATCGCACGGATTTTGTTCTTGCCATTGAGCTGGCTTTTCAGGACTTGCCTTATTCGTTGGAGGTATTTAGCTGTGGCTCCTTTCCTTGTGGCCTCATCGAGGTTGCCATTTGCTTGTGGTATACCTAGGTACTTGTAACTGTCCTCTATGTCTGCTATTGTTCCTTCTGGGAGTGAGACCCCTTCTGTGCGGATCACCTTCCCCCTCTTGTAATCAGCCGACCACACTTCTCTAGTCCGAATGACATCCCAATGTCCGTGCTGTAGATCCTGGTGGTGTGGATCAGTGAGTCGATGTCTCGCTCACTCTTGGCGTACAGCTTGATGTCATCCATGTAGAGAAGGTGACTGATGTTGGCCCCATTTTTTGAGTCGGTATCCGTAGCCAGTCTTGTTGATAATTTGGCTGAGGGGGTTCAGGCCTATGCAGAACAGTAGCGGGACAGAGCATCTCCTTGGTATATGCCACATTTGATGGACACTTGTGCAAGTGGTTTGCAGTTGGCTTCAAGGGTGGTTTTCCACAGCCTCATTGAGTTTGCAATGAAGGCTCTCAGAGTCCTGTTGATGTTATACATCTCTAAGCATTCAATGATCCAAGTATGCGGCATTGAGTCATAGGCTTTCTTTGTAATCAATCCAAGCCATGCACAGGTTGGTGTGTCGGGTTTTGCAGTCTCGGGCAACTGTGCGGTCTACGAGGAGTTGGTGTTTGGCTCCTCTGCTATTTACACCGATACCTTTCTGTGCCATGCTCATGTGCTTATCCATGTGTTTGCTTATCTTGGCCGCTATGATGCCTGACATGAGCTTCCAGGTTGTGGAGAGGCAGGTTATTGAGTCGGTAGTTGGGTGGGACTGGACCCCCTTGATGGATCCTTCTGATTAGGATTGTCCGCCCTTCAGTTAACCATTCAGGGTGAGTCCCACTTTGTAGCAGCTGGTTCATTTGACCTGCCAGTCGCTTCATGGAGGGCAGTGAGTTTCTTTAGCCAGTAGGCATGGATCATGTCAGGCCCTGGTGCTGTCCAGTTTTTCATACCTGAGACTCTTTCTTGGACATCTGTCACAGTGATGGTTACCGGGCTTGCTCAGGAGGTTGCTATGGTCCTCTCGTAGAGAGATCAACCACTGTGCATTGCTGTTGTGGGACGCCTCCCTTTCCCATATGCCTTTCCAGTATTGTTCAGTCTCCAGCCTTGGTGGGTCTGCTCTGTTGTTATTACCCTGCCATTGAGAGTACACCTTAGCTGGTTGAGTGGAGAAGAGCCGGTTAATCCTTCTGGATTCATTCTCCCTTGTGTATCTCTTTTAGGCGGCTGGCTAGGCTTGGAGCCTCTGTTTGGCAGTTTCGAGTGCTTCAGGTATGGGCATCTGCCTGTACTTTCTGGGTACTTGTCTTTTTCATTGTACCCTTGTGGAGCTCTGACAGTTGGCTCACTTCCCTCCCTTGTTACCTTGATTTTAGCCTCTAACCGTCTTTTCCATGGTGGGTATTGGGTCTCATGGTTGCTCTTATAGCCAAGCATCTCAAGGATCACTGATGCTGAGTTGTAGATCAGCTCATTGGTTTCTGTTATGGTATTGGTAGGATCGCTCTCAATGCTGCATTCACATTCTCAATGAGACTTTCTGATGGTACTTCACTCAGCCGTTGTAATTGGCGCCCGGGGAGGCCTGGTTGTCATTCGGGTCATGATTCTCTCTCTCAGGTCAGCAGCTGTCTCGCTCAGCTCTGATTCGCTCACTGGGGCCGTGTATCCCTCACTGGGTGGGGACTTGTAGTTAAGTCCCCACAGTTCTGACATCCAGGTTCCTCCTTTGCCGTAGCATTTGTGTTGTATCTCGTCAATCTCAAGTTGTGATAGCAGCTGCCGCTTATGGATGTTGGAACACTGAGCTACTAGTTGTTTAGCACTTAGTGTTGACTGGGGATGTCGAGTAACCATTCCTTCCCCAGTCTTTGCATGTAACCTCTCTGACTAGGGTTACTTGAGTAGTAGCATTCCCAACAGATCCACATTTTCATCTCGCCCATTTCCGTCTTGTTCCAGTAGCCCATTTGTCATCAAGGTGCTCTGGTTCCCAACACCTGACGCAGACCTTTGTTTGGCCGGGCGACGTCTGAGCCGGCATGTTATGCAACTTAGTATCTCTCATGGTAGTGAGGTAGGCAGTAGCTTGAAGGGTCTTGCCTAAGGACCCAGACTGGATTCGAACCCCGCCCTCTCGGGTGATATACTGATGCCTTATCTATTGAGCTATCCAGTCAGCATATATATATATATATAGTCAGCAATATATATATATATATATATATATATACTATATGTGTGTGTGTGTGTATAATCTGATAAATCCTTTCACAAACCAACTGTATTCATGCTGAGATTAAATCACATTCAGGTCGACTGTTTACTGTTTGACTTCTCTTCAATGTGTTGAAAGAGATTTCATTTAAGGGCGTCGGCCCCAGCCTGTTACCATGATGCTGCCAGCACCATTATTTCACGCAGTGCTTGTTTTTTTATTATTATCATTATTATTATTATTATTATTTTAGGTCTGTTTTGGTCTAATTTGGTCTGTCCTGACCAGAGCACCTTCCTCTACATGAAAGTTTGACTTTTTGTGAAAGAATTGGGAAAAGTTCAGGTAACGAATAAACACTTCGGAGTGCAGGCGCATCCTTTACCTTTAATGGAAATTTGAGTGAACGTCCTCCTCATCTCATGAGACACGACAGGATCGAAAGGCATTTTTTGTATTTTTTGGTTTCCTGAGCCGGGTCACATTTTACCACGTTGGGAGAACCGGATTGGCGGAAGACTGCACATAACAATATGATGCGATGGGGCGAGGAAAGGCTTGAAATGTAATCTTTTGTTTCACTTTTTAATCGCTAATTGTACACGACTGTAGAATATTGCAACAATAAACATATTTAGCACGTCTGAACATCATCTCGAGTTTCACATTAAACAAGATCCGTCGTCGGGAAGGCGTTTATTGTTCGAGGGCTAAGAGTTAAAAACATCCATTTTTGCGTTGCGATTTTCTTTTTCCAACATTCGCAGTTAAATCTGCCGTGGAAAAAAACAAAACACTGAAAAAAACGCACGTAAAAGACATTTGACATGGAATCAGAAGTAGAAGCGAAACATAACACGAGCCAAAGCACGGCTTTTTACCCCCCCACCTCCAGTTTAACAATGCCTGGCTTTTCCCAGCAGTTTAGCAAGCAGGTTATGCCAGTCTGTGATTGATGGGAAGGGATCCGATTGTTGAATGAGTGGCCTCGCATTCAGCACCACAGCAATCGATGTATAAAAGCTTTATTTTCTATCAAACGCTGAAGAAACAAGAAGGAGAAACTTGCAGGAATCAGAATATGCCACTCGCCGATCAAATTAAACGTAATATTTGACAATAACCTTTAAGCAGGTATTAAAAATGTTTCATTTATTGCTCTGGTGTAATATTCCATCCATCCATCCATCCATTTTCCGTCACCCTTCTCCCTATCGGGGTCGGGAGTTGCTGGTGCCTATCTCCAGCTGCGTTCCGGGCGAGAGGCGGGGTTCACCCTGGACAGGTCGCCAGTCTGTCGCAGTGATGTAATATTGAATCTTATATATCATGTTTGCATCAGCCCCAAGCAGAAAATCATCACGATTAACAAAAATAAAATGTACTAAAATTACATTCACAGTGATATTATAGATTATTGAATATGAATGCATTGTATTGATAACATGTACAAATAACTTCAAGGGAAACAACAACTCCCATCCTTATGCATTGTGGTCGTTCCATAAGCAATGACTTAATGAACCATATTAAAAGAACATTTCCTCTTCACTCTCACTTCCTCATAATTGTTTTATATTGATGCGCTGGTATGTAGTAGATGACATTTACCGAAAATGCATGTAAAAAGAGATCTATCTGCAAAGGGGGAAACAAAAAGTGTCACAAGGAACAAGATCTGATAAATTGTCATTCTGGAAGAAAAGAGTCAGGTGGATTTTTTTTTTTTACAGTCTGTCTGCAAGTTTCTGGTTTAAACTGGTTCTTTTGACGTCACTTATCCAAAACCGTGCAGATTAACTACGAGATTATTTTCTCAAGGCATCAGACATGCTGTCCAAACTCCAGGTATTTCTCAGTAAGTTCAGGAAGGTCGCCGGGACGTTAGGTAAATTTAGCACATGCACATTTAGTTGTCTAACCCAGTGGTTGCATATGCACATCTGAAATAAATACTATTTAGTCAGTGATGGAAGTTAGAGGAAACATGGTTCACGTTTCATCAAGGTCAACTCTGCATAAGGAATTGCCACAAGCCATATATTGGAACCTATATTTGTGTTTTGACACAATAAAAAAATTCACGAAACTGAAGCACAGCAGTAGTGGAGTTCAATACTGAACTCCACTAATGAGCCAGTATTGGGTAATCGTTGCGGTTTCAGCCACATCATAATCCAAAACATATGGCAAATCATTATAGGAATGATTTATCAGAAACCAGAGGAGGAATGCTGACTGTGCAATCTCTCTCTAGCTCACCTAAAGAGGAACGGCGAATGATCCGCTCCGCATCCTTTCATCTTGTGAAATTTTTTTGTAAGTTTCACTATATTTTTGCATTGTGTGATTATCCAGCTGCGATATTGATAGGTTTAGCCATTTTAAATAGGGGTCCCTGCAACACGCTGCTGTGGTTCATTTGGAAGTTATTCCGTCGTGTTTACAGTACGAGTTATACCGTCACAAACACCCTGCAGAAACGCCTGACGACAAACTGCAGAGCGCTTAAAATGACACGCCACGAGTTGAAGAGCTATGAATCAGTAGACTGGAGCTCAGACTGGTTTTTCTCAACTGTGCAGCAGGTGAGGAGTTTGAAAAAAATAAATGAATGCAGCTAAAAAAAAAACCGAAAACAACAGACAGCTCAGTTCCCGTGTAAATAACCGTTTTGATAAACGGGATTCATTTTTAATAATCTACTACACTGCTGACAAATAATCCAAGACGCTAATTAATCCAACACGAATGTTTAAAGAAAGTAAAAGGGAGTAAAAGAAAGTAAAAGGGAGAACTTTCTGAGGTTCTAAAAATATGTTTGTGCTACTGGACACATATTGCTTCACAAAACCATCATGCAACTCAATGAAAAACGTTTTCACACCACACTTATTTTAATCTCTTAAAAGCAACAGTACGTATACGATAAAAAAGACCCGTCCTCCACATATTTGCGATGTCGTGACAGAACGGTGTGACTCTCCTGATTGACAGCTTCGTTTCCCTCCGCGGCGCCGCAGCTGGGCGATGATGGAAACGTCACGCTTCTTGTCACATCTTATGCACTTACTCTGCATCTATTCTCAACACGTTTCTATATGCAATGAAACATCGGATGGTTCTGTGATCATGTTCCAATATCAGAGCAATTTCAAATGAGACTTTTGGTCTTTTAACCAACTCAAAGTTAAAAAAAAAAAATAATGTTTTTTTTTGGTCCATTTTGCCAAAAGAAAAGAAGTTGCCTTATTTATACACACATTTTGATACATGGGGCATCGACTTCCTTCGTCCACACTCTCCCTCTTTACAAAGACGCGCGCCGCCTGCTGCACTTGAATCCATCAGGCATCGACATTTATCCAACTTGACGTTAGAAAAAAAAATGTCATTCCAAATAATTGCAAACAGTGCAATCTCTCAATATATTTTTTTTCCTTCCATGTTCACGGACTTTTGAGTAAATAAGATGAATAATATGTTCAATTAAACGGACTCGCGAAAGAGCAGCCGTTTCAACCCCATTTCCTGAACGTGTCAAAAGCAGCAGAGCAACAAAAATGTGTAAAAGTCTTCTTCCACCCCCCCCCAAAAAAAGAAAGAAAAAGCACAATAAAAGCTATTATGGCTGATCTGAGATTTTCATTTCACCTCCTTCTGCTTGGTGAGAAAAATCCCAGCTCCTCATCCAGCCCCATTTTTGTCGCCCCAGTTTATTTTATTTCCTAATCATTTTTTTCAGAAGCAGGGCTTTTCATGGAGATATTTTCTCGCAGCCACTTCCTAACTCAAAGATCAACAAACCTCTTCTCTGCTTCAGTGTGCTGTCTGTTTTCTTTTTCATTTTGTGCGTTTATTTATTTTTTTTAAGAGTCGGTGAGAGAATTAGGCGATCTGCTTGACATCGCATTCGCACACCAGCCTAACGGAGTCGTAGATAAGTAAAGGTTCACAGCGTTTAAAGATGAAAGAGTATATTTGAAAGGAACGCTTCAGTTGTGGGTGTTTAATTGGGACATAATTGTGACGCCAGAGAATATTTCTTCTTAGCACAACACGCAATAAATATTGTGTAGGATGCTGCAACATAAAAACACTTTTACTGTTTTCAGTGTGCATCTGCAGCTGCATATTAATTCATTCCCTACTCTGAATAAACATTTTCACAAATCCTCATTATTAAACTACTTTAATAAAAAACCGAATAAATTGGTGTGACATCTAACTGAGTGTGGGTAGAAATGACCCGGATTTAAACCGTGAAACTCTCAAAACAGCTTTGTTTGTGTTTATACTCACCGGTGCCCTCTGTGGTTTTGTCATGCGACTGCAACCAACCCAAGAAGCGTAATCTCTACATCTCTGCATCGACCTCATTCTGACTTTGCACGTTTGCGAGCCAAACCTTTGTGACGGGGATCACATGCAGAGGCTCGTCCTCCGACTCCGAGTCTTCTCCACTGCGGTAGCAGAGCAGAGTTTGGCCTGTCAGGACACAGTAGAAGTTTCCCCAACGATCTGCATCTTCCTCAAGCTGAGTGAGAGCAACAGAGAAACAAAGACACACACAAGTAAATCAGAATCAAAGGCAGTTGCTGTGATTGGTGGTAAAAAAAAAAAAAAAAAAAAAAATATATATATATATATATATATATATATATATATATAAAAGATGTTACAATATGTCTTCACCCTGATCTTAAGTTGGCCCCTCATCGCTGGCTGAATCATGCATAAAGGCTGAGCGACGAAGCGGCAGCACATGTTTCCGTACAGAGGCAACCAGAATGGACTATCTTCTGGAAAAAAACATAAAAGCCTAAATCACACTTAAAAAAAAAAAAACACAATCAGAGGGAAACGACCTGAAATTACCTGTTGCTGAAAGGGTTAAATCATGCGTCTTGAAACCCTCTCTGACGTGTTCAACAGTCAGTGTCGTCTGAGCCAACAAGTTATACTTTGGGCCCCTATGAATACAAATAAATTCATGCAATCATAGTTTCTTTAAAAAAATAAAATAAAAATCATAATATTGAAGAGTGTTTCAAGGAGAGTGGCCGTGCCCACAGAGCAGAAGGAGGCGAAACGGGTCCAGGCCTCGCGGTGCCGCCACCGGGGCAGACGGAGCCGCACGCAGACGCAGACTCAAACGCGGCCCGGATCTTTTTCCCAGAGGAGCGTCCCAGCGAGCCCCCCAGGAAGCTCATCCTCCTGGGAGCCGGAGCCGGGGCCAAATCCTCGGCGGCGCAGCAGCTGTAGAGCTCGACGCGGAGCGAGAAGCCCGGGCCCACCTTGTCGCTGAGCGGATGTGAACGGGTTTTAAGAGCTTGCACGTTGGGACGTTAACTCGGGGTTTTCTGCGGGAAATTTTGCCTTACAACACGACCGCGTCCTCAAAGCAGATGTCGGTCAGCGTCCTGTCCACCATCACCAGGTCGGTGTCGTGGATGTCTGAGCCGCACTGAAGCAGGCAGAACACAGCGCAGCGATGCAGCTCTGCAGATGGAGAAAACAGGATTTTATTTTATTTTTTTATTACATTCTTTTTATCATATTTTGTATATAAAAAAATAATTCAGGCACAGAAATGCCTACAAAAAGAAAATCATATTCTAATAATAAATACGCCAAGCTTTTATTTGGGTACATGAGAAAAACCCCGATCATGTTAATTTTTTTGCTACTCTGAACAATCTCTTTCAAATTAGTATTGCTGAAATATTTATTAATAATAATAATAATAATAATAATAATCTGAGTTTTGAGCCACTTTTTTAGTTACTTTACAATTTGTTTCCCTGAGACATTTAGACAAGTTCAATGAATTAAATGTGCATTTTTTTTTTCAAAACTATCACAAAGCGAAACAAAGATTAATTACACAAACACGTAACTATTTTTAAACATGACAAGGTATTCCTATAAGTGTGCAGGACGCTTGTTTTTCCACTGAGATGAAAACGTGACATCTAAAATTAAAAGTATTACGTCAAAACAACAACAACAAAAAAAACTACATTTAATAAAAAGTGGGTACTTTTTGAATCTGACAAATCTGGGAACTTTTTAATTTATGTATTATTGTTTTATAACTCTGGGCGATACTGCAGAAGGAGGTGAAGTATTTATTTTGCCCTCATCTCTGCCATTTGCTCACCTCCTTTGTTTTTGAAGTACTCTGAGTCTTTCCACATGAGGGGGATTCGCAGGTCTGCAGAGTGAAAATTAATTGGACAGGCATGCAAAAAAACAAAAAACAAAAAAAAACAAAAACAGTTGCAACAAACAGCTAAAAGACAAACTTAGCTTCTAACATGCAAAGGATTAAACAAATACAATTTGTACAAAAGACATTTTGTTACCTGAAAGCGAGATGTTCCCAGTACATGGCTCTGCGTCTTCAGATGTCTTGCTGTCAAAATAGCCAGTGGTCATCCAGCCACGTCCAGGAAATACAGAACAAAAAAGAAACATTTGTCTATTCTAAAGTCAAACAGCAGCATTGACACATCAGTTACATATTCACGACTCTCACGCCTGAAGGCTTAGAAATGTAAATTCTGGATCTATTCATTGTGTAATGCAAACACAGCCCATGCATCTCCAAGTGGCCTTGCCTGACATCTTGTCTGTTGGTACAGGCTGTGCATTTTCTCGCAAAAATGACTTCCTCGGTTCGCTTTTTAAAGAAAAAAATAAAACAAAATGACTTTTCAAGTTCCTCATTTACACGCGTCCTCCCTGAGCGGTTACCTCCCAGCGAAATCACTCGTACGCTCAATCCCTGTGCTTCCACTGACCCGTGTCCCTCTCGCTCTAAGATCCGCGCTCTCCTCATCCTCTGCAGCTGGCCGAGCAGAGCCAGGATGCGGGCGTTGCAGGTCAGCAGGCTCTTGGAGGCCTCCAGGGCCTGATCTTTCTGGGAGCAGGCAGCCAGCAGTTTGTAGGCGCCCTCCTGCATGCGCACCTCCCTCTCAATCTGCTGCAGCACTCTCTCCTCCTGTTGGGGACGAGACAACGGCATAATGTGACGCCGGCGTCTGAGAAAGTCTGCACTGACAACATTGAGAACAGAGGATGCGCTACAAAAAAAGTTTGTTCTGGATTAACTAGGTATAAAACTAAATGTTGGTTCCAGTTGTTCTGGGTTGCTAAGGCGATAGTATTTTCTAAATGTCTGCAGCTAAGACTCCCGTGGCGATTCTGGAGGAGCTGCAGAAGCTCAGGTGGGACTGTTGACATGGCAACTATTTGGTCCTTTTTGCACATGTCTGACCTTTTTGAAAGAATAGCAAGAACTGTGCCACGTTTGCCACAAGGGGGCGCTGAGATGAGACTGAAATGATAAAAGCTGTGTGTTAAATATGATGCCGCACATGGAAAATCCTTTGAATTTGAGTTTGGGATTTTATTTATTTCATAAAGGGAACAATGCAAGCTGAACACGAATGCATCACACAAGTATGCTTGATTTATCCAAATTTTCATCTGTGGTAGCAGGTTGGTAGAAGGGACTTAAAAATAATAATAGTAAAAATACAATCAACCTGCATAAAAACATGCATGACCTATGATTTATAACAGATTCCAATGAATTGCAAAAAGTAGCATCATTCACAGAAGACATTAATAGAAATTAAAAGTCACATCCTTAAGAAAACATGCAAAAACATTTCAAAATGATTCGAGACATGAGTACAGTTTTGATGACGTAGTGACCATAGATTAAGTGATTTCCTAAATGATGTAACATTTTAGCTCCAATGGTAGCCTATTCCAAGAATTT
The DNA here is from genome assembly GCA_922788865.1 of Poeciliopsis turneri. Taxonomy (NCBI): domain Eukaryota; kingdom Metazoa; phylum Chordata; class Actinopteri; order Cyprinodontiformes; family Poeciliidae; genus Poeciliopsis; species Poeciliopsis turneri. The sequence continues at coordinate 415,537 of CAKLNU010000126.1, forward strand.
GAAGATAGATGGAAACCTCCCAGAAGAAAACCAGTTGGAACCTGTGTGAGACTATGAGGTAAAACGGTTCATCTTCTATCCAGCAGAAAAAACGACGCTGCACCCCAGACAGACCAAGCCTCATCTGATCTGACTGAGCTGGAGCCGTTTCGCAAAGAATGGGCAAATCCTCGGTCTGCGTGTGGGTGGACACCACCCACAACAACTTGCAGCTGTAACTGCAGTGAAAAGATGCAGTTGTAGAAAGAACTGATTCAGGTAGATTGGATCCAAATCATGGAGCCTTTCTCGTGCCAAAGCTAATCGAATGGTCCGATTTGTTTCGGAAGTCAACAAAACGTGGGATCAATCCGTCATTTTGCAGATTTCTTGTCAAAATTCAGCTTGTCGATAAAATGCGGTGACCAAACTCTGTGGAGATTTTTGTTTTCCCCCTCTCTTACGCTCGAGTGCAAGGGTTTTGTGTGACATCAGAAATTCTGACGTTGACCGTACACGTGAAAATGAGAACCACTTCCGTTGGAGACCTCGACTGGAACACCCGACAGGCGATGCTGAAAGGAGGCTTTGAACCTCCAGACAGGTTGCATAAGCTCTCAGAAGTCAGGGGCTGAACAGGGTATGTCTGCAATCCAGGAAGAAGTTGATAAATAGCAAAACCAAGGCTAAGTTTTGTGACACAAAACACAATGTTCTTTGTGTCCATAATTATTGTTTTGTCCTCTTTCCAAACACTAAAAAAGAGCAGAGGAAGACAGCCACATAGTGAGAATTCCTTTTTTAACCAAACGTACAAGAATACAAGCTGCAGTTGCTGTTTTATTCATGGTTGAATTGTATTGATTGTGTCCATGGTATGGTCTGCAGTGGTTATACAGCTTTTGGCCTTCCACACTGAAGGACTCCTCCACTGGGTTATTTATCGCAAACCCAAAACAATCGACAGCATTTAAAATGAGTCGAATGCGTTTATTCTGGCTGAAGTTTGCATTTTTCTTGTTGATCAGATGAAACGTCCAGCAGTTAACAAAACTATTGCCGGCATTATCTTTGAATCTCAGAATTGTTATTAAAAAACGTAACAAGCCTCCATATATATATATATATATATATATATATATATATATATATATATATATATATATATATATATATATATATATATATATATATATTAGTATTGCGTTACCTTTTGTTTTGAGAGGGGACGCAAATGAAAAAAAAAAATCCCCATGTCCCCTACGGAGTTCCGAACTTTCCTTGAGAGATGGAGGAAAGTTATCCATCATGTTAACTTGGTCCGTAGAAATGCTCTAGCTAGTTTGACAGCTGTTGCCAAGTGACTGATGCTTTACCCAGAATGCACCTGGAGACAAATAGACGGTCCACTTGTAATTTTGTGCGTCTTAAAGTTAAATGTAAATAAAGCCAGTGATGTAGCACAATATTTTATTCAATATTTTACAGCCACTATGTCACTAAAATCAGTTGGTCTTGTAAAATGTTTAGCAACCATGAGACAACAATGACAGCGGCGGCCTACTATATAATGTACTGGGACACATTATGACGTAATTCTATATAATCCATACTCAACTGGATGTCTGAAGTCAACAGCTCTCTTTAAACATGTTAATCCTCGATGTAATATTCTGGGTCACTCTAGACCCAAACCTGTACTGCGCATCAGAACTACGATTCTCAGCATTTTTTCCTCCTCCGTTTGCTTACCTGGTTCCTGTCGGCCATGGCTCCACTCAGCTGAGCCTCAGTTCTGTTCGGGCTGCTCTGTGGAAGCGGGATAATCCTGCAGCTGACTGGACCGCCGTTCGGACTGGGTCTGCAGACGGAGCAGTTACTCAACAGAGATCAAAACAATCTTAAGCCTCCATGCAAGAGGCTGGAGCAGGAAGGATTAGAGTCTCCAACATTACACTATAGCGGGAACAATGCAGGCCAGAGTACAGAGTATTAACTGTACAAATCATTATATATGAATGTAAAAAATAAATAAATAAATATGAAAAACTTACTGTGAATTTCTGCGTGCGGAATGGAAGTTAGATAAACACAGCCAGTTCATCTGTTGAATTTACAATGGAGTTGAAGTATTGCGGGATTAATTTGTAGGGTATCCAGTAATTCCCCAGAGGGGATCAATTGTTACTTGCATAACTTGCATGCATTGTGCAACAAAGCTCCCACTCAAATTCAGCACGAGTAATTTCCTTGCTGCCTGGCCACTCTCCAAAAACTGCCCCGACTGAGCCTCTGTTGCCACCCCAGCTGGCGACTATGAATTCAATAAACAGTTCATTCAAATTGGTCATAAAGCGCATGGATCTCTTTTTTTTCCGACGACATTGAACGCAACACAATGTAACCTGGCCTACTGCTGAGTGGCGGGAAGGACAGAGCGCGAGGCACCAGCAGCATCCATCCATCCATCCATTTTCCGTCACCCTTCTCCCTAACGGGGTCGGGAGTTGCTGGTGCCTATCTCCAGCTGCGTTCCGGGCGAGAGGCGGGGTTCACCCTGGACAGGTCGCCAGTCTGTCGCAGGGCAACACAGAAGAAACAAACAGGACAAACAACCATGCACACACACACACACACACACTCACACCTAGGGAGAATTTGGGAAGCCCAATTAACCTGACAGTCATGTTTTTGGACTGTGGGAGGACAGCTGGAGAACCCGGAGAGAACCCACGCACGCACAGGGAGAACATGCAAACTCCGTGCAGAAAGACCCCGGGCCGGGAATCGAACCCAGGACCTTCTTGCTGCAAGGCAACAGCGCTACCCAGCGTGGGCCACGCTAAGTCAGTAACATTGACGCTGACGCTGTCCATTGAGTCAGGAAAATACCACAATCACGCAAAGAATCCGAAAAATGGACGCAATGTTTAGCGGTTAATTCAACCCTATGACAGCCATAGATAACACTGTTCAAGAGTTTCATATTTAACAGGTGAGGAAAAAGTTTTACTTCAAAGGAAATATTGAAAAAGTGAGCAGTGAGTTAGCTATGCTAGTCTAAGTGTTGCTGGCCCGCTATTGACTTTGTACAGTTAATCACTGTAAGGTAAGGTGCTGTTCGGTGTGTTTTGGTTCCGGTAGGCCCAAACAGGAAAACCTGCACACCAAGTCATCGGTAGAGCAGCCGTCTCATCAAACCTGGGCTCTGGCTCGAAATCCTCCTCCTGCAAGGTCTTCGCTTGAACGAAGGCCTCCCTGGGTATGATTTCAAATCTTGGCTCCAGTTCTAATTGATGTACCTGTGTGTCTTTGGTTGACTGGATCTCTGGACGGTTTTCCAGATCTGTGATGTCTGATACATCATCTGGAGGAATGTAGGCCTCCACAGGTGAGATTTCGTAACACAAAGTCCTCCAGTCCCAATGGAGGAATCAAGGATGCCGTCGCCATAGTTTTGTTGGCCATGGTGTGAGAGGTTTCTGGGTTTTCTGGTAGGTTCACTGGAGCAACCCTTGACGAATGTTTCCGAGTGAACTTAGTGAGAAAACCCTTGATCCTCCCTTTCAGACCGTTGAGCACAGATCTTGGCTCAACTAGGCGGACAACGGCTTTCTCGGGTTCCTTACTAGATGCGTGCAATATGACAAAAAGATCCGCAACCATCACTTTGATTTCGTCAACCATGTCGTTGATTGCTTCGATTCCTTGGATTGTCGTCAGAGTCTAAGATGGAGTTGACTCTTTCCACCGCATATTTGACAGTTAGATGGTTTAAATTGTCAGTGTGTTCCTGTTCGGACATTTCCGCTGGAAAACACAATACCGCACCTACATCGGTGAAGTTAGATCCAAACAAGACGACACTGAGAAGACACAAGCAAATCCTCGACTCAATAGGAACCAGCCGCAGGTGAGCACACGGTTCTGGTCCGGGCTCGAAAACACGAGAGGACCACTGAGAATCGAGAGAGAGAAGAGGAGAGGCTCTGACTCAAACAAGATCCAGACAAAAAGATGCATTTTCAACAACCAGATCTGTTTATCTTAAGTGAACTTAAATATTCAGAGAAGTAAATAAAGTATGCGGAGTCTAGTTGGCGCCGGTAATGTTTGTAAGCTGCTGGGAGAAGAAAAAGAAGACATTTAGATGTTAGGATTTCTCGGACTTGCCTTCATTGCAGTCAAGTTCAAAATGATTCAGGACACTAACAGATTTGGATTACAAGTGATATTTTTCATTTAACCGACTCGTGCTTTTCCAGATCTGAATGCTTTGGAGTGGAGAGTCCTGATTTAAACCAGATTTACACGACTAACTTTTGCAACTTCCAACACCTGAAGCTCATCCATCAAATATGAACCGTCAGAATACCAGAGGAAACAAGCGCTGCGTTTCGATTAACTTTTAAACAAACACAGACGAGCTGAAATCCTGAACTGCCTGCAGTTATTATTCCGAACCAGTCTGAACAAAAGGCAGAGGCATTTGTCTCAAAACATTGACAGCAAGGTTCGTCACAAAAAGTGGAAAAAGAAACAGCAGAACTGACGGGACAGTAAAGAGCATTAGACCTACACCGACAGCTGCTGTCTTCAAAAGAGGACACAAATGACAAGCTTTTTGTGCTTGGAGTTGATAAATTGCTTTTTGCGGATCGTTGAAATAAAATTCCTTCACGGGAAATTAATTGTGTAGCAATGTTTGTTCAGACCAGCAGGTGGGGCATGAAAATAAACCAAGACATCAGCATTTAGACGTAAAAAACAACAAAAACAAGCCCAGAGTGCCATGAAAGTGATCTAATAGTGTGTTGAATTTTCTTAAGTGTTTCAGGCCATTAAAGGGTTTAATTTGACAACTTAATAAATGGCACTTTTGAGCAACTTAGAAATTGTTTAAGGACTTTATGAATAAAAGCAGGAAAAATGCTGGCTGAATATAATTTTAAATATCCCCCGATGACAATAACAACATAAATACATCAGACAGTGAAGTGGCCGATAGTTTTATTTAAGACAGAGAAATATTTAGTATTCCAGTGACATTAGAGGGAGTTTGACAGCAGAAAGCAACTTCAACTGAAATTAATACTTCTATTAATTCATTCAATTAAATATTTGTTGCTTATATACTAAATCATAAAGCACTTAGATGCTACAATGTTGTTGGTCTTCATAGCCTTTAACAGGACCAAGTAAATCACTGATTTTGAAATCTAAAGCATTCAGTTAATGTTTTATGGCATCCGACTTCTGGTTGTTCTGAATTTGTTGCATTGTGCAATCATCTGCCGGCCTAAAAAAATATATATTACACAATGGATGTTCAAGTTGCAAACATAAGTAGTTCAAAGGTATCAAAAATAATATTTTGACCGCATCTTGTCTGTACAAGGTCAGGACACACAGCTACATGTGGATCCGCTCTATTTTACAGAATGGTATTTTTTTAAATTTCGATGAACACAGAAAAATAAATAACTAAAAAAATCAAATATATGTATGCAAACATGTCTTCTTCTTATGGAGTTAAGTTTCTATTCAAGACCAATGACGCTGCCTAATGTCTGAAAAAGCCTGAACATGGAGAAAAGAGGAAAACTCACTTCTACTGTACAATATTTACATTTTCACAGCTGATGTATTAAATCTGATAGCGATGCGTCAGTCGGCTGCCACATGTTCAGTCTGCATCACTTTTGTCGGCCACATTTACACCGTTTCACATTTAAACTAATACAATCTTAAAAATCACATTTCAGTACATCTGTACACATTCAAAGTGCTTGTTAAAGTTTATGAAATACGTCTGGAAAAAGAACTGAGCAAAAAAAAAAAAAAAGGAACAACCTTAAATAAACCACTGTAAAAATGATACAAGAGCCTCAAAGAAAAAAAAATGGAACTATAAATGCTTTGCAGCTTTTATCCTTCATCAACTTCTGTGAAGATGTCACTGAGAAAGTACTGCGATACGGTCGTAGGCTCGTCAACGAAGCCGCTCTCCCTTTCGGGGGAAGATAAAGCCTGCGACAGAGAGCAAACGTTTAGGTTTTATAAAGCTCATGTTGGAGATCAAAACTTAGCAAACACGAATCTGTATTCTCCTTACCGTAGATGAAGACCTCAGGCCAACATGTGCACAATCTGGCGCCGTGAGCGCCTCTGCTGCTGCCTTTGTTTGACTGGGAATATTAGAATTTGATGTGGAGGCTGTTGGTTTTGAAGACGTCCGTTCGGCTTTGGTGGGAGTTTTCTTCTGATTTCTCCTGCTTGCTGCTTTTGTACATTTGGACCTCCTCGTTTCAGAAACGCTTGCTTCGGATGCTTTGGCTTTCCTGCGACATATAAAAATAAAGTTAAAGCTAAAAGTTTCGACCTTCGGAATCTGGAGAATTACTCCAATTTTCTTCCTCACCTGCCGAGACGAGTTTCCTTGTCGCCTGAATCATCACCGGCTTTCTCATTCGGCTCAGCGATGGAGTTCTTGAAGACTTTAGGTTCAGCGGGAACTTCTGGATGGTTTTCTTCTGCTGTCAAACTCACCTCAGAAACACTGCAAAGGGAGAAGAAATGTGAAATCAGAAACGAAAACTAAACATTCCCAAACCCTCTCTCGATGGGGAGCCGATACGAACCTCGGCTGCCGTCCCGATGCGCCTGTTGCGGGAAGATAAGAAAGGTTCTGGGCTCCACTCGCTCCCACTTCCCCTGCTGAGGGGACCGGGATCTCCGTCAGGGAGAGGATGAAAAAGGGCTCATCTGGATCTGAAGGCACTTGCTCTGGCAGTACTGAGAGGGAGCAAGGCATAATTCAGTCAAAAAGAAGAAAAAAAAAACAACAAAAAAAAAAAAACCCAACAGGAAATAGAAAGCAAACTTCAAACAAAACGACGCGAGTGGGAGAAAGCCTCTGATTGACTTACTCTGTGACAGGAGCGGATCTCTCTGAATCGCCTCGGCACTTGATGTTTTATGCTGGGATTAAAGGAATCAAAGGGAGAAAATTTGAGGGGAAAGTAACGCCGTCTTTTTGTGTAGTACAACCCATCCGTGATCAAAGTGCCGACACTGGGCACCGCAAAGCACGCTTTCTCAAAACTAATTGAGTCAAAGGTTGCTCTGCAGTCTTTGCGAAAGTATTTCTCACCCCTTGTGTTTTCCACATTTTGAGTATGTCAAATAGAACAAAGAAAAACTCAAACTTATTTTTTTAGCAATTTTTTTTCTTCATCTTGCTCTTTAAAAGGTTATTTTTAACCGCTGGATTGTATTGGGATCAATTACCCGCTTACAAATTAGATGACTTCAAAAAGCCAAATTAGTTGCACTGTATTATATTAAGGGTTGGCAAAAGTAGATGGATTGAAACACAATTGTACACAACACTTTTTTAATAAAAAAAAAAAAAAAAAAAAACATCTTTCACTGCAAGATGAAAGCAAGATAAATTTGCCAGTAGAAGAAATTGCTGTAATAGTTGTCATTTAGCTTTATTTAAAAAAAAAAGAAGAAATAAAAAACATTGTTGAGAAAGAATCTTAATGAAGAAGCATATTTACCCCATAAGAAGATTGTGGTTTAACACAACTAAGAGAGGAATGAGAAACAATTGAACTCAAGTCTTTTTCACTTGGTTTCTCGTTGACTTCTTTTTCCGGATCATGGGTGTCCGCTTTAAGTTCACGTGCAGATTTCTTGATTTCTTTAGAGGCACCAAAAGCTTGCGGAGTACCGTCAGAGTCTGTAGAAAAGAGAAATGGTTTAAATCCCATTAGTTATAAAAGCCAAACCAGTTAGAATTGCTTAGAGAACAGTGAAACCTGTTTCTGTTGTTTTTGCGTCTTCAGATGGCTGGGTCTGCTGAAGACGTCCGCTGCAGCGCAGGTTGGGTTTCGGTTTAATAGCCGAGTTGCAATCTCCAGATGAAAGGCAGTCAGTGTTTGCTGGGTCTTTATCTGACATTTTCTCCTTCGTCGATTCCAGCGGTTGCTCCAATGCAACAGACGACATCCCTTTACTCTGGTCTTCAAGAGGTCTACTGTGATCACCTGACTGAAGCTTTCTGACTGCAAGGCCAATTTTTTCTAAATTGGGCTTGACTTTGGAAAACCGCTGCCTTCGTTGAGGCAATGGTTTTTCTCTGACAGCTGGACTTGAAACTTCCACATTTGTTAGTACTTTTTCCTCAGTTTCTCTATTTTGCTCAGAGGCTGGGCTTCGAGCTCTTCTTACAGCCTGCATAGTTGTTGAGTTTCCTGTGTTTGATTTGTCATCCTTTTGGTCACTGGCAGATGCAGCACAAGGTTCTGTCTGATCTCGGGCTGAGCTGCCCATCTTTGAATTGCTGGTTATTGCTGATTTAACTGTTTGTGAAACATTTATGCTCTCACTTGGTCCACCTTGAGCTCTCCGGTTTGCATCTGTGAACTCAGAATACTTCTCTTTCTCTGTGATTGTCTGCTGGGCACCAAGTTGGGGTTGGACTTCAGATTTGCCATCGGCTTTGGACCTTACAGGTCTTGAGGTCTGTGATAAATTTGGTTTAGGTTTTTGTGATCGACTCCTTTTGACCAGCTGAGCAGATGGCACTTTATCCTCCTTACGATTGCCTTGCAACTCTTTAGAGGGTGCAAAGCAAGCTGAAAGGTTGCTTCTTTCTAGATCTGCTCCTGAATTCAGGTTTGGCCCTTGACCAACTTGTGTTTCTTTAACTGTTGGGCTATTATTGCTGAAGGCTGAAAATGTTGCACCTACGATTTTTTCACTGGATGTTGACTCTTGTTTAATAAGCTCAGGGTTGACGTTAAAGTTTTGTTTCTTTGCTTCAGAAAGTGTCTTTTTCATTTCTGAAGATTCAGAGGTAAGAGGTGGAGTTAACTCCATCACAGGATTATTTTCACTTTGTTTGTCCGAAGACGGGCCGCATGTTGAATCTGGGTCCGGTTCAGGATTTGTGTGCTTCTCTGACTGGCTTTCTGATGTTCGAGGTTTCAGCTTCGAAGCTCTTGATGCTTGAGAAATGTTTGGTCTAAGTCTGATTTTTGATAATCGATTTTGCCTCGGCTGTTCAGAAGTTGCATTTCCCCCGTCAGGTTTGCAAACGGCTGACTCTTCCTCGGGTCTTACAGACACAGCAGGTTGACCACGCTGGTCTTGGTCAAAGTTTGTTAGGCTACCATGTGACGTCATCGCACCGCTGCAACTAATTTCACTTGTTTCATCGAGAGAATTCGAAGCTTTTTCCGTGGACTTAAAAGTTGAACATGATTTGATGCTGGTTTGCTTTTGACCTTGGTCAACCGCACGATCTTCCATGTCAACGTGAATAACAATCTCAGTAGATGCAGGTTTGTTTGTAACCTGCTTTGTTGTCGATTCATGAATGGAGTCCGAAGCCAGTATTGGGTTCAACCTTGAAGCACCGTCAGTGTCTTCCAAGTGAATCTGTGTTGACTCTGTAGAACTTTTCATTGCTGTGTCTTCTGTGGCTTGAGGTTTAGTTAGTTTAACTCTTGAAGTCTGAGTTAGATTTGGTTTGGGTTTAACCTTCTGCAAATGGCTCCTTCTCAACTGAGCAGATGTAACATTGCTCTCTTGTTTATTAGCGGGTTTGTTTTCTATAGGAGAGACTGAAGTAGCAGGACTACAACTATGTTCTGGGGCCGCAGCTAATTCTACATTTGATTTATATTCAGCTTGTGTTTCTGGACTAGAAAGAACCTTAAGCGTATTCTGACGTTCTGCTCCTGACACGTCAACATTTCTTGACAAGAAACTAGTAGATTGGGTTCCCACATCCAGTATGGTTTGCATTTGGGATTCTGAGTTTGACGTAGTAAGTGGATCTGTCTTTTCGGTCTCTTTACTGATCTGAGATTTATTCATTGCAGTTCTTGACATCTGTGGAAGGTTGGGTTTGATTTTTGACAATCTACTCCTTCTAGGTGCTGACACACCCATACTCTTTTGATTGGCAGGTAAATCTTTTTCAGCAGGAGGATGTTTGCTGCTGCTGTCTTGGACTGAGTCTGAAGGGGTGCATGGCTCTGGTACAATATGTGTCAATTCTGACTTACATTCCAAAGAGCTGCTTAAATCAGACTCAACAGTTCTATCATGAGATGCAACACTTACATCTTTACGACTGGGTGAGTTTGAACCTCTGGCAACCTCAGTCGCACTAGATTCAGCCTGGGATAAAGACATGGAGCAACCTTGTGTGATCAAGGAATTCCCAGATTTCTCTTCTGTTAGTTGAACTTCCTTAAGAGAATCACCATCTTCTAACAATGCTTCATCAGAGTCTGCTCTCTTTGGGGACGCTTCAACAGCACCAACCGAGCGTCTCTCTTCAGCCTCCTTTTTTTTGGAACTCTCGGTTTGGATTGTTGGAGGTGCAGTCCTTGACGATCGCCCAAGGTTCGGCTTAGGCTTCACTTTAGAAAAGCGCGCCACCTTTGTTGACGGAGAATTGCTATTTGAGCTCTGTGCAGTCTTTATCTCGTCGCCTATTGGGTCAACGGTTTTAACATGAGATGTGTCGCTATGCTTCATTTCTAGGTTTTCTGGGTCCACACCGGCAACAGTTTCTGAAATTTCTCCACCTGCCTGAGCACTTTGCGGTTGTGCATCAGCCACAATTTGTTCATTCAAGTGGTCTGATTCATTCCCATCCATTGATACTCCTGAAATTAAACATTGTATACATTAACTCCTTTTAAATAAAGCAAAATCCAAACGTAGAAGAGGAATTTAGTGGCTTCTGATGCTCTTACCTGATGTGGATGCTTGGGTAGTTACTTCTCCCTGTGTTGACATAGAGACGTGACTAACCTTGCCAATGGTCAAGAGGGTTTGAGCGGCCTCGTTATAGCTGTCATCCTGAGAAACTGAGTGTTAAAAAAAACAAAACAAAAGCATGTATGAGTCTCTAAAACCATCCTGCACTGCTATTCACCAGAGGCTTCAAAGAATGAACTCATAACATACATTCTGTTTGTTCTGAGGTAATAATGTCGATAACATCCTGCAACATAAAAGAAAAAAAGATTTAAATATCAATAGAAAAAAAAGAAATACTTAGACACACAAACATGCACAACTGCCCCAGTTACACGTCTTCATAATCTTTACAACAGCACACTGTGCTTTACAAATGTACTCATGCTCCTTGATAATGTCACTTTACAACCACAAACAGGTTTAAAAACTGAACAAATTTCCATCTCCATCCCACAGTTATGCAGTATTTCATCAGAGGTGTAAATACTTCAACAAGGCACTGTAAGCTATAAATCAAACATTGCTAAATATGCATATTATTTGGCTTTTAAGACAATACTACATTTAACTTATGTCAAAACCATCTGTTTTAATTGGAATGCACTCATGTAAAAATTTGGGTCGATATTGAGAGCTGATTTTAGGATTACTGTTGTGGCTGATAGTATATCATCATCACTGTCAATTGGCCGACTTCCTCCCCTCATTTATTTTCATCTCCCAACAAGATGGAAATAAATATCGGTTGTCAATATTGGTGTGGTTTTAATCATGGGATAATATGATATGTTAAAAAGTGACAAACATCAGCAAATACCGATGTTTGTGCCGATACATGGGGCAACCCTGTGTTTTATTTCTATGAACCACAGTCTGGAACGCCAAAACACCACAAGATATTTTCAGTCTATTATAATTAGGTCTTTGTGCATTGGGTCTATTATTTTAGCTCAGTATAAATATTTTCTTTTAATTAGTTATTATAATTAAAACACTGTTTGGGCTGTGTATTTTCAAAACATTCACAAAAACACTTTTGTCTTTTTCATGAATCAACATGAAGTATTTCTGGTTTATTATGAGTTTGGCAGCGCCCCCTGCTGTACCGGCATCCACACTACCCACAAGACACAAATCCACCTCCAGCGTGGAAAAATAGTGAAAAACTCTCGAGTGCACAAAAATAAAAAGACGGCATGGCTTGTAAGCAGTTTCGCATAATTAAATTCACTTACTTGTGTCTGTGTTAAGCAAAAAAATATATCTGTATATTTAAAAATGTGAAGATGATAATATAGGTGTTCAAATTGGTTTTGTTTGAAATGTGCTGGACTTCTTATTTTTTGTGACTTGCAGAATGGAAACAAACATCTTCAGTACCGTGTCACAGATACCAAGGATCTGTGATTCTTTTGTACCACAACATGTATTGTGGTACAAATGTACCACAATACATGTTGTGGTACTAATACGAAATAGAAAGACGGTTTATTTTCTCATTTGAACCTTAATGTGTTACAGGTCAAAGTATTTCACAAAACAGATGAAGTACTGCAGTAATAACTCATGAAAAACAAAGCAAATACATGACCTTAAAGTGTGAACAAATAATACATTGGAATAAATTTGATTAAACTGAACTTCTAAGGTTGGACTTGAGAAATAATGAATTCAACACTCGGTGTAACTGGGGATTAAGAGTTAACACACACTGCGATTCAATCATACATGACTTACAACCAGCAGGTCCAACTGATGATCACATGCTTCAGCAGTGCTTGTCTCATATTGTGTCTGATGGCAAGATGAGTCAGGACACAGTGCATCTTGGGAGATGCCCAGCATATCGGGCATACTGGCCAAGATATCAAGCTAATTATAGGAATGGGAGGGGTCAAGAGTGGAGGGTTTAAAATATGTAAAGTTAAATATGAAAAAAGGGGGAAAAAAATTGTTGAAACACAAACAATGTTTTGGAGGAGAAATGAAAATGAATGATGTGTATCGGTGACGATGAAGCGGGGATTTTCTGCTTCCTACCTCGGCCATAGGGTCTTCCACTTCTGAAATCACGGCATTCAGCGCGTGCAGGCCAGAAGACATGATGCCTTTACCGGAGCTGAAATCTGCGTCGTCTTCATCTTCGTCCTCGTCGTCGCTGAAGTCTGGCTTGGAGGATCTGAGAGTAACTAGTTTGGATTTCTTGGGTTTTTGGTCTGATTGCGGTCTCAGTGATTTGCCTCTTTTTAGAGCACCTTTGGGTCTGGACTTTGAGGCTGAAGAAGTTTCAGCTTCTGAGGAATGTAATTCATCTTTGCTAGGATAAGCAAAGACCAGATTGGGTTTGGGGATTCTTCCATATCTACAAATCAAATGGACAAAACTAAGTTGTACTCTAAATAACTTGGGGATTAGCAATTAGTCAGTTGGGGTCTTCTGTCATTTATTTTGCCAAAAGATGGATTACTTTACCTGGTGGGTCCTTGATGCTTTACCGTTTCCTCTTCCTCTTCAGAAGAAATGTCATCGCCAGAAAACTTTTCCCTACTAGCATTTGATCCATTTTTATTCACCTAAAACATAAACAAGCTTTAAATAAGAAAAAAATTTCAACATAAAGAACATTTTGATGGCTCAAAATTAAAATGAATAACCTGTTCTTCTTCACTTGCATTCTTATCCCCTTTATCTGACTGGGTTTCTTCACTTTTCCTCTTTTTGCCTCGCTTCAGACCCAAAGGCAGGAGTGGTTTAGGTGCTCTGGCTCGTGAGAGCTTGGCCGGCTTGATAACCGGATCCTTCGTTGCGTTTACGTTCGGAGACCTAAATGTTCGAGCAAACCAAAAAGCTTCAATTTCGATTTCTTTCAAACGGTGTTACATTCAAACCTATTGCGCAGCATTACATTTCTGAATCGGTGTGGCTCTCGGGAAGTGCCGGCTCCGAGTCTTCGGGTACTTCACCTGAAAAAAATAAAACGAGAACCAAAACATCAGAAGGACATTTCAAACATTTATTAACAAACACGCCTTTTGAGTTCAAGAGAACAGGCAAAAACAAAAAAAATTAGCTGATTTTACAATATTATGTCTTTTATAATACTCCTAGTTCTGAAGTGAAATACTTTATCAACTACAAAATCTGACTGGTCCACCTCTAATATTAACTGGTTATAATGGAGCAAAGGTAGAAAAACAAGAGTCAGATTTTTCCTTTTAAGACCTGTTTTGCTTTTCTTGTCATTCGTTTCCTCAGGCGAGGCCTCCGCGTTTTTCTTTTTGCGTTTTCTCTTCGGCTCAGAAGCAGGAGTTTCCCCTTCGTTGCACTGGTCCTCGTTCTCTTTCTCCTGCTCTTCCTCCAAGTCGGGAATTTCGTCGTCCTCCTCTTCTTCCTCCACGTCACTCAGAGGCTTTGCCGGTTTCTTGCCTGCAAATTAAAGCGAAGATTTAAAAATGAGACAAACCTATGAAACGCTTCTTTAAAAAGTCTGAGGAGTGCGTTACCCTTTGGCCTCGTTCTGGCTTTCCTTTTGTTGTTCTTCCCAACAAGTGACTTGAGTTTCTTCTTCTCTCTCTGAAACTCCATAATTTTCTCCAGCAGCTTAGAAAAGTATTCTATATCCAGTTTCCGCCTCTCTTCTAAGAAGTAAACATCCCATTAAATAACATTCACCAATCATGACTCACCTACTGTCACACTATAAGCACTTACTAAAAGCTTTGTCGATCCTCCAGGAGTTTTCTCGCTCTTCTTTTTTGAACTTGTTCTGAAAAATATATATATATATGTTTGTACATTTAGATCACCTGTGAATAGCCTCTTTATGTCTTGTAAATACACATATTACAAGTAGTCAATAATCCTACTTTTATTTCCGATCGAGCTCTGTGTGGAAACAGTTGGCAAATCATGGAAAAGTCTGTCCCCACCATGCTGACTGCCAGGTAGAACATGTCAGTCTCTGAGGAAAACCAAACACAACAAAGATATGTCAAAAATGAAGCGAAGCACATTACAGCCATGCAAAAGAAAACGTAGGGAACAATCTGTGTCGGCTGAACCTTCAATCGACCAGGGTTTGGAGTAATTTGATTTCCTGAAGCTCGAGTAAGTTGTCGTGGAGCCTCTCTCAAAGATGGGGTCTCTGTCGGATGCTGGGTTCGGCCCTTTGGCTCGCTGGACTTCCACCGTCAAGCTGAGAGGAGGTTTGATAAATCACAAAAATATATATAAATATATAAAATGTCACTTAATTGCAAAATAAAGAGGGATCATAACACATTGTGAAGACCTCTGCTTACCTCTCTTCATCAATGATCAGCGAGCCGTCTTCTGCTACTTTGAGCTGAGGAACCATGAGAGATTCCTCCTGGTCTTCCTCTGCCGCAGCGTCTTCTTCCTCCTCCTCTTCTTCTCTGGTATTCACTTTGGCAGGGGTGACCTCGGGTATCGGAGGCCGCTCTGTTGATCTTTAGGATTTGGAAAACATAATGTGCGTTGGAATAAAACAACACTTAAGAGACATTATGCAGGCCACTGCTAAGACCTGCAGATGTGGATTTCAAGCAAAAATGTGTAACTTTATCCAAAATATTCCTTCATTTAATGTCGTTTAGCTTGAAGTGGAAACCAAACTTGAGGCGGTGCGATCAGAGCGTTTCTGGATGAAGGGTATTAAAGGTGGTCAAAGTTCAAACTTACTAGATTTTATGCATAATAAGCACCACCAGAGGATAATCACAAGTCATTTCTTTCACATTTTTATTTCTATGCTAGCTTTGCATAAAAAATGTATGCAAAACTAGCATAAAAGGACATTTTCTATGGAGCTCATATTCAGATAAATTTGTGTTTATAATTCTAAAAAGTCTCGCTGCTGTTGAACGCCTCTGTTCTTACGTCATCAAGGTGCAGTTAGCCTGAACAGGCAAGTGCAAAGCAATAAGGCCAAATTCTAGCACACCACACTGACACCTGGTGGCCAGCTAAAGCCATAGCAACCTAAAGAGCAAAACACAAAGTATTTTAGTCTTAAAAAAGGACTATTTCAAATCTCTAAATAGTTTACTCTTTTTTTTTTTGTAAATTAACACTTAAATTGTTTTATTAAGATGAATCACAGGCTTGTTAACGCTTCCAATTTTTCACGAGAAGTGTAATTAAACTCTATAGGACGTTTGCTAGACTGAAGGAGTCAAGCAAACATCTGATATTGCCATTGGTTTTCTAAGTCAAATCAAAATAAGATTAAGTAAGCAGCTCTCATTTATGGAGTCATCTTAAGCAGCGTTTTTGCGAATGTTCTGCATCAATAAAACAACGGTAAGGCCATCGGGTATAATGAGACAAACATACCCGTCTCTTCTTGGCGAAGGTGGGATCACCGTCTCGTTCTCCTCATTGTGTTCTTCCAAACTGGATCTGAAAGGATCGACAAATCAGTTTTTTAAAAGGCAGCTTCATTCACAATCACGAAATATCATCTCAGAGATGCTGACCTGGAGAAAATGTCAAGAAACGTACCTCATGGGATTGGACGTAGGGAGGTAATGGATGAGGTCTCTCATGGTCATTTTTGTTGGGTCTAAAATGAACTCCTTTCGACGTCCTTTAGCTCTTTTGAGGTTCTGCGACACAAAATGATGCCGTATTTTATTTACATCCAGTAATACCAGCGTTGATAGCAATAAGAAAAACTTTACTAAAGCTATATGTCTTCTATGCTGAGAATATGAATAATCCTGAGCTAACCGTTTCTTTGCAGCGCTCCTGCCTCAGCAGCTCTCTCAGCCTCTGAGTCTTTAACATCCTCTGTACGTCTGATGGGTCATTCAGGAGTCTGCTCAGGGACATCGCTGATGGGGTCATTGAAGTTACATTTTTTGATGATATGAGAGTCTTTGCTTTCTCTGATATTTCTGTAGCTTCCTTATCTGGTATAGAAGGTGGCACTCTGTCGTGTGCTCTTGAATGAACTTCCTTGGCCTGACCGGTTGAAGTGTTTTCCACTTGTTTGCTGCGGTCTGCCGGCAGATGGGTTGGCTTTGACGAGTCCTCTGACGGAGAATCAGACGAAGGTCCTGGTTTCTCAGAGGAGACGGGGCCGACTTTTGGTTGTAGTTTGTGCTGCTTTGCATCTTCAGAGAGTCTTCTTCGCCTCGGGGACTGCAGTCCTCGAGGGGCTGGCGTTTTCACCGGCTGACTAAATGTTGACGGCTTTTCTAGATCTGACCCACATACGGCGTCACCTGAAGGCGAACTGACAGCCTTGACGGGGGATTTTGGTGTCCGGGAGATGGCCGGAGGCCGTCCAGGAGCCACCCTGGGCTTAATGGAGAAGCGCTTCCGTCTCTGGACTGATGCTGAGGAGCTGACGCCATCCCCGTTCTGGTCAATGCCGTCGCTAAACAAATACTTGAAGAGTTAGTTTGGCTGCTCAACGTAAAAGAAAGAGCTACAGATACTGGAGCAGCTTGAGTCGACGTTCCAACTCACCCTGCACCAAGAGCATTTTCTGATGGGGTCACGTCAGAGTTGCTTGCTAGAGAAGCGTTATTGCTCTCCTTTGGTTCCTTTTGGGTCTGACTTGTCTCCTGGCTTGCTGCCGGGGGTTCTTGAGGCGTTCCTGCTGCCGTTCTCCCGACCGTGCCGACATTGGGGCGAATACTGAATCTCGACCGACGAAACATTTTAACCTGTAGACCAGAGATCAAGAAGAGGTAAAACCTGCAAGACCAATTTATCCAGAGATAGCAAGCCATTATTTAACAACAGCTTTAAATGTCTTTAAGACAGACATTTAAAGAGGAATTAGCTTAGCTTGCATATTTCAAAAATATTCATTCAAACACAATTTGTAAAATATTAAATGAATCATATGTATATCCTACCACAAAGTGACGTCCTTAGCTAGGAACTTCCAAGTCCAGAGTTACATGTTCAACCTGATAAAATAAAATCAGTTAATAAGCATTAAATCCTCACATACTCTCCGCTACAGCTGTGATAAAGTGGTTTATCGTGCTAGTCTTTGCCTTTTCTACCTTTTATCATTGTAATTTCAATCAAACATCGATAAGATCATACACTTTCATTATTGACTAGCTCTAATAATCATCTAGTAACATAAAGAAGGGATTCATAAGAACATAGATTGCCTTGAAAAAGTTTTTTGTATCCCTTTCAACATTTTCACCCATTCTGTCATATTACATCACAAACCTTTAGTGTATTTTATTAGAAATTTATGCAACAGAGTCAACACAATGTAGCAACAATGTTGTGAAGTAGAAAGAACAGTTTACATGATTTTCAAGATATTTAAGAAATCAAAATCTAATCTCAAATCTCAAGAAAAATTGCTTGCAGTTGAAAGCGGTTTCTTTTACACATCTTTGCATAAAACAATTAAATATTAGTTTGATTTATGAAAGAGTGCTGCAGTTTCCACAACACATGGGGAACAAATAAATATGCAAGATGTGCTGTTCTGATCAGATGATGACTAAACTGAGCTTTGTGGTCTACAAACACCATGTAAACTAACACTGCACATCTTCCTTAACAGGCCATGCCTTGAGTGAAGGATGGTGGTGGGAGCATCATGCTGTGGCGATGATTGTCTTCACTGCTTCAGCAGAGCATTAATGAGAACATGGAGGTAAATAAACATACAGCCAGAATAACAGAACTGCTCTTTCAGGTATTTGTCATGCCAGTGTCCTAGTCAAAGTCTGGATTTGAATCCCACTGAGATTCAAGGATGACTAGATTCAATTTCACTTAGCCAGACTACCCACTTTCACTGCAATGCTGTGTAATTTTACAGAAAATAATGATCAAAAATTACAGTCTAAAAACAATCATTTTTCATAACAATTCAATTGTTTTTCCTTTGACTCAACATTTACGCACTTTTTTGTTGTTGATCTATGACTAAGAAAAGGCAGCAACTTTATGGTTATAATGAAATAAAAGGTGAAATCAAACGTTTGCAAGGTTGTGTGTAAAAGATTTATCTGTTTCGAAAACAATTTAGTTTGATTTACCAACTGTCTCAACGCTTAGCTGCAGTAAACATCTCATCTGTTACACGGAAACCAAGAAACGGTGTTTCAGCAATGAACAAATAACCAACTTGTCCAACTTCTGCACCTAAACTAAGAATGTTTTGACTACTATCAACCGCTCTTCCCAGCTAAGTCCCAGCTATTCGGTTAACTGTCAAGGCCAGCGATGTTCGACACAAGGGAGCGCGTTCAGGGTTAATGTAAACATAAATCCACTAAATAATGGAGCGACCACACCTTCGTGGTCTTCTTTGACGCGCCAAATAAAGCCCACTTTATCCAATACAAGTGGAAAAGTGCTGACCCCGTAACAACGCTTCAGCGTGGCAGCCTGTCTGAGATGTAGCTTCATGCTATCAAGGTAGTGTGACTCAAACAGCCGCAATAATCTCCCCGACATGTTCGAGTCAACATACCTGTTCGATAGCATCCCGTTGTCTTGAACAAGCAAGCCACAACGTATCGAAGAAAAGAAACGGGTAGCGGATCCCGTGCGGTTACTAGTCCGCCATGTTTTTTTTTTTGTTTTTTTTCCACAACGTAAATTCTCTCAGCAACAAGATGTGTGCGGGGAACGTAAGTCTCGCGATACAACCGTTTGGCTGAAGCAATATGAGACGGTACGAGAGAAACCACAAGCTTGTTTTCTGAAGTCTTTTGAAGGTATTTTAGGAGTTCGAAGCATTTCCTGAGTAAAATATGACAAAAAGCAATACATCACTTGTAAAATATGAGGTTTGACCATTACTATTTCATAATATAATTCTTGATTGTTTCATTGCAAAAAAAAAAAAAAAAAATCTGCAATTCCAATGTTTTCTTTTACAATATTTTGTCTGAAATAAATTAAACCAAACTTAATCATCATCTTAGATAGCTTCAAAAGTCAGTTGGTAAAGAAAAATCAGTAAGGCTGATGTTTAAACCTTGCACTTACATTGCAGCTCTATTCAAAAATATTGCCAAAACAAACTAATCAAGCATTTGTTTGTACCCAAACAAATAAACAGAATATAATTAAAGCTATTAACATGTTTATAGCTACCTGTTCTCACCATGGGTTTCCAAAATATTGTTCATGTTAATTCACAATCAACCACAAGATGGCAGTAGTTCAGTATGTGAAAGGATCATGAATGACCAGGAACCTTTTCACATTTTGCCATTTGTAAACAAAAAGCTTCAACAAAACTTCATTTTCCCCTTTCCTATTATAACAGAATCATACATTATCAATTTAAAACATAGACTCTTCAGACTAGTTGGGCAACTTCTGAACAAAGTAGGCTGAACTTGATTTTATTTTGTAGAATCAGACTAAAGGGGCCTGGATGTAAATGCCCGCCACAGTGCTCAGATATATTTTAGTAAAAAGTTTCAAAAACCAAGCATCATTTTCATTTGACTTCACTATTGACAGTCTTCTGTTAGTCTTTGATACAGAGGACAGAGATTTATTAATGTGACTTAAAAGCGATTTGCACAAGCGGAGCAGATTTTGTATGCGTATTTGTCGCTGTGTGAGACACACAGTGAAAGCGGTCAACTGTGAATATGAGGAACAGTGTCAAGAGTCACTTTGAGGGTTTGAGCGCCCCATTGTTCGCATCTAAAAATATTTTTCACTTCTCTTACGATGTCGTAGATCAAAAGATGCTCATGACTTTATTTTTGTGCCGTTGGCCCCTTCGAGAGCTGCTCTTTGCATTGCACAGAATAAATGTTGGATTTACAGTCATCCACAGTCCCTTCGATGTTGGACACGATTGTTGTTGAAATTCTGTTCATAGTTTCCAGGATAAGTCGGCCACTTTTAAATTCGACGTGTATAGTAGTATAGCACTCTTTGTGATGTACCTCGAAATAAAGAAAGTCGCTCATCCAACATTGATTAAAAGAATCCGTGAGACTGACGTAAAATCTCAAAAACCTACAGTGCCCATTTACCGTTTCTGTCCATCCATTTAAGGAGAGTAAACCCTTTCAAAAGAGTCCATAAAAATCCAAATTAATAGAAAACTTTCACTTTTGTTGAAGCCAGAAAGGTGTATCGATGTCGACTTGCCTCTTTGCCATTATTTCACACTCCAATGAAGTTTCATCATGTTCCAATAGACATGTCTCTACTTGAACAGACATACACTGTTCAGTGGACTATAGTTTTATTTATTCTTTACTTTTTAATTTTCTTTTGATGCATCCCTGTTAAGTAGCCCTCTCCATTCATTCTGGAGTGCAGTCAGCCTCATTTTTTCTCAAAGAAAAAGCAACTGAACATTTGTAAACTCTCGAACGTTCCTCTTTTTTTGAATCATGACGCTTCCTCGCTGGTGAAAAGTCACTTACTATTTACGCTCACAGTGGTTTTAGAACTCCCATGTGGGTCAGCGACTCATTTCTTCACACTGTTCTCCATCGATTGTAATCTTATGAGGCCTTTTAGAGCATTTGAAAACATGCAGATTAAGTCTCTGCTACTGCATGTGACGTGCATAATTGGTCTAAAAAAAAAACAATTATGCATGTAATGTGCATAATTGGTTTAAAAAAAACAATTATGCATGTAACGTGCATAATTGGTCTAAAAAACAATTATGCATGTAACGTGCATAATTGGTCTAAAAAAAACAATTATGCATGTAACGTGCATAATTGGTCTAAAAAAACAATTATGCCGTTAAAAAACCAATTTTTTCCTTCAGTCAACATGTAAAATTTACACAAATGCAAATCTACACTTTCATGGTTGCATTTATGCAATTCACAAACGGACGTGTCTGGTCCCTGTTTTATGGACTGGACACGTCCACCTTAAATTAGTTTTTGTTTTGTTTTTTCGTGTTTGGCTAAATTCAGTACAGAATAACACATTGAGCATGATCTTTGTCTGAGTTTACTGCATATTCAATGAGCAACTGATCCTTTGTACCCAAGTGAACAATAAAAAAATTGACAATTGTTTCATGCAAAATCACAATTACACACTACACTAAAATAGGGTGTGGAATTAATCAATCAGTTTGTATATTTGGTGGAGACCAGTGAAGACTTTCCTGTTGATTTACGTGTTTGCGGACCCTGAGAAGTTTCTTGAAACTCTGTGGGTTTCTTAAAACCCACAGAGTGTGTTTCTTCATTTGAGGAACCACAGAAAAGTATCCGTCTTCCTGTCTTCAGAAAACGTCTCCATTTGGTAGATAGAAGTGCGAAAAGAAACCGACTCAGTCAAGAGCCAGATGGTCAGCTTGAAACTGTTGATGCTTGTGATTTGGTATTATCCAGATAAGACGCACTTTATTGTTCCCTGCGGGAAATTTGTTGCAGGTGATTCTTCGGTGACTGTGAAACGTGCAAACACGCTGCAAAGACGATAAGAAACATGACAGAAAAGGTAATAATTCCTACATATGCTGACAGGACATGAGGCGGGTCCTGCAAGATCTTTTGTGCCTGTTTGAATAAATCCTCATTGAAAGTTTCACCATCAAGCACGGTTGCCATGACCAGACTGGCTGGTTTTTTGTATCCCAGAGGCGACTAGAAATCCACTGGGATTTCTAGAGAAGTCATGAACAATAAGCCTCCAAATGTACAACAACTGCATGTGAGGAAGATGTCACATCTCAGTACAGGTTCTGTCACCATCACAGCCTTCCTTATACTTGCTCAGAGAGTGGTTTGTGTCTCAGTCATGGGGAGCAGTCATTGGAGGAACTTCCTCTTTGTTCAGGCTATTGGTGAGACGTCTGTTTAGCATTTCTCTGTTTCGCTAGAAATGTCAAACTCGCTTTCAGATATGTGTATTGAACAAAAGATGATGTAAAACTGCGCACTGTTTTCATGATTGCACTTTGCTAACTGTTTGCAGCTGCCCATATTTGTGTCTTGCATTCTGCTGCTTCAGGACAGTCATGTTCAAAAAGCAAACCTACTTTCAAATTTGTTTTTCTGTGTCCACAGTTCACATTTACGTGATCTCATGCTTATCAGTTTCTGTTGGGTTTAAAAACAACCGGTGCTACGGAGATGTTCGAATCGGAAACAATGATTTGGAAATATTCGATGAGGACAGATGGGACTTCAACAATAGCAAAGTGCTTTGCACAAGCTCCAGTTGTGGGACAGCACTGAAGTCACAGAAGACACCCACATCAAAAGAAACCCCAGATTTTTTGTGCACGGGAAATGAAAAATCTTTTGATGAATGCCAGCGCAGGAATAACAAGACCCAGAGCTCTGCCAAGAAGGCACTTGTTGTCTGTTCAGGTAAGACGCTCAGTTATAATATACATCACAGAGATTCATTTTAGTCATAAGGTCTAACCGGTTGCAAAGCTGTTGTAATTTTTACTTGTCTACAACTTCATTTCCTTAACGTTTGATCAGATGACGAACAGTCTGTTCAAGTTTTATGGTCGTTTGATTTTAAAGGCTTACTCGGATTGTTTTTTTTATCGCTTTTGTTTCTTTTTTATTTTTCATTTTTGCATTTTGAAGCTCTACCTAGACTCGTCTTAATATCCAACAGAGCAAAATGTAAATGTTTGCCGTTTTTTGACTGGTCTTAAGATTTTAATTTGGATTGTGCATTTTGATTTTTGATTTTATTTTTTTTCCCAATTTGTGGGAAGAAATGTAAAGTTTCACCTAAAATAGTTTGAGCCTCACTTCCAAGTGCCATCGTTGCTCTTGCAGAGGGGCGCATCTCAAAAATGAGTGGAATAAGTTCATTAAGTTCATTACATGTCAAGCCACCGTTTCTTCTCATTTTGACAGCTATGCATCACAGATAACAGAAATGCAAAATTGCAAAATCTTTGAAAAGAAAAATGAAAACACGAATATTGTCCAAAAATTCAATACTGTAAAGTTGAGCTAGTCATTTTCTTTGCGGTCCAAACTCCACTTTTTTCTGATAAAAACAAAGTTTGCGTTTCATTTGGAGTCTGGAGGAAGACTGGTCATGAATCCGTGTTGTAACAAGTCAAGTGAGACAGCGGTAGACCGTGAAAGCGTCTAGTCATAGACATTTCCTATGACTGGACATGTTAGCAGTGACGTCTACTATCTGATTTTCCCCAGCGATCAGGTAGTAGATTGCTCAAGATCTCCTACTGGTAGATTTAGAGCAACTACCTGGTGCTCTAAATCTGCCAGGCGGCTTTAGAGCACTTTATGACAAACTTTACGGATCCTGAGTCTAACAGGACTTAATAAGTTCCTACACTGTCAGAGGTACAACAAGCAGGTTCAATGACTGTGGTGTTACAGTGACTGACCAGCAAACTTGCCTGATCTGAACCTTTTAGAGTCTTTATGGAGTACTTTCAAGAGAAAGATGAGACGGTGGAGACGAGAAGGCTGCCAAAGCAACTTGGGCTTCATTTACACCTCAGCAGAAGCACAGGCAGATTTCCTCCGTGTCATGCTGCACCGACGCAGTAATTCATGAAAAATGTGTTGCAACCAGGCGCTGAGTGCCTGGAAATTATAAGCCTTCTGTTTAAAAAAAAAAATATATATATATAGGCCTATATATATTTTATTTCATTCAATATTCAGACACTCAGTTTTTGTTTTTTTCTTATTTGTAGACAATGATCACCAAAATAAGAAAACAAGGCTTGCAATATTTCACTTCGATATAATGAATGAATCTACTGTACAGTTAGTTTTCCGTTGAAAAAAAAAAAAAAATGTATTTGATTCAATCCTTTGTTTGTTTCCAGTTGCCATGCCACCGCCCAGCATCTCACTGACACTTCCTAACGGGACGTCGATTAACTCGTCACGCGCAGAAATCCCCAGGGGTTCCAGCGTCTCCATCAAGTGCACGACTGACTCGACGCCCGACACACCGAAACGTTTTGTCCTCCAACGCAACGGCAATTCAACAGAAACACCCAAACCAGAACCCAGCCAACAAGGTTTTTTTAACATTTCTGTGGCTGATTACAATGACGAGGGCAACTACAGCTGTACGTATACGGTGGACCTGAATGGAACGTATGAGTCTGCTGAGTCAGCACGGATTCATGTCACTGTGAGAGGTGAGAAGACAAAAGTCACAGTGAGTTTCACCTCAGGGATCAGCACTTAACTTAACACTCGCATTTCCGTGGTCATTTTGCTCTTGCTAAATCAACACCAAGATATTTTCAGCATCAAGATAAGCTGTTTATTGAGGTCAGCGCCCTTATAAAGCATATTTTTGGATGCACAAACATTACGTAGCAAGACAGATTGCAAGACAGCAGCTCAGCACAGAGATATTGCCGATTAGAGAAGGAGCGTAGGAAGGTATATATTCTGAGACAGCAGTTTCAAAACAGAATGATTGCAAAAAGAAGTATTTCCTAAAACAGTAGAAGTGATTGCGTGCTTAATTTCACCGTGACAATGCGCAGGGGAAGAGCCTGTGCAACATCATGCACGTTTGAAGAAATCTTGTTTTTGCTTGTTCAACTCTTAAGATCCATGGTGGAAACTGCTGCTGTACATATTGCCCTCCGGGGTCCTGGTGCTTCTCCTGATGGTTTTGTCGGTCGCCTGCCTGGTCTGCAGAAGAAGAAGAAGAAGAAGAAGAAGAAAGCAGGCTGAAAAGCCAAGCGATGTGGTCTTAAATCAAGGTGAGTGCCTATGTCCAAGCCTTGCATTCATTCGACGTCTGACAGCATTAGTAAAAAAAAAAAGAAGTCCTGAGCGCCATTTTGTCTGCTTATTCTCATGACAACTGATGTTGCAGTGATGGTTAGAAGAAATTACATGGACGATGAGGAAGAAGAAGAGGAAGAGGAAGAGAGGGACTATGTAAACGTCAAGCCGGCGGAGATCAACAGTCTGGGAACTGGGGAAATGGGCGAGAAGGACAATGATTCGTACGACTATGAAGACCTGTCACGGGGTAAAAGTGACAGCAGCGACGACGAGGAGGACTATGTCAACTTAGTGGAACAAACTGTGGATATATACGTAGAACAAGTGGCTATTTATGACAACCTTTAGACAGTACACTGCAAGAAAACACAAAATCTTACCCGGTATTTTTTTTACTTTTTGCGTAGTTTCTAGTGCAAATATCTCCTCAAAATTGAAATAAGGCAAACACGAACTTACAAGCAACTTTGAAGCAAGACATAAAAGCTTGTTTTACATGAATAATTCCTTAATATGGATGAAAACAGCATGAGACATTATACGTGAATTTTTCTGCCAACAGAACAAGTGCTTTTTCATTATTTATTATTTACTTAAAACACAAGCCTTCGTGTCGTGCTGAAAAGTTACTTTTTGAGTAGATTTAGTCTTATTTCAAAAGTAATAAGATATTCACACCAGGAGTCAGATTTTTGAGTTGTTGCAGCTTAGCTTAGCTTGGAGAAATCTAACCAAGTACCTCAATAATATTTTCTACCTAAACGCAGTCGTAGATCAGTGCTGTTGAGGTTAGCACCCTTATAAGGCTTATTTTTATGCTTACAAAGCATAAAAATAAATGCTTATAAAGCATAAAGTCATATGCTTATTAGTGTCGGTCACTACAGACGCCACGCCTCTTCCATGAACAGCCAGATTTTGAATTTGAACTCCTTCCTTTTCTGCTTCGCTTATAAATGACAGGATCTATTGGCAGAATACTCAGTTGAAAGATGTGTCGACCCAACGTA
The DNA here is from genome assembly GCA_922788865.1 of Poeciliopsis turneri. Classification (NCBI taxonomy): domain Eukaryota; kingdom Metazoa; phylum Chordata; class Actinopteri; order Cyprinodontiformes; family Poeciliidae; genus Poeciliopsis; species Poeciliopsis turneri. Next base: position 442,040 of record CAKLNU010000126.1, read on the forward strand.
AACACTGTTTTGTATTCACAGTTGTACTCAGTATAGGACTTTATCTGCTAAAGTGATTATGTTCCTCTTCAGAGTGTGCGGCCTTGCTGAGCTCCTCTCCTGGCAAGAATGCCAATTTATAACCCAGTTTTACTCTGAGAGGTGGGTTTAGTGTGAGATTATCAACCATTTAGCATAGTTAGCTTAGCTACAGACTACCATTTAATGAGTTAAGGAAAAGTAGTTACCAAGATATGCATATATTTAGCATGTTCTTTTGCCACTTAACAGATGAGTCAGATAGCAACCACTCTAACCTCTACGTGAAATTAAAGCTGCACTGTGTAACTTTTATAAAAAATACATTTTTCACATCATTGCTAAAACTGTCATGTTGTGGCAGCATGGTACGAGATGATCTGTAAAAAATCTATTTCCTCTGTTTTCTCAAAGTGCTAGAAACAACCAGTCTGTAGCAGGAGAGTTTGTGCCATCAATCACAAACTCCTGTGGCTGCTCATCCCTATGCTGCAGCCAGCACAGCCTGTTGTGAATGCTCTGTCAAGTTAGTATAGCAGATAAACAATTTTCCTGAAATATGTTGTTTCTCCACCATAAATGAATGAATGAGGTTGAAAAAAAATAAAGTTTGTCAAAATACCCAGAATCAGAAGGTCTCACTGTTAATCATGGTTGTGAATGCACTGCTCACAAGCTTAAAATCAGTTTCCTGCAACTGTGTAAATGGCTAAGAAACAGGAACAAGTTTTTCATTAGCCGTGCTTACTGGCCTGCACATCCACAGCAGGCTCTGTTGTAGAGGAGACTCTGTAGTGCAGTTCATGACAGATGAGTCCAGGCTCAGATTGGCTCCATCCATCATCTTACAGCCTTATCCCCAATGGACACACACTGGACAGATCACCTGGCCAATTGGTTGACAAAATACAGTACCGTGTTGTACCACTCAAAAGAAATAGTGTAAAAAAAAAACAAAAAAACAAAAAAAAATCTTCCATCTCAAGCAGTTTGATTTTAATGGCTTCAAGATTCAATAAATTTTGCATTTAGAAATTGCAAGTCTTGCTGAAACCATTAGCAATTTTAGACTGAAGGACTGCTTAAAAGTTTAAAATGTAGGCAAAAAAAAAATATATATATACACACAAATGTCCATGTTCTCAAAGAGCAAGCCAGTCACTTCACCTTTTGTAGGACAGACAAGCCAATTATAGTTTGATTTGCATCATTCATTCATCATTGCAAAGGAAGCAACAGATCAGACAATTTACTGCATAGTTTCTGATTTATTTCTTTTACAAAGATAGCATGAGCAGTGAACATTTAAACTTCACAACCGTTTCATCAGAAGATCATACCAAAAACCATTTGCCACATGGATCAGTCAACAGGAACAACAAAGGCTGGTGTGATAGGGAGGAAAAAGGTGGGTCAGGGACAAGAATAAGAGTTCATTTGGATCGTCTTGCACAGAGCAGCTTGTCCTGAAGATAAGTTTGAGGTGGAGAGCTTCGTTTGGCCTGCAATTCCTTTCACTGTAAGGCATAAAAGAAAAAGTAGTTAAGTTTGTTCCCTCATCATGGAGTAAGGAACAAGCAAACAGGTACTTACTTATGGGCCAACCTGTGGTCAAGCAAAAGGATTTCCAAATGCATCTCCAAAGGTATTTGTGGAACCAGAGGCCTGAGGAACTGTGTTCTGCCAAAGAAATGCGTTTCATCACCAAGAATATCTGGGAGAATGCAACATCTCACTGATCAAGTTTCCTTACCATTGGTGCTCCAAAAGGATTAGAATCCGGGGCGCCAAAGGCTTTATCAAACATGTCCTGACCGAAGCCTTGCCCCAGCGTTTGTGCTGAATTGTTGGGAACAGGAGCAGAAGTAAAGGCGGCATCAAGGAGGTCAGGAGTCAAACTTTGAGCAGGAGTTTGCACAGGTACTTGCTTTGCAGCATCTAGAGAGAAACTTTGGCTTCTTAGAATGGATTGTAAAATGTTCTACGAAGGCAATACCAGCAATGGCTCCATTACGTTTTGTGAGTTCAGAGAAAAGTCCTATAGTACTGAAAGGCTGACTAGTGATGCCCCAATTTCAGGAGCAACAGCACAAGTGATGGTATGCTCGTTTTCCAGGTCTCCATCTTCTAGACAATCTAAAACTCAAGATGCATTGATTGGATCTTCAACAGATAAGGGAGCCATTACAGATCAATCTCACTTTCAGAAAATAAATCCAAATTACTTTGTTTTTTTCAAACCCTGAGCCATCTTACCATTAGCAAGCGAAGACATCCGACTGATGTCGAAGTCATCGAAGTCTTCAGGCTCCTGGGCCACACCCACTTTATTGGAAAAGTATTCATCAAACGCCCCTGGCTCTTTGATGGCGGGTGCGGCACCGCTTGATCCAAGTTCCCCTTTCCTGGCTGGAATAGCAGGAGGCTTGGCAAGCTGGAAGTTTTTGAACATGTCCTTCCCAGTCTTCTTCTCCTTATCTCCAAGAGGATCCAACGCAGTGAAGGCACTGTTTTCCTCTCGGGCCGGGGTCTCCTTAGCAGGCGGTCTCGGAGGGGGGCGTGACGGACCCTGGTCTCCCATCATTTGGAAGGGGTTGGAGGCAGCTGGCTGAGCCCACTGGAGGTGAGGCGGAGAGAGGGGTGGGGTACTGAACTGGGGTGCCACTTGTGGACCCCAGACGGGGGGCTGCATGGGAACGGCAAAGGGAGCTGGTTGCACAAAGTTGGGTCTGGGGCCAGGAGCAGCAATTCCTGGCATTTGATACATTGTGGGTGGAGCAGGGGAGGAACCCCACATGCCTATAGCAGGTACACTTGCTGGTGGACCCAACTGAAGATTGCCTGGATGTACCCCCCCAAAAAAGATAAAAAACAGCAGTAAGTTTACAGTAAATTTACCCAAAGTTGGGGAGAGAAAAAACCCAAAGCTCATTACCCAGAGCAGCTATGGATGAAGGAGCAACATTTGTAGGTGTATTGCTGAAAAGGTCAGCTGGCGGTGTCTCAGTAGCACCAAATAGGTCTGTGCCAAACAGATCACTTGACCCAGCCTAGTTGCACAAAAGATACCAATGAGGAATTTTGTCCACAACACAGAAATGCAAAATATTTACCAAAGACTGCTTAAATGTGATGTAGCATGCTCAAAATAAAACCCTGATTACTGATGTGTAAGCATGCTTCAAGACTTACCGGTGCTCTTTAGTCACTTGAAGCATGAATGTTAGGAAAAAAAAAGGTTAAGAGCCAAGGTGGGGGAAAAAAAAAAAAGCAGAAAAAAAAGTGGTCGTTCAGCAGCATAGTCAAAATGCAGCGTTTCAAAGCCGGATCAAACCACCAGTGCAAGCATAGAGACAAAGAACAGTTCCCGAAAGATTCAGAAGTCACTCAGGCCTTGCATGGCATCTACACGCAGTCAAACTGTCCTTGTACCCAATAGAACCGTGAAAAGGTGATGTTAGCCATAAACCCCAGTCTCATGCAACCCCACTGTAACTCTACCGGCAGTGTGATTTCACCTTTGCATTCCTTCGACCTCGTCCAGACTTAATGTTCTGTGGAGGTGGGCTTATGACAACAGAGTCGTTGGTATGGGTCACCGGTGCGTCCGGGTTACTTATGTTGTAAGAGACGGGGGCCGTTTTCAAAGAGTCAAAAAATGGGTTTTTGGCCGAGATTCCTTGTTGACATTCGTTCCCGTCCATCATCGTTATCCCAGTGCCCTGTGTTATACTACCCCCTAGTGGCCACTGGCCATTATTGAGTGCAAGGATCATTGATTTACTGGATAGTTCATTCATCTGCAGATTTTGCCCAGTCTCTCCATTTAAACTATTAAGATTTGTCTTAACGGTGTCAGAACTAACATCATTCGTAGGTGGCTTATGTGCATTATGAGGTACAAAACTACTGGGTTGACTGGAAAGGGGGTCGTCTCCAAATGGATCACTATCTGGAGCAGGAAAGTAGCCAAAAGTTGATGTATTTTTTGAATTTGTGGGTGCTTCACAGTCAGCGCCAACAGAGTTCACAAAAGTATCCTTTATGCAATTTTGATTGCCGTCAACTCCAGCAGAAAAGTCCAGCAACAGAATGTCATTAGATTCCTGGTTAACATGGACAGCGAGAGAAAGAGATCAATGAATCAATTTCAGAGAGTGCATATTAACAATCACATGGTGTGAGAGACAGGTTATTTAAAGCTGCTACAAGTCAAAAGATGGAAAAACACAGTGTGCAAATCCATTTGGCAATTAGGCCAGAAACTCACTTTAGGGGCAAAGGGAGGGGACCAAATAAATAAATCTGTAGAATTATATGTGCCCACATAGGCTTTCAATTGAATTTTTAGATTATGTGATAGACAGTCTGGTGTTACTGTAAAGTATCGCAGCAGTGTGATGTGCATTTGTATTCAGTAATTATCAGATTGTCCAAATCGCCACCAGCTTTGCACCATAATCTTAATTCTTTAAATAAAACGATCATTTTCAAATCCTGCCAAAGATCCCAGATTAGAATACAAGGCAGTCACAAAAAACAGCTGTATGTAGATAGTGACACTCCAGAGGACCATTAACCAATAGGCATCTTCTGAAGGAGTAATGAGAGCTGAAGACAAATTCACACTTGCATGTTCATAAGCTTTTTGAAAGCCTATGAATAGTTTTCCCTCCTACTTCAAATTTATGCACCGTTCTATATTTAGCACTGAAAACCGCAATAAAATGCATAAAGATTTTCTCCCCTCAACATTTGGAAGTTTGAGTTGCAATACTTTTGGAAGGGTTCATTGATCTTTGGAAAATATTTTCCATTTACGGTGGGCAATAAATCTAAACTCATGCAACCACCGATTTACTTTTGTTTATTTATTCAACAATTATTGTTCAATAAATAAACACCAATAGTTTCTTAAAGCAGCACATTAAAAAAAGTTTAGGGGTTTAAAAAGGTAAACCTTGTAGCAGCTTTAATGTTAAGATTAACTATAAGATTGATAAAGGTTGATTACCTCCAGAAAAAAAAAAAAAAAAAAAGTATGATTTAAATATTTTTTTAAAGTACGATTTAAAAAAAAAAAAAAAAAAAAAAAAAGGTCCAATAAAGTCATTTTAAAAAAATAATTGACTTTAGCAAGCATTATGACAAGACAGTGGCACAGACTGATACATAGTATTAATATTAAGATGCCATAATAAGACTCCAAAAATAGAGTTTGCCCAGAGAGAGATAACACAGCAGCTGCAAACTTACTTCTGTAGTCCTGATGTCTGGGGGAGTTTTAATGTCTCCAAAAAGGTCGAGCTGCTCCACTGGCTGGATATTAAAAAACAAATATTAAAGCCAACACACAAAATTTTTTTTTTACATAAATCCCAGACGCATAAGAATTCCTACCTGTGCAGGCTTTGATTCATTACTGTCACAATTCTAATGAGAGAAGAGAATAGTAAGAGAAAGTCTAACTTTTCTGAAAACAAGAAGCTTTGGTGAGCTTACCTCTGCAACTGCAGAGCCATTCTGAGCCTGTGATGAGAGTTACAATGTCAACGATTATGCCTTCAATAAATTTTGAACCTTGTCAGTGAACTAGAAGAACAAGAATGCAATTCCCTGACAGATCATCAAGAGGCACTGTTGATTTTCAGGAGACCATGCAGTACAGATTGTATCTTGGCAGCTAGGCCAGCTCAAGACAAAATGTTTTGTTCTTCCAAAGAAATACAGACAGTAACCAAATTTAAGAGGTTGGCAGAGGAAGTTACAGCTTAATGCTAAAATGTTACCGTCTCCGAGGACTCTGCTTCCTTCTTCCTCATGTTGAAGATTACTTGGAAAAGGTCTTTCAGATCGATGACCAAAGGTTCTGCCTGTGCGATTCCACAGAAAACAAAAGTCTTGGTGCTGCCTGTGTGGATCTGAGATTTACAACGCTGCGACTCTGCTCACGTCGTTACCTGTTGTGCTGTTTTTATGGCAAAGAACTGATGCTGTCCTTCAGCCCCACATACATATCCAAACGCTCTGTTGTCTGTTACATCTCTGGCAATGAAGGAGATTTTATTCACCACATGCTCATGTTCAATTACCTGACAAAAGAGGGGAAAACAGTTTCACAGTGAGCCATCTGTAATGCAAAGAGTAATCCTCCACTTGCAACATTAAACTAGACTCACTCCTGACTTTTCATCAACGATCCTTATACCAGACATGGAAATGTTGACCCAGATTCTCTGTTTGTGCTTGCCTTGGGACCGAGCAGCTACCGCCATCCCCTGCAGGGGGAGTGGGGGAGAAATAAAACATGTTCCATTGCAGGAAATTTGTTCATAAAGTCCACCACAAGCACACAGGAACAATATTAAAAGTGTGAAAATGATTTGGCTCCAGCTGAAATTCCAACCGTCATGCTGTACCTTAAGCTTCATCATGGAGTCCTGGCACATTTTGTCTCCACGGGCCTCGGAGACGTCATCGATGCCGATGAGCTTAGCTTTGTACCTCACACCGTCCCCTTGAAACCTGCTCAGGAGGTACTCGTCTGTCTTCTCTACAACTGAGAAAAAGCTCATTTTGCACTTAAACTGTTACATATTTAACATTTTGCCAAGCAGTTTCAGACAGACCAAAAATGCTACACCTCAAATTGCGCATTAGCGCCAAAGGAGTTGTACGACATCCCATTTTAATTATTCCGAGTTCCAATTTCAGTTTTGTTCACTGGACTGAATGTTGACAAGCCCAGAGGAACTGAGCCACTTCCTGCTAGTAGAAAATTTATGAGTTCAACAGTTCCACATAGGACAGGAAAACAACTGTAATTGTTACTTGTAAATGCAAACAGGACACATCCTGTTGTAGGCTCCATTCACTACCCAGACATTGGGTCCACCAAGACTGTAAAGGGCATGCAATGGGTCACAAGTCTTTCAGATAAAAAAATAAAAAAATAAAAAAAACTAGTACTACAGTTTCACAGGTGGTAAATACAACTGGAACTAGAGGTAAATATTGATATCTGGCACATAAGTCGATTAAAATGTTTGTGTGAAAGTCTTTGCTATGCAAGCCTCCTTGACACTTTAGGAATTTAAGCCCAGCTACAATATTCAGATATTAGTGCATTTTGTTATGTACCAACAGCAAGACTTGTGGTTCTCTATGCATAGAGAGTGACCAACCCACAATAGAGTCACTATTAAGAAAATTAAATCTTATACATGCACAATAAATTGCTACATAGCCATTAAAAATAAAAATAAACATTTCTCAGGACAAACAAGCAGTCTTCAAACATCTTAGCCCACCATCAACAGTCAGGGTTGTAGCCTGTTTGCTAGCTTCTTCTGGCTGCAGCTCAATACTCTGACCCAACTTTTCTAATTTGAAAAGTCAGATTTCAAACACTTGTACCATTACAAGTCAGCATAGTTGCTGTGTAGCTAGCAACCAGGGGCAAAGAAAGCCAGTTTTTGTTTAAAAAAAATATATAAATAATCTAAAATTAGCTTTTGTTCCACCACACCCAAATCAAAGGCATACAGATCATATTAACTCATGGTTTAAAATCCATTAGCATTCCTAGAATTCACACAAGCTTTTTATTCCCCAGTGAAGGTCCTTTAACACCATTTGAGAGAGGTCTGCAGAGTTACCCAAGCCTTTATTTTGGTATGCAGAAACCACTCCCTTTTAAAATTGGCTCATTAAGAGTCCTGAGTAAGGCAGTAATAAAGTTATTCAACTGACCTTTCCGCTTCTCTTTTCTCAACAGGCCCTTGGGTGTGGTCATCAGAGGAGAAGGCGGTGGGCTGCTGGTTGAGGTTGGGGAGCTGGGGTCAGCCACTGCCGGCACACCGTTTTCCACCTCCGCAGACATCGCGTGAAGGGGTCCAACCTTAGGGGACAAGCGACGATCCTAGGCGAAGCAGGCTGCAGCTCAGTGTTGCAAAGAAGAGACGCGTCAGCCAGGCGTATGACTTAACACCCACTCATCCTTCTCTTTTTGTCCGTCTGGAGTAGAAAAAGTGAAGTGGACAGCGATAAGCATTGGTGGAAAATAAAAGCTTGTAATTAAGGACTCCTGGCAAGTCCGCTTAAGAAAAAAAAAAAGACGACATTAAACTGTAGTTAAGAAATTGATGAAACGCTTCACTCATTTGCTCAAAAGCAAATTAAACTACATGCAATAAAATGTTTACAGCCACATAAAGCACTCATCAGAAACAAGTAAAACAAGCCATGATGACCAATAAAAAACCCTCAAGACCACGAGATACTTTGACCTTCCTTTAAAAGAGGGTAAAAAAGAAACCCTAAAAATGCAATTTTGCACCTCAAAAGTTTGCTTAAAGAGGAAATATTTGGAAATGCAACACTGCCAAGGCCGTGTGCTTTGACATCTTATAAACAAACTCCGTCCTGACAGTTCATTATACACCTAAACACTCGACTGCACAGAGGGATCAAAAGTTTGCCAGAATAATCAACATTGCTGGAGAAAAAGCCCAAATGTACCGACCCGTGTTCAGTCAAACCGCTGACCCAGAAAACAAGCAATGCAGCAGAAGTTAGTCAATCTGTGGTACCCACACAAATGATTTACATTGAACAGCACAGACACATCTAATGAGTTAAATCATCACAGCAGAAGACTTACAATTACAAGCAATCGGCTACAAAGGAAAGCTCAAAGCCACCGGAAAATATCTGGCTCAAATCCTGCCGTACCCAGTCAGACAGACATACCTCAAGAACCAGCTCCAGAAGGAACAATGGTTAGAGCGCGGATGTAAAGAGCCCGTGACTACCGTTGAGCAGACCAAAGGTTGGAAACGGCCAAAGGTTGAGCAATTACCTAAGGTTAATCTTGTGCTAGCAGAGCAAGGGATCTCGTGATGCCCAGCTGAGCAGCAACAAGAGGAAATTGGTGCCTTCAGAATGATGGTTTGCCCACAGTCCTCTTATGCTTAAGCCTTGGAGAAGGAATGCCAGACCATCAAAACCAGATAAGTTCGGGAGCAGAGGAAATGAGACTGATACCGAGAGATAAGACGGTATACCTGCCTGTCAGCAGATGTGCTGCAGCTTGGTGGCAGCAATTATCTGGCAATGAGCAACACCTGATCATACAAAGAGGAGGTGTGGAAGGCCCGTGGCTGACCCTCCATCTGACTTACTGTTCATTTGGTTTAGAAAGAAAACCCAAGTATCTGGGTTTTAGTTGTGCAGTTCTTTTCAACAGCTACTGCGCAACTGTAAAACAATAAACCATGACCTTATCTCCCGGTGATGGTGTTGAACACACACCAAGTAGCACGGCAGGATGCGTTGGCCACATCGTTTGCCATGTAAATTACTGCAGGCCACTCTGACACACACACAACCACACACACAGACGTGCTGATTGTGTTGTGCTTGGAAACTGCTGGAGGCGAACTGGAAGGCTTGTTAATGCATCACTGGGATAATCCTGACACATGATTGTTCTTGGCCATCAAGCACATGGCAGACGTCCCTCTGACTTGAGGCAGAGCCTAATAAAACGGGTGTAATGTCAGCACTTCCTGGATTATAACAAGAGTTATATTTTAACAAAAAAAAAAAACTCAAGGGGTGCCCTGTCAGGAGAAAAATATAAAGTCTGGAAGGGTTTTTTTAAAAAAACGTACTAGTGTCACAACAAGTTAAACTTGACCACAGAGCACAAACGTAAATCTCCGTGTCAGCAGAAATCACGGCGGTGCTGAGTGCAGCAGTGTCACAATGCGGGGCCGTCAGGAAACGTAAACTTCTGCACATCTGGAGGAAATCAGGGAATGAGTCAGTCTGCGAATGAATGAGATGGCGAAATACCACAGGGAACCGTTCAGCGAACACAAAAGGCAGTCACTGTCAAAAAAAAAAATAAATAATAAAAAATCAAAAATGCTTTTAGAATTTAACTGAAATTCTCCAAGGTGGTGCGCAGTTAAAAAAAAAAAAATTTTAATTTCTCCGAGTTTAAAAAGTAGCCTACCTATTTGGGTAGAAGGGAGCGCGCGCTCAGACCAGGAGAAAACGTCATGAGTCAGAGGAAAACAACGATGTCTGGATGCATTTAAAGAGGGGGAAAAAAAAGGGTTTATGAAGGTTCGAGAATAATAACAATATCCCACACTCACACAGCGGCTACCGGGAGACGATCAACTCACAGGCACTTTAGCAGCTCTGCCGCGTTACCGAACCGACAACCTGTGGTGTTGCTGGTTAATGAAGGGAAGAAAAACAGAAACGCGTTCGTGGACCGACACGGTGACGTACCTGTTCAAACGCGCGCGGTGACACGACGAGCCGCTTTTTGTCGTCGTCGCACCTCGGCGGGCAAAAACAAAACAAAACAAAACAAAAAAAAAACCAAAACAAAACGCAAACCCAGCTCAGGACGGCGAGCAGGAGTCTGACTTTTTCCCTGCTAAATACCGCGGACGCACAGGGCAGGCTGCTGCCAGCTCCCACTTTTAACTCTTCCCTGACTGACTCACTGCGGCTTTAAAGTGGCAGAGGGGCGGTCACTGTGGGAGAGAAGGACACTGCAAAAAAAACAAAACGTTTTCCATTTTAGGCAGCTGTCTAAGCTTGATTGAGGTTAAAAAATGTGCACTTTACGACAAGCGGTATAGTCCCACTCAAACTAATCATTTCATTTTGGGCTATATTTTGAAATTTTGTAGTATTGTTAAAACAGTTTTGAATGCGGGGCCCTGCAATAGGGGGTCAAAAACAACCTGTGACACACACTCACACACACAAATGAATAAAGAAAAGAAAATAATAATAATAATAATAATAATAATAATAATAATAATAATACCCTTGAGCAAGTCTCATATGTCATATTTATAGGGGCGCCCCACCCAGCTCGCTCTGTTATGTTTTGTTTTCTTGCATACATTCCCTCCCCTCTGTTCTGTAGTTTGGGTTTGACATGAACATAACTACTTATGTGACGTGCATCAAAGAGTCAGGAGCTGAATTATGTGGAGGAATTCGTGACCACTGGCCGAAAAAAAAAATCATGGAGCAGTCAAGTTTTGTACTTCTAAAAACGAACACCTGCACAAGTCTACAAATGCAAATAAAATGCATGTTGTTGGCAGATCAGCCGGGAGAATCTGTCAATTTACTGACCTTATTATATTTTAAAACAGCCTTGCCATGCAAAAAAAACCCCATAAAACATCATTTCATTTGTTTATTTCAGTCAGTAGGTGAAAGTGTGCCTGTTGTAGGTGCGCACCAACAGATGCACCGTTCATTTGGTTGGTAAACCAACCGGCTGCTTCACCGGTTGACAAAAGGTGCAGACCCCGATGGCTGCACTCCTCACTGAGCTGCTGCACCTGGCTGATTGACAGGAGACACCAGGTGTTGTCAATGGATGAAACAACTGGAATGCTCAATTGCTTCAATGGGGCAATGAGCCACGTAGCTTTTCGAAAGATGCTGGTTGTTCCTATGACTGCTGAGTCTAAAATCTGTAGTAAGAAAGAAAAATACAGTGTGAACTGTATTTTTATACAGACAAATCCTAACAGGCTTGAAAAGTCAGTTGGGAGCACGGTTACGAGCTGAGCGGCGTTAAAAAGGACCAAGGTTTCTGCACGGAGACGCGCTGGGCCACAACTGTAAGCCAAGCAGAGATCAGGAAGTAGACGTGTCATTATCCAGCTCTGCCCACAAACAGAGGATTTCAGAGCAAAGGGTTCATCACACACAAAAGAGGCTTCAAGAAGAGAACGCCCGGAGAACAAAAGGTGGAGCGATGCTGAAACCGCATTCTTTGTGCACATGAAGGAATCCTTCTCCAAAAAATGAAGCAGAGAAGGAAAAAAAGAAGTAAGAAGACGACTACGGTGACTCAAATGTTGACGAAATTGACATTCACAAAACACAAGAACGCTGACAATCCAACTTACTAAGGTGGGATGAATTTGTTGACAGTGAAACTATCCACAAATCTGGCCTTTATGGAAGCAGGCCAAAATGAAAGTTAAAAACAAGAAATGGCTGCGGGAGCAAAAATGTGGAGGAAGAAGGAAGAACCTGAACGTTTTGGGAGAGTTTGGGAAACTTAGCAAAGCACATCGTCCTGACTACAGCCTTCCCACTGTAAAAACACGGTGGTGGCGGCAGCATCCTGTGTGGAAGTGTTTCTAAGGAAAATACATGCCGCACTTTTCAGAGGGGTTTAAAGGTTTCAAGTGTGTTTACACTGCTTATGTGTGAGAAAGCAGGATTATGGGGGGGATTATGGGAGTCATGTGGGATTGGTGCCCAGATTTTTCTATATTTGTTATGTAACATTTTTTGCAACTTTGCACCTGGTCTTTAAAAAAAAAAAAAAAAAGCTAGACTTTTGAAGCATAAACATCTCAGTGCTTCGTGTTTAAATACGATTTATGCTCTAACTGAACCACAATGAAATCATATTATGAAAAGTAACAATGAGAAGCAGGGAAAGTAAAGCCCAAATCCTGCCAACGTAGCAGAATTTTCTTTAAGAGGAGGCCTGACGTTTCATACTGCTGCATACTGATCTGACTCCACTTCCAGAAAACCGACAACTGTAAGCAGTCCACCGTCTTCCTTTGAACACCTTTGATGTCATCCAGTGATTCAGTAATGATGGTTTTTGTATTTGCTGATGTAAGCAGGCAGCAGCCGTTGCGACGTTCCCAGGAAGAAAATCTGCGACTCGCAGGAAGTGGCTCTGTTTGCTGTTTGCACAAGCATCAGCCAACGTTTGTTTTGGATAATTAGAGAAGGAGAGACGGGTTATTAGCTCAAAACTGGGGTTTGCGTCGTACGTCGGCCGAGAACTCGGTAAGCTAGTCAACGCTGAACCTCTGGAGCCTGAACGTAACCCGGACGCTGACATCAGTGATGACGGCATCGTGGCTCATTTCTCTGTTCTGGTTTGCTTTCACTTCCGTAAACTTGCGGTTCAGTGCTACGGTCAGCCGTCGTATACAAATGTTTTACAAATATGTTTCAGATCACTGTTCATTTAAAAACAATAAAGCTCACCTTATTTCCTGAATGGTTAAAGCGGAGTGTGTGTGGAACTGCTACTGGTTTTGCAAACAGGCTGGATCTGGAGGGCAGTTGCCCTTTTTGGCATTGAACAAGTGGGAAAATAACAAATGAAGCACATCACCGTAAATAAATAAGAGCATAAAGATATCAGTGCTTTTGTGTAAAAAAAAATAATAATTTTTTTTAAAAAAGTATGTTTTGATTTTTTTTTTTGCTTGAAAGCCTAATCTTTGTCTCATATGAATAAGGTTAAATTCTCAGTAGAGTGAAGATTAAAAGATCGTCAAAGCAAGAGCAACTGTTAAAAATGAAAGTGTGAAGTCAAAGTAAAATCACCAAAAGACAAACTTAGGTTCCTTGAGAAAAAATCCTGTCTGCAGCTGCAATCGGTTATTTTCCTCCGCTTACGCCGAAGCCCAGGTCCGGGGTTAAAGGTCGTCACGTGGCGCCAACAGCCCTTCGTGGCCTTTCTGGTAGCGACATGTACAGTATGATCGTGCTATAAGTTGGACGGCAGACAAATGCGAGCGAAGAGGACACAGGAAGGATGTGTTTCCTGCTTTTTATCCTGTGTTCTGCTGACAGAAGAACAGATTACCGACGGGCCTGGAGTCTGACGTTCCCTTTGTGCAGCGATCAGCCGCGGGACGAAGCATTTTCATAGCCTATAATTTAATAAAAGGAAGCTTTACAATAGACATAAAGTTTATACCTGAGAAAGAGCTTTCAATTAGAATAAGCTTTTATATATTAGGTTAAGTTTAGTGTCTGCATGTGTGGGTATAATAATATTAATACGCTGCTGTGGATTTAGAATTGACAAAAATCAATAGTATTAATTCCTATTATTAGTATTTGGAGGTTTTTTTTGATGGGAAGTACTTTGAAGTTGAGAATTTAGAAGTATTTAAAATTTAGGACCACTGTGTTATTCCGTTCTAGAAGAAATATTGCAAAAATCAGCCAAACCCTTCATTTATCTAATGTGTTACTTGTTTTTAGCACGACGCTAATAATTCAGTTATTTTTCTTTGCCTTTCTTTCCAGGTTTTTGGGGTCGGAAAGTCTCCTAATCTTTAGAACGCTGTGAAATAATTCTAGTCTGGACTTTGACTGGGCCACTTCAAAATGTCAGTATGACATCCAGTCTGGAAGTCATATTTTGGGAGCCCTCAAATGAAACGTGAGACGTATCCTGTCTTTCTCTGTCGACGATTCAGTTCATCAGCATATGCCTGAAGCGTTTTATCGTACGACACCAGAGTTGTTGAATGTCATTCCTAAATCCGCAGTTTAGAGATGAACAGGAGAAAAAAAAAAAAAAAAGAGTACGGGAACGGGTGACACAAACGAGGACGAAGATTTATTTTTATGATGAAATGCTGACAAAGACGAGCTGGGATCTGTTCTTTCCTCAGTTTGACATGAAGGCCGCACGGTTCAGGCTCCAAGCATTTAAAGGATGTCAATTCTCCGCCACCGCAGCCAGAACTTAAGATAGCCACTTATCTCTGAGCCGTAATTGAGGTCGACTTAGATTTTATCCTTTGTTTCCCTCTCTGTTCTGTAACTACAACCTGCCCCCCACCACCACCCTGGACTAAATATATATATGTAAAAAAAAAACTAAAAAAAACGCAAGTAACAGAGCACAGTTCCCACCACCATATTCTATCGGATGTAGCACACGTTTTACAAAACAAAAAAAGCCACACCACTGTGCCAAAACAATCAACGCGCGCTTCCAAGGTTCTTCTGAAAAACAGGAAGTCTTTCTAGTCAGGAGAAACGTTGGCCAAGAACCTCACCTACCCCCTGGTTTCCTGACAAAGTTGTGAGGAAACTGCCGAAACTCGCAAAAAGTGGTGACTTCAGCACATATTTGTGCTTCTTCACAGGGCTATGACCACATACCCCCCAAACTACCCCAGCACTTCTCACAAGATGCCTGCAATAATCAGTGCAGGGGCAACTCCCAGACTCTCTGTGGACCCGTCAGGGAATACTGCAGCTGTTTACTTAAGTCAGCAGGAAAGTGCTTGTCAGCGTGCTGAATAATGTGGAATTTATCATCAGTTTTTTTTTTGCTTTTTGCTTTTCCTCCCTCAGATGGATGAAAGCAGAGGTTTGTCCCCCCACTGAGTCTTTTTGTCCAATGATTCAGCAACTTTCACCTTAATTCTGCCCCGATATGGATTTGATGCTCCTCACGGCTCCGCGGAGCAAGGAGTGACCTGTTCTCTCTCTTAATTGAGAATCAAGACACATTTGACTTCAGTTTGTAACCGCAGACTCAGCAAAAGTTTCCCAGATCACATGACGGGTCACCGAGTGCGGCAGCTTGAAACTTCCTGCACATTGCGCAAGGATTCGCTTCACGTTTTTTAATGCAGAAAGGGAAAAGAGAGAGCTAAGACTTGTGTATTGTACTTTTCTTCAGTCATCTAACATGAAAACCAAGCAATGGTAAATCTCTCTCAGAGAGCAGTTTTGGCGTTTGCTGCTCAATGTTGCCCTCCTGTGGACATAGAGTTTCACTGCAACTGATTTTTTTTTTTTTTGGTACACATTTCCAGATTTCCCTCCCCCCCAACTCCCTGATTTCTACAATTCTGGTATCAATAGGGGATTTTTCATGCATGGTGACCCAAATACACCATGGCCTCAATATGCTAAACTGTTTCGACATCTAACAAGAGAGAGAGAGAGAGAGAGAGAGAGAGAGAGAGAGAGAGAAAATGAGGGAGAGGAAAATGAAACATCAAATATTTGCTCGCTTTGGTCAGGACATGTTTGTGTGGTTTCACAATCTTGGAAAAGACAGAAACGATCGTTCTTTTCTCTCCAACCAACAAAAACAAAAATAACATAAGTTATTAATATTCTCTCCTTATGTAGCGAAAGAAAGAGCAAACAGCATCCTTCAAAATATTTCTTCATCCAGCACCAGAAGAATCTGCCATTAGGTTTCCGGACATCGAAAAATCCATGAATTCTCAAAAAAAACTTTCAATGCTGTTTAAATGTGTATTTTTAATCTACAGCTCTGACTGTGGACTTGACAAACAAGGGAATAAAAAGCATCATGACGACCAAGAACAACAGATCAGCTCTGGATCGTTGTAACACGGGATTGGGTAAATAAAATAAGCTTTAAATCCCGTTTCACAGAACTCCAATACATCCTCTGACAACGAGAACAACTCGGCACAACTGCGCTTGAGATATTCTGCACAGAAAAATGATTTTTGCGTCCGGATGTGCAAAGGCGGAAGACTCGAAGGGGAAAACAAGTCCGTGCCTCACTTTGGAGAATTTTATTTGTGAAAACCTCAGAAAAAAAATAAAACGTGTTTGTTTTTCACTTTACTGATAAGCATCGTCCCGTAAACCTCCCAAAAAACACATTATGGTTTCAAAATATGAAAAAGCCAATGAATTCCGTTTCCGAACACCAAATCAATAAGGCTGCGGACGGAATCCAAACTATTGATTGTGAAAGTGCAAAGTTTTTTGACTGGTGATATAATGATTAACAAGAGGGCAGTTTAAAAGTCTGAACGTGAGACGTTTGTCTTTCCAAGGGTTCACGATGAGAGCGGCCATCGCTGTCCAGCTGAGCCTCAGCGCCCTGTGTCTGACTCTGACGCTTTCCGATGTCGGATTGTACGTACGCTCTTCCTGTGGTTTGATTTAATGATATTGCAGGGTTATTTCTTCTGAATACCTGAGAGAATGTAATGTGTGCACATAATCAGGGCAGAAGTGCTTCCTGAACCAAATCCTGTAGACTGTAAGTGGAGCCAGTGGTCACAATGGACTTCTTGTGATCCTTGCACCAAAAGGAAGGTAAGTCAGGCAAAGCCTTTCACAACTAACCACTCGTGTGTGAAAACATTATGGATTTTTGCTTTGAATAATGTACCTTTGCTGCCACGGACCTCAACACCCCGTTGTAGGGGGTTGACAAAGTCTTTTTGATGTCTGTCATAAGCTGCGTTCTCGAGGCATCGAGGTGTTTGGCCAGTTCGGCGGGGAACCCTGCACAGGGCCTATCGGTCACAGGGAGTTCTGCGAAACCACAGAGTCATGCTCGCAGCCGCCTCCCCCTCCTTGCACGGAGTCCGAGTTCCAGTGCACGACAGGTACAGCAGACTCTTAAGAGTCACCCGCATCGTTCGTCTGTGTTTGGTTTCTCTGGGTCTCGCTGGTCTTAACTCGCATCCGTGCGCAGATCTGAGAACCTGCATCAAAAAGAGATTAGAATGCAACGGGGACTACGACTGTGAAGACGGATCGGATGAGGACTGCGATCCTGTCCGTAAACCCTGTGGGGCGTCCGACCTCAATAACAACGAGCAAGGCAGGACGGCAGGATACGGGTAAGCATCGTAAAACGATGTTTGATTTACTTACCCTAGAAAAAAATCCACGAATACTGCACCACTGTGAAAATAATTATTTACCTTTATCTCACCAGGAAAATCCCAACGAGATTCAAACTCTCTCTTGCAAGAGAAATCTGTCCAAATGATGCTTCTGTGTGTACGGGCAAGTTTAAAACATTGTAACCATTTCCTCCATGAACCAGGGTCAACATCCTGGGTGCAGATCCTCGAATGAACCCCTTCAATAACGATTTCTTCAACGGCCGATGTAACAGAGTGAGGAACCCAAACACGTGGAAGTACGACAGAATTCCCTGGAATGTCGGCGTGCTCAACTACGAGGTGAGTCCCCGCTCCGTCTCCCTCGTACAATCCAATGGCGTCGGATCGTCTGCTGAATCCACTTTGCCATTTCAGACTCTCGTGGAGGAGACCGTCTCCAGAGAGATCTACGAGGACACGCACTCCATCGTGAAGGAGATGCTGAAAGAGAAGACCTTTAAAGTCGATGCTGGACTTTCCTTCAAATTCAAGAACAGCGAATCGTCTTTGGGGAACATTTCTGTTGAGGCCACGTTGAATTTCTCAAAGAATGAGCTTATCAGGGATGTCATAGAGTACTCTAAAATTAAGGTAAGCATTATGACTGCGAAACACGAGTTCTAAGTCGCTACCCGAGCAAACAACTTTCACTTTGAAGACATGTCACGTTTGCGCCTGTATTGGCGGTTCTTCTCTCTTTAGAACATAAGCTTCATGAGGGTAAAAGGTAGAGTACAGCTGAACACCTACAGGATGCGCTCCCACGAGTTTAACGTTGCCGAGGACTTCCTGATCCACGTCAGATCACTGCCGTTGGCTTATGATAAGGGTATTTATTTTGCCTTCCTGGAAGACTATGGAACCCACTACACAAGGAGTGGAAAGTCTGGCGGCGAATATGAACTGATCTACGCTCTCAACCAGAACACCATCAGGGAAAGAAGTGCGTATCCAAGCAATCAGTTTGACCTTAAACTCGTCGTTTTGATTTGTGAGACATTTTCAGGCCTGTCTTCTGGAAAACAAATGTTGGTTATCGGTACATAACTGCTGCATTTCCTGCTTGATTCCATCAGACATTACAGAAAGAAGCCTTCAAAAGTGTCTCAAAGTGGGGATCTCTGCAAAGTTTGACGCCACACCTGGCAAAGCGCACGCCAGAGTGGAGGACTGCGACAAAACACTCAGCAATGAGACAGGTCGTTTTCTTGTTCTCCTCAGTCGTGCTGATTTCTAACACCTTAAGTCAAAAACATGTGTTAAAAGCAGCGCAAAACTGTAAAACGTGTTCTTTCTTTCTTGTGTCTGGAAACAATATAAAAAATACGTATTTCAATGAAATAATATGACGTTATACTGCGTTTTATTCGAGCACAAATTGTGTTTTTGGTTTTGGTTGCTTTATTCTCTCTGGGTTTTTGTTTTTTTTTTCTGCACAGTTAGTGCTGACGGGAAGGCGTTGGTAGATAAGGTGATGACTTCAGTGAAAGGAGGAACTCTGCAAACCGCCATTTCCATGAGAACCCAGCTGAACAGGCATGGGGTCATGGATCTGGATACGTACCAAAGCTGGGCCAGGTCCATTGCAGATGCCCCTGCACTGATACAGAGTGAGGTAGGAGTCATGGCGAGTTCAAGTTTTCATGAGAATTTCACTTTTCGACATCATATGATATGATGTGGTTTATTCATTCTTGTGTTATAAGCATTTATTGAACTGTTCAAAAGGCAATTGCTTACCGCCTTGCCTTGCAACAGAACACCTTTTGACAATGTTTCCACTTATTTCTGCCCTCATAAACTAGCACTTAGAAAAACATTGGTCCATCCAGGCCACCCTTCTGAATTCTGATTTCCCACCAGCTGCAACAAGTATCCTGTTTTGTTTTGCTGTTGTTGTTTTTTTGTGTGTGTTTTTCAGCCTGAGCCCATCTACATGTTAATCCCTCTGGACTCTCCCGACGCAAATACCAGAATCACTAACTTCAGGAGGGCCACAGAAGACTACATCGCCGAATACAACACATGCAAGTGTAAGCCCTGTCATAACGGAGGTACTCTTGCTCTGATCGATGGAAAGTGTATCTGTATGTGTCCTGAGCTGTTCGAAGGCCTGGGCTGCCAGAACTTCAAGGCGGATAAAGCTTCACACCAAGGTAAGAAAGCTAAAAAAATAAAAAAAAAAACCAAAAAAACAAACGACCCTTCCCATCAGTTCTTTATTTACATTTTGTTTTTCTTGCTCTGTTCGCTGACACAAATTATATTTGCTAGGTAAAAAGCCCACTCCTCTGCAGGAGGGCAACTGGTCTTGCTGGACGTCCTGGTCCTCATGCAGCGGAGGGAAACGCAGCAGGACGCGGCGCTGCATCACCGACGGGCTCGGCCCGTCCGTCACGTGCCGAGGAGAGCTTGTTGGTGAAGACTACTGCTGAAAAGCGCCATTCCTGACTCACTGTCGACATGTGTTCAAGTTGACAGAAAGCCAACATTTTACGAAGTTGCTTTTTATTTTTAGACTTCACTCGAAACATGTTTTTTTTTGTTCTTTTTTTTTTTTTTTGCTTTTTTGTCACCATTAGGGGTTTCAGATTACCAAGCATTTTTTTTTGTATCATCAGACCCATATAATTAAAACCAACACAAAAAATTGTTGTCGAATCACGGCATCGCTTATTAAGGGAAAAAGGCTGTTCAGTGGTGAAAACATGGCATCGTGGTTAATTTTTCCAGGAGTGACCAGTCCAGGGATGTTTTTCCTCTCATCCAGGAAGTCACAAAACAGAACAAAAATGACCGGTTTGCACTAAAATGTTTCTGAAACAGCACATGATACCGACAGACAAACATGGCGGTAGGAATTTAACGATCCGCCGCTGGTTGTCACAACTCATGGAGTCATGAATTCTGCTCTCGACTGAAAAATCCCGTGGCAGAGCTTTTAACCTCGAAGCTCAAACGCACTTGCGGAGAGTAACCTGACGCAAATAAAAACTTTCCATCTCTAAAATTCAAAGAGCAAACCAACTTTTTGAAGCGGCCTAGTCAAATCAAGTCAAGCCAAGTGTATTTGTACGGCACATTTCAGCAACGTGGCAGTTCAAAGCGCAATTACGAAACCAGCAACAAACGCCGCGTTTTGTGCAGTGCCACCATCAAGAATAATCACCATCAAATATGTCGATTTGATGAATCGTTTCTGCAAATTTGCCTAGTAAAAATTGGAGTTAAAATTTGATTTAGATGCTTTGGTGGAGACTTTAAATAGTTGTGGATGCTCAAAAAAAAAAACCCTCCAGGGCGGCTGAATTAAAACGGGCCAAGATTCTTCTGCAGTGACGCGAAATAATCGGTGCCAATGTTTGCAGTCGCCTGCCAAAACTGCTGCTGCCCGGGGTGGCACAGCCAGTCATTAGGCTTAGAGGGAAATTTCTTTCTCACATGGGTCCAAGTTGTCATTGAAACGCTTGTTTTTTTCTTTTTTTTTTTGAAAACCAATGTTTGTATAATTCGGGTTTTCTGTGTCATGTCCAGAGCACCAGAATCAGAACAAACTACTGTTTGATTAAACTTCCAGTTCAATCCAGAAAATGTCTGACAACAAACGTGTGTGTGTGTGTGTGTGTGTGTGTGTGTGTGTGTGTGTGTGTGTGTGTGTGTGTTTCTGATTTAGCTCACTCTGACGGTATTTGTTAGAGTGCATATTAATGGACCAATAACTCATCATGTAAGGCACATTTCGGTGCAAATTGGAAGCAGATGAAGAGAAACTGTCTGGGTGGAGAGAAAAAAGTCAGCCAGAGGCAGTCAGCAGACAGACATACATCACGGGTTTAGGAGCTGGACATAAATGCAACATAACGACAGCCATTATGTGCAAACTCCTTTTTTTTTTTTTAAATGGAGCCATTAAAAGTTATAAGTCGGCTTTCACACATGTCCACTGAAACATGTGGGAAGATGAGCTATGAAACGTCTCTTGGGGACAAAACGAAGCCCTTTTGATTTAGTCGCAGCCTACCGCTGCCACTTTGTGGTGAACAAATTTGTTCTCCACATAAAATGAAATATATTCGTTCAAGCGTGTCTCAATCCACTTGGATGAACAGATTCTGAGCCACAAGCTTGCCTGGATGGCGCATGAGATGATTTATGAATTTTTTCTTCAGCTTCCAGCTCTAACTTTCTATCGGATAGAAGATCAGTTCGTCTTACGTGACCCAAGCGTTTCTGATGGCTTTTCAAGATGGGGAAATAACTCCCGGGAGACGTTCAACCTGCAGCGTCGACTGTCTTTCATTCTCCGCCTGCGTTTTCACACAACGAGCACAGAGGCGAGGTCAGTCGCTGCGGGAAAAACCCTCTTTTATATGTCGCTTTTGAAACATCATGAAACAGCTTTTCGATAATCGATAATCTGATGTGTGATGAGGACAAAATGTAACGTCGTCGCCTGTGTGTTCCGTGACTTTGTATTTTTACGATGTAAAGACCTTTGGTCTGCCTCGTTGCTGACAGGTGCTATGCAAATAAAATTTGATGGATCCCCGTGGCTTTTCTTGATTATCATTCTGTCACTTGCCAGAAATACTGAATATATCACCAGATATCCTGTCGTCTTCATTGATCGTGAGGCAGATATTTAGACGTATACAGTCCTGCAAACGTGGCATTTGTTCAGATATACTGTAACTACGCAAAATTCATTTTTTTATTTTGGTCTGAGAGACTTTCAAAGCGTTCACATGAGTTCACAAGCAGCCTTATGAAGACTGGGGAACGCAGCTGATGGGTTCAAGACAGAGACATTTAAATCAGTGCTATAAAACAATATCTAAGGCTTTCAGCGGGAACACTGAAGTTGGTGGGGAAAACGGATGGGAGAAAAAAAAAAAGGAAAAACGATCCGGTCCTTTTGTCCCATTTCGTCATTACGCTGGTATATGATTTATTCCAAGGTAACAGTGGGTCTCGGGTGAAAGGTTTGAGCAGGGACAGCACATGCTGTCTCCTTGCTCAAAACGTTTTGGCACAAAGCATTTTGGAGGCAATTTACTATTTATTATACTTTGACACAGATTGAATTCTTTTTTCTTTTTTTCACAAAAAAACCCTCTAATCTGTTTAGTTTCATTTATTGAGACGCCCAAGGCAATATGTCGTGAAACCTACTTTGGGTTAATTGCGTCCCAACTTACCGTATCCATAGACTGAAACGTTTCCCGACAGGACAGAGAGCGTCTGTCGAAACATGACAAAGCCATAAAGAAAGTCCAACTTTAAAGTGCAACAGCTGAATACTTCAGCGTGAACTTACTGAACTGCTTGTCTTCCCAGCACATCGTCTGGGGCGACGGTGCAGGTAGAGGAGGCAACAGTCCCCAAAAACATGCGTGGATGTTGTGGTGAGATGTGAGGGGTGAATGCATTCTTAAATAACCACAACAGGGAGGGGAGCAGAGGAGGCTTGCTGATGGCCTCTGGCCTTTAGGATGTCAGTATAATGGAGTAAAAGTTTGGGACCCTATTGAGCTCGAAGGAGATCCCATTCACTCTGCACAGCAAGCCGGCCTGAAGCCATTATCTTAGTCTAAGAAAGTTTTGTTCTTTGTCCAGGCCGCAACAGAGGAGCGCGCACGAAATAATGAACCTTCTGTCCCTGAATAGACTCTCTTTTCACTAATATTTACGTTGACCAAAAGCTCAGCAGAATGTAAAAATATATATATACATATATATATATATATCTAAGAATGCAGAATAGATGGCAAATATATATATACATATATATATATATATCTAAGAATGCAGAATAGATGGCAAAAGGGAGGTTATGTTTTCGTTTAATCATTCTCCATAAAATAGGAGAGAAATTTTCTACAGGGCCGGCATTCATTTCAGAGACTTGATGTCACGTTCAAGTGAATCAAATCAGTTTGTTTTTAAAGTTGCTGACAACTTTAGATATTGATGAAGTTAACATTCAGATTAAACACAGTGCACTGAGCGCCATTAATAAAACAGTAAGGAAATTTGTGACTGGGAAAAAAAAAACCCGAGATAAACTAAAACGCCTATCTTATCCCATGTCCCAGAACTATTACAATTCTTACAAACTTTTATTTTTTTCAACATGGGACTTTTTTTTCTGCTCTTATTCTTATTTTGGGAAAGCAAATTGCTCAGGGACATTTTCCCTTTGGAGAGTGTGAGAGTGCACTTAGAAATGCCTGGGCACAGCTGGGGTCGCCCCTTTCTCCCTCCCCGGGTCTCCGACTGCGTGTTTTATCGGACCGCCACGGCAGATTACCCCACACAGCTGCCTGAGCACCGTGGAAATGAAGCTATGCGTCCTGTCAGCTCTGTTTTGTGCTCCCCTCTCTCACTCGTTAGGCACTCTGTCTTCAATTGGACAGCGGGAGGCGAACAGAGGAGGGCAACCTCTGTCCGGCATTGCCACCGAAAGCCACCCGATTGGCTGGCTGGAAGTCCTTTCGCTGAATCATCATTCAACAGGGCTTAAACCCCCTCCAACATCCCCACCGCTATGTTTCCCTCATAAATCAGCCCCTTCCTCCATCTTTCCCACCTCTATAAAACATGACCCCCACCTCCAACCCCTCTCAGCCTCAATGCCCCCCCAACCCCCCACCAACCTGTAATTACTGTGGGCCACTGGTATTTTTTATTTTTTTTTGGTTTATTTTTTTCAGCTCACTTTGCTTTAGGTAAATGTGGCCGTTTGTTTTCTTTTTATTAAATGCGAGGGCGTCTGCTTTTTAAGCAAAACCATATGTGTGGATTTTAAAGACGGAGTCAGCTGGCATCAGCTCAGGTGACGGAGTAACCAAATAGTTGATCCTGTCCTCACGACCCTTTCTGGGCAGCAGACTTCGCATGCCTCTTCGTTAGTTGTTTATTTTACTTTGATTTGCATTAAATTAGAATGTGTATTGGGATACTACTTGAGATTTTGACAGATTGATAGACAGAAAAGCCTTGTGTTGGTGTTTGAGTGTGCATGACTCAAACGTATTAAATCCAGTCAAATCGCATGATGACGGAAATTCTTTGAAAGCTCTTTGGGCTAACTCAGTTTTTTCAAGCAGGCTCTCGTCTAATTTTTTATATGGAAATGTTTATTTTAAGCACAAAAAATTATTTTTACCTGCATTACATAAGAAAAAAAGTGTTGCTTGAATCCCTGCAGAACACATGTACAATGCCGCTATACAATCATGACTCAAATATCGCAGTAATCACCTCATATTTACATAATCATCTACTTCTACATAGCACTATGGGGTGCTTCGCTCACCTTGGCATGCTGGACGCTTGAAACTAGAAGTGAAACTGACGGCTTGACCTGTTCTCTGATTGACTTGGCTTAGAATTCTACTGGGTGAGAATTGATCCTCATTCTGACAAAAATATATATATAGAGTGAGCAAAAGTTCATTTGAAAATAAATAAATAAATAAATAAATAAATAAATAAATAAATAAATAAAAAATCCAAATCAATTACAGTCATTAATGTCCAGATTAGAACAGAACCTGTTTTCTTTTCTTTTTTTTTTTTTGCAGGATTGTGCAATCTTGGCGTATTCCTTGCAAAAAAATTTAAGCCCACAACAACTTATGATGTTTTAAGTCACTTTGTACAACAAAGCAGGGCTACTGTTTCATCACTTATGTGTTGAACTGAGGAAGACCTCTAAGTATTATTCTGCTAAACTAACTGTTAACCACAACAAATGAGAAGCCGTGCATGGAGCGTCGGCAGATCTGAACTCTCTCACATGCTCTTCTCCTCCGTCTTCTATTGGGACAGCTGTCTTCTCTCTTCCCCCCACTCCATGTGAAGGGTGACAGGGGAACAGGGTGAATGAAGTGCCCCGACATTGTGCCGCTGCACCATTGTGTGTTTTGCATCCGCATAAAAGAGATGCCACTCGACTTTTCGTCCGACCAATGGGTCGGAGAAAAGACCCCCAATCCCCCCGTAGCAAAGGAGAATAGCTCCCATCGATGGTTTTAAGACCTATTATCGTAAGTGAAGGAGGGGGGGGGGGGCAAAGTTTCTCTCTCTCTCTCTTTTTTTTTTTTTTTTTTAGAAATCTCAGAGAGCTGGCTCCACATGAACCACAGGCATGCCTGTTGGAGGCATCTGAAAAGTCTGCAAAACTGTAATCTAAAAAGCTGTAAATGCGTTTCAGCGACAATGTTCCATATTTCCGAGAAAACTTCAATCAACAGCGGAAAATGTGCGGCGAATAAATGAAACGCGTTTTTGTCTTTTTTTCTTCACTGACAATAATGTCATGCAGCTCCAGTAAATTCTGGTTATTTTGGGCCTTTTAGCGTCTCAGTGGTTTTGGTCAATCTTCATTGTACATTGAATTTTTGATACAATTTGCAAGATTGTACCAGTCTTGTATATTGATCTCTCTCTCTCTCTTTTTTTTTTTTTTATCAGATCAACAAATTAAGAGAATTCCTTCTGTTCTTCTGATCTTTTGCATAAGAAAACATGATCTGCAACTCCAGTAAACAATATTTACCAGTAGGGGGCGTTACTCGTTTTTGCTGTTTCAGCTTTTTTAGTCGTTTCATAGACCTTATTTGGAACTTGCTGATATCAAATGACTGAAAATGACTGTACAAAGTCTACTGCAGTGAAATACAGTCATATAACACCGAAAGATATCTACCAGCAGGGGGCGCTGCTTTGTTTTGGTTCCGTCTTGTTTGCCATGGGGACATTTTGCAAACCACCATGACAAGATGCCACTCAAAAATGCTGTTAAAAATGATCACATACGCCAATAAAGAAGAAAAATCTTAAAAACAATAACTCGTGTGAGGAGGAAAGTACATTTAAAAATCACTTTATTCCATATAGTTTTACATTCATGGGTCTGTGTTCTTAACAGGTAAAATCTCTCATCAAATTTCAAGCACATTCCCCCCCCCCCTCCACTATTGACACAAAACAGGCACCGAAGACAAAACTAGCCGACCGAGCAACTTCCTTTTTTTTTTTTTGGCTCCAAATCCCTCAGCAGTGTGATTTATCCTTTCTTTGGTCTGTTTGAACATGCATTCATCAGGAATTAACGCTTCTGCCGTCTGCAAACATCCATGTTTACAGAGACAAGTGCATCACTCTAAGAGCTGCCCTGCAGCAGATGTCAGAATCTGCCCTGGGGTTAAAAACTCATTCAAGTGGCTTAAATGAACTTTGGTTTCGCTCAAAGGGGAAGCGACGCTCACGGCGGAACTTCAGGCACGTAGAGACAACACAAACTTTCTTCATCTGTGAAACATCTGTGAAACACACACGGCTGTACAAAGGCGGGGCTCGCCTTGCCATACAGTGCAACTCGTCCGTATATATGTGTTTATATATATAAAAAAGCTCTGTTTTTATGATACTGTATTGTTTCAACAAAATATGCACAGATGTGAACTGTGTAGTTTAACACGCTTGCATAAAAAAAAAAATGCTTTTAAATCTAATTTTCAGATGATATTTCACAGTCGGCCCAAGGTGCAAGCAAAGGTTTTGGGCCCTCTGCTGGTCTGGAGGTCCTATTGAACTTTACTCTGAAGAAAAAACAAACAAACAAACAAACAAACAAAAAAAAAAAAACACCACGTGTTGTACAAAATGTACAACAAAGTCGTCACTTTTATTCAAAGCGGAAAAGCAACTGCTATTTCACCCTCTGCAAAAATAATTTAGCATCCTGATTATGACGCATAATTATGACGCATTTAGCATCGTCACCTGTGGCATTTCTTTATTACTGTTACAATTAGATCTGGTCAAAAATGTCGAATGAACTGCTGCTGACGTTGGTCGTTTTTAGGTAAATGTCCTTATTGCACGGAATATGTTGAATCTGACCTTTATCACCCTTTGTGAAGTAATACTGGGAGTTTGCTGAATTGAAAATTGCTGCTGGTTTTGGTGGTAACGCAAAGATACAAATTTTCTCGACTTTTAAAATCTGGTGTGACTGCATGGACAACATTTCTGCACTCCAAATAAGACCTTCGTAGCTGAAAAGTACAAAGGTTCATATTTAATGCAAGAGTATTTTGTCTTTTTTTTTTTTTTCTGCCTGTGTCTGAACTGGAGTTGAATTTCGGTGACCTTTAGCCCTTCAACTATAAGCTCTGCCTTCCTGCCTGGCTCTCTATGTGGGGTTAGCTGCATGTGGGGATCCCAGATGGAGCTCAGGGCCCCAGTATTCCTCAGACTGGCCCTGGTCAAACGTCATTCTTACCACGTAATTTAAAAAAAGAAGAAGAGAAAACCAGTTGATAATAGTCCTTCACATGAATCCTGCGACAGCCAACATGAAGGTCAAAGTTTTCAGGCGTGTTTGATAAGTTGGAGAGCTGCCGGAGTTCTCCACATAATAATCCTGGTAAACATCGTCTTCCTCCGTGTCCTCCTCGGAGTCTCCGAAGCCGCTGCCCGCGAACCCGTCGCCGGACTCCGCGCACAGAGTCGTCATCCTCTGCTTGATGTACTCGCAGATGTTCCTGTCGGTGCCGTCGCAGACGCAGGCGTCGAGCTGCTGCGCCCGCGGCATGGCGCGCATCTTGGCGATCATCTTGCGGCAGCTCTCCGAGCACCTCTGGCCCCCGAAGAGCTTCCGGCAGTGGAACAGGTAGTCCGCCATCGCCGAGCTGCACGCCGGGTCCGCCTCGCACTGCAGCCGCGCCTCGGTGCAGCCCATGGTGCTGGTTCGCGGCACGCACGGGTCGACGGCCCGCTGGGTGCTCCGGCACACCGGGTCCGCGGCGCAGTCGCAGTCCTCCAGGTCCGGGCCGCGCCGGGTCAGGTTGAGCTGGATGAGGGACGAGATGCAGTGGCTGGGACACTTCCTGCGCGCGCCGCTGATGACGGACGCGCACGCGTGCAGGTACTGGTCGTACGCGTAACGGCACTCGGCTTCTCCCTGGCATCTGAGGATGGCTTTCCAGCACACGGGGCGATGGTTGCGGTTCGGAGATCCGCCGCAAGAGCCGACGGCCATGATCAACAACTCGCAGCATATCAGAAGCAGGAGCCGCTCCATTAATGACGGCGACAGCGCGATTTCACCCGAGCATGTAAGACTGGCCTCACAAGAACGTCTCCATCGTGAAGCCTACCCAGAGTAAGGCGGATCGCTTCTCATCCCGTCACAGACGGCGGCGCGGCGCCGCCACAAAGCGCAGAGCTGCACAGTTGCAACCATGTTTCAGGTTTGGGAAACTTTCAAAGTTGAAGCATATTCTTAGTTTCGGTCCAGCAATTTAAATAAATAAATAAAGTCCGGGTAAAGCTCGGCAAGACGACTCCGGAACACTTTATCTCCAGCTCTGCTTTCCAGAGACGATCCGCGGACCCGCGGTGTTCTCCGGACTCCAGGTCTCTGGGTAAGTGCGGGAGTTGCAGCTGCAGCAGGACTTCGTTCAGGAACAACAGCGGCTGATTGGTCCGCCGCGAACTGCTGCGAGTCTGTCGTCACCTATTGTGGTCTGTGACGCAAGTTACGCACACTGACTGCTCCTGAAAAGATGCCACGCTGAGTTAGTTAGTTGATTAGTTTGTTAATTAGATAGATAGATAGATAGATAGATAGATAGATAGATAGATAGATAGATAGATAGATAGATAGATAGATAGATAGATAGATAGATAGATAGATAGATAGATTAAAAACTTGAACTGCATCCAAAGAAGACTTGACATTTTATGCATGAGATCCCAAACAGATTACAATTAAAAAGTAAAAAAAAAAAAGAATTTTTTCAATGAACAACATTTTAAGAGGCAAGAGCAAACAGAAATGTTTCATTTATTTATTTATTTTAGGGGGAAGTCACAAAGATATTACGCTAAGGGTCCTGAGGTTCCAACCTGGAGAAACTCTGTATGTGACAGTTGACTTTACGGGTCTGTTTAGATCAGCGTCAAACAATTTCATCCACTTTTACAATTGACCAGCCGGGATGTGAAAAGATCAACAGTGTGGACTCAGGTGAGCTTCACAGACACATAGAAAGATGGACGGACAGACAGATGGACAGTTTTACAGCTGTCTTTTGTTGGTAAAGTAGTCGAAGGCAAGTTATGTGAATAGAAAACTTTACTAGTTTTTATGTTTTTTTAGTTTCATGGGGAATTTTTCTTTTTCTTTTTTTCTTACAACCATTTCCTTCACTGGCCGTTTTGAACAGGCGAAAACACGCAGAAGCGCCTCCAGGATTTGCTGAAGGGTATTTCCTCCCTCTCGATGCCGAGCGAACCATCGCCGAGGTTTAGTGGTGCTGCAGGTGAAGCCTGCTGGGACCGGTTTGAGGTCCTGAGGCTGACAGACAGCAGCAGGACGGAGCACAAGAAGCAAAACCCGTCCGGTGACTCGCAAAGGCCCCTTTTTTTTCCCCCCTCTGACCCCGTCACATCACCAAACGTTTACTTCAAACGATCCGGCAGCTCTCAGGGGTCTTTGGACCCCAAAATACCAATTAGAGAGATTAGAGAGGAGTCAAAACAAGAGCAGAGGAGTCTTACTAACCATGCCGTCCAAACCCCCCCCCCCTTCCCTCCCTCCATCTCCTCTCTGCCTCATCCAGCTGGCATTCCATTCCAGCAAAGTTACTTCAGGGCTTAATTTCACACATCAAAGCTGAGGACCGAGAAGGCCCGAACGTCGAAAGGGCCGAGCGTTTCTGAAGGCCGCTGAAGGCCTCGGATCTCTGACTTCCGAGAAAGATCTTCGCTGTCGTTCAGAAAGAAAGAATGAAAAAAAGGGAGGAAAAAAAAACAAACAAACCAACTGAACAGCACACCCGGCCTTAACATACTCACACTTTACTTTTAAGGCTGAGTTTATAAAGCGCAGCAGAGCCCAAATCCCTCCAGTGTTGGACGGCGGCCAAACAAGAACAAGGGCCAGATTGAGTGGAGCCAGCAGCTCTAATGGAGCACTCCCTGTAACTGTACCTCTTAGACCAGTTCTCATTTACATTCTTCACTTCTACACCACCCATTTCCAAATTGTTCCAGTTTTAACAGGGGGGGAGGGGGGGGGGAGAGACTAGTGCACCCCCCCTCTTTCTTTTCTATGTATTTCAGAGTAATAGTTAGATCCATGTGGTCGTTCACGGCGACTCGCTCATGATGCTGTTTCCAGAAATGGAATGCGGTTCCCCAGAGTTAGATTTTATAAATACTTCCAGAGAGACAGATACTTACAGCTCTTCGGTTCGTCTCCACCGCTGTCAGATGTCATTATACACATAGCTGCCCTGCCAGAACAATGCGCTGAGCTTTGTATTAAACAGCCTCCGAAAGCCTGGAGGGGGAGGGGGGAGAAGGCAGTAATAAAGAGCTACCAGGAATTTCTTTTTTCCATCCATCCATCCATTTTCCGTCACCCTTCTCCCTAACGGGGTCGGGAGTTGCTGGTGCCTATCTCCAGCTGCGTTCCGGGCGAGAGGCGGGGTCACCCTGGACAGGTCGCCAGTCTGTCGCAGGGCAACACAAAGACAAACAACCATGCACACACACACTCACACCTAGGGAGAATCTGGAAAGCCCAATCAGCCTGACAGTCATGTTTTTGGACTGTGGGAGGAAGCCGGAGAACCCGGAGAGAACCCACGCATGCACAGGGAGAACATGCAAACTCCGTGCAGAAAGACCCCGGGCCGGGAATCGAACCCAGGACCTTCTCGCTGCAAGGCAACAGGGCTACCCACTGCGCCACTGTGCAGCCCGGAATTTCTTTTTTATTTAATTTATTTTTTTTTGCATACTTTTTTATTTATTTTTTTGTTTTCTTCATTTTTTGGGGGGGGGAGGGGGGTGGCAATAGAAGCTGCTCACGTATCAGTTTTACCTCGTCAGCGAGAAAGAAAGCTGTTGATGGGAAATTTTCTGGAAAAAATGAAAAAAAACCCCAACTTTGACCTTTTGTTCTCCTGCACAGGTACAAAAAAACAAATTACCGGAGCGCCGGTCGTCTGCATGTGCACCGCTCAGAGAAATGCTCTCGGTGACAGATTGCAACATGTGGTTCATAGCTTTGAAAACCAGGTGTTTTTTTTTTTCATCACTGTTGCACGAACAAACATTTTTGCAGCACATGATTTCGTTTTTGTTGCAGTAGTTCGCAGCAGCTCTCCACCGGTTTTGTGTTCCACGTTGCTGTTCTGTCCCTAAATTCGTTTTCTCAGTTTTATCCCGAAGAACTCGGCTTCATGGTGACGATGTCCAGAGGTAGGGGGCGCTGCAGGGCAAAAAAAAAAAAAAAAAAGTTTAATATTAGACAGAAAATTTGAAAATATTACAAGGTAATTACGTGCTATGGTGAAGACATTATTAAAATGACCTAAACTGCAGCCATAAATTCTTTGAAAAGTCAAACAGTAAAAAAGCATAAAACCAGTAAACTCTGCTCAGCCTGGTAGGGGTGCAAGTAAAGCCTGGCGGCCCGCCAGGCTCATATTTCACTGGGGGAAACTGATAAACTGGCTTGCTGTGCCATTTTTGGGAGCATTTCCCATCATTCTTTTCTCCAGAGCTTCTCAATTTCAGGTCGGCTGGACGAGCAGCGTTGGTAGACAAATATTTTTAGTTCTTTCTTTCGGTCCAATGATTGACGCTCGCAGATTGCTTCTGAAGCCGCTCTTGGTTTGTACCACTTGCGGGAACAATCCACAGCGAGGGCACAAAGTGGCACAAACGTCCCAACCAATCTGTCCGCGTCTCACTTGTTCAGCTCGGTTTATTTACTCTGTCAAACAAATCGCACGATAAACCTGCAAAAACACCGGCGGTCATGTTTGAGTTTGAGCATCAGACATTTTGCCAAAGCAACCCACTTTCATTTATTTATTTATTTTTATTATCAAGCAGTTTAGCTTCCAGCACAATCCATGTCTTTATCACACAAGAGATGTTTGATTGTGATAATCAGTTTCTGAGTCGACGATGATCCCCTCCAGAGAGGCTTCGTTACGCAACATGGCCGCTCGGGGACGGATATGTCACCGCATGCATGTCAACACAGAGAAGCCTTTGTTCACAGCATGGAGAAAGAAAATTACCGCCCAACATCCGAGAGGCGAGCAGAAAGAGGGGGTGGAGGGGAGTGCATGTTTCAGGGCTTCTCGCGATCTGTGAGCGCTTTAATCAGAAACAGGCCTAATCGAGCAGCTCAATAATGTTTTATTATTCCTGTTGCTCTTTTCGTTTACAAGTCGTTTCGTGGCTTGTAAAACCGAGAGCGGTTCTTCCGGGGAAATGGATATGGTGGCTGCAAACATTAAAACATCTCGGCCTGGACGGCTTCCAGAAGAACCCGAACGACAACTGCGGACGAGTTTCTGAGCCGAGCCCGTTTCGCTCAGCTCAGGATGGAACTAGCATTCACTGGTTCTGAGCGAATGCTCGGAAACTGTTTCCGAACGTGTCTGTTTGGGAGTCGCGTTCTCGCGACTTTGCGTCTTCGTTCGGCGACGTCCCTGGATCACAGCCGCTTCTAACAAAGGAAAGCAAAAAGAAACTCATCGAGATGTCACGTTTTTGTCCTGACAAGTAAAGAATGCAAAAAAAAAAAAGGAAAACAGAAGGACTCACGTATTTTTTATAGACTTGCAGAAATTTTATTCTATGTATCTTTTCAAGATTTACATCATCATTGCCGATTTTCGCTTTTGGGTGTTTGCCTTGTCTTTCGAATGACACAAACCTGGTTTTTATCTAAGTCTGATACGTTCATTTAAATCAAAATGCTTGTGTATTTCATGTCTTTCCTCTGAATTTGCAGCTCTAAAACCGGCTGCAAATCCACCCCAGAGCAACAAAACACACATCAATACATTTGGTGCTCATTGATAAACACTTTCAGGCCTGAAGCTTAACGTTGACTCTTTCGTCTGTTACTCAGCATCTCCACATGCAGATGGACAACGCCGGCTTCGGTGCTTTCCCTGACGTTTCCCAGAGTGACACAACTCTGCATTGCAAATAGGAACTACGCGTTCCCAAAAAAAAGAAGAAAAAAAAAAAAACGCCATGCAGCAGACGTGTTCAAAAAGGACATAAGTCATTCGCAAAACTAATTACTAAGAGCGTTGACCCCGATGCAGCATTTTCTTTAAAAAGAACAAGAAAAAACGATCCAACCATAAATAAGTGAAACACATCGAAGAGCATCATTTGATATCCCATGTTTGAGTTGACGTGGGAGAAGCCTGTAGTTTCATGGCTAGCCTGTCTTCAGAGACGGTAACCACATATATGTATTTATCCAAACATGCTGCCTAAGGCAAAAGCTCTGGCTGCGACGGGGACAGTGTGTCTCAGGGCTCGAGTTTATGATGGCAGGCAGTGGGCGTCAGTTTGGGGAGATAAATATGTTTTTTTAAAAGGGCATGGGAAAGGAAAGGAAAGGAAAGGAAAGGAAAGGAAAGGAAAGGAAAGGAAAGGAAAGGAAAGGAAAGGAAAGGAAATCAGTTACTAAAATGGAATTAGTTCAATTTGACAACAAAGTAAAGAGAAACAGGAAAGTGACAACTTGAAACTTGAAAGTGTAGCTTAAAAACCCCCACCATCCATCCATTTTCTATCTCCCTTGTCTCTACTGGGGTCAGGAGGTGCTGGTGTCTATCTCTAGCTAATGTTCCAGGCCATAGGCGGGGTCACCCTGGAGAGTCGCCAGTCTGTCGCAGGGTGACAGACATGCACACACCTAGGGAGAATTTAGAGAGACCAATTAACCTGACAGTCATGTTTTTGGACTGTGGGAGGAAGCCAGAGTACCTGGAGAGAACCCACGCATGCACAGGGAGAACAAGCAAACTCCGTGCAGAAAGACCCCAAGCTGGGAATCGAACCCAGGACCTTCTTGATGCAAGGCAACAGTGCTACCAACTGCACCACTGTGCAGCCTTAAAAGAAAGTCTTAGCTAGTCATTCAAATGTCATGTTGAGTTTTTTCACAGTATACGTCATGTTAGAGCAGGAATCCACTCTACATATTTTCAGTGCACGACAGATTTAAGCAGATCTTTGGACGTACATGGAGATTTAACGAAATATTTTGAATTCCTTCTCAGTTGGCTCAAACAAATCCAAGAGTTTGGGTTCAAGTATGAGACACTGACATCACATTCAGACATTAGTTATGTTGTTTTTTTAGTATGTGTATTGTCTTTTGTCAAACACATGATAGGATCGCATCTTTTTTTCCAATTTTCTAATTCTTATTAAAACATTTCGGCCATGAAGACGAGTTATGTGACAACAGGTACAAGCGTCGGTGCTTTCTGGCTGAAAGGTTACGGAAACATTTAGATTAGCGGCTAGCTCGGCGTCTGGGTGGTCCGGGAGAACCAGAGTTCACGTCTTAGTCAAAGAAAAGCTTTCGAGGTCTGTGTCGTGTCACAGTGCGGCTCTGTCAAACAAAAGAAAACCAGATCTAAAATGCAGAATCGTAATGTCAGCTCCAGATGAGTAACTTTAGAGAACACAGTCACTGACGCGAAAAAGGTTTCTGAAGAGGCCGCAGAGAATGAACGTTTAGCTGGAAGCGAGTCAGTGCTGCATTTTCTGACCAAAGAGATACAGAAAGCGACGCGCATTCTTCGTTGTGAACAGCTACAGTTCAGTCGGTTTGGATGGAGAGAGTCAGAAACAGAAGTTTTCTCAATTGGATTTCATTCTCTACTTTGACTAGGTCAGAGAAACTTTGCTCAAAAGGTCGTCGTCACAGGTCTTTTGACGCGTTGCCTTGTGTTTCAGCTCTTCGCAGCCTGATGCTCCCACTATACAGTCTGGTTTACATGCAGGCCAAAAAGTTCAGCCTTGGTTTTGTTTGACCTTTAGTGTTTCCTGAGATTAGATTAGGTCACATTTTTGTTGCCTGCCACTGATTTGAACATTTTCTCAACATTTTTTTCTTTCTTTCTGATCTGTCTGCCGTGCACTTCCTGTGTTTCTGCAGGAATTTCCTCGAACAAATCTCAGAAAAAAAAGATGAGATTTAGAAGTTGACTTTTCAGCAATCAGACAACACCCTGGTGACTTTTAAGGCTTTTATTTTGGAAAAAAGAAACTGTGAAAGCTTTTGCATCACTTTCCTTTAAATCACAGGTTTTCCCCCTCTCTCCCCCCACTTTGCAATGATGGACTTCCTGCATTACACTATAAAATCCCAGCAAAAGACACAAAGGCTCAGACGTTGCAAAATGAGGAAAAGATTAATCTTTGTAAATATTTAGAGTGGATCAGCTTTTGGAAGGGTCAAAACACTGTGCAGCATCGAAAGTCGCTTGCTTTGTTTCAGAACATTGTCGTTTTGTTGGCTCCTACTTGTAGATGTATTATGTTTCGGCTTCATCTCTGCTGAGCAAAAGAAAAACAAGAAAAAAAAAGAAAACCGGTATTGGAGACGGGGAACGGCGTTGCAGAGCCGTCAGCCATGCAGACACAGCACAGACGCTCCTCCGTCACGCTCTTCGTCAGAGTGTAAAGCAAACAGAGCCTGTTGGGACATGGGCTG
The DNA here is from genome assembly GCA_922788865.1 of Poeciliopsis turneri. Taxonomy (NCBI): domain Eukaryota; kingdom Metazoa; phylum Chordata; class Actinopteri; order Cyprinodontiformes; family Poeciliidae; genus Poeciliopsis; species Poeciliopsis turneri. Next base: position 478,142 of record CAKLNU010000126.1, read on the forward strand.
AGCATCAGTCAGACAGCATGGGAACGCGAGACGAGATGACAGGCACGGACATGACACTGACCGGTGCTGCTTCAGCGAGATTCACCGGGGGGTGGAATCGCGATTATTGCACACGAGCCACTAGAAAAACCGCAAAGTGACCGAAACGCTGACCCACTCAAGCCTTCGTCTAAATGTTGTCACGGTGACTCTCGACGACGATGCTGTGCTGTTTGTTGCCTGTTTGCTGTTCTCAGCGTAATTGGTTGTTGCATTATGTTCTTAGTCATGTAATTCACTTTGAACTGTCGCTGAAATGCTCTGTTCAAGCAAACTCCACTTCGCTTGACGTTTTTATAGACGGCTCTCTATTGAAACCAGACACTTTCCCTCATGCTTAAAGAAAAGAGACAAAGGGGAAAAAAAAACCAAAACAACAACAGCAACATATTTTTCTCATTATCCAACATGAAATCAGACCGAAGCGTTTTCTGTTTCGCTCAGCATGGACTGATAGACGGCTGAGGCACTCCCTGAACTTACCTCAACTAAAGCTTTAATGAGTAAAACAAGGTTATTTTTTAGGGGTTTTTTTTTAACACGCAGTTAAATTACTCTTCAAACATAACAAAAATGACAAGCCATCAATTTGTGGACATTGTTTCCACTTAATTATATGTAAATAACTGGTTTGTACTGAGTAAAATCCATCAAAGCCCAATTGGAGTTGCAGTTTAAATCGAGGCTTTAGATTTATTTCCCCCATTCCCCTAAAAAACAGAAAACAAAAAACAATCAGGTGATTATTCTTCCTGCATCCCAGCAGACATAAAAAGCACACGCAAAGCAGGCCGCAGCCAGTAGCAAGAGAAAAGCAAACTTGTCTTTCGCTTCTCTTGTAAATATAAATATTGACTCCACACCCTGTAATCATACAGAGTCTGAGGGAAATTGAAATAAACAAGGGTGTCTGAAATGTCTGTGTCTGTGTGTGTGTGTGTGTGTGTGTGCGTGTGTGTGTGCGTGTGTATGCGTGTGTGTGTGTATGTGTGTGTGTATGTGTGTGTGTGTGTGCATCTCCAAAGCGCTGACACTGACAAAGACGTTTAAAAAAAAAAACCCCCCCCCAAAAAAAAAATATGGAAGTGGCTTCGTTTTCAATGGAAGGGGGCGGAGGGGAGGGGAAAAAATGGACTCCTTTCACTGTGCCGGAGCTGCATTAATTATTCTGTAGTCTGCGCGTCTCCAGAAACACATGGATCTTTCAGAACCACGGAGCTTCCTGTCTCCAATTAACAGTGGACATGTAAGCTCAATTGACATAAACTCTCACATGAGTCATTCCGCTTAATGTCACCAGAGGAATAAAAACAAGGACTAGGTTGTTTTTTTGCATTTCGGTGTAATTTCCAGTCATTAATGTGTTTTATGTGGAAAAAACCTATCAGATGGATCCCTTCCTCCACCCCCTATTTTTGCAAGCTGAAAGCGCAGCACGCTGCACGGCAAAGTCTGCATCTGCAGGCCTTGTTGTTCGACGCTCCGTAAATCAGCTGCATTGATTAAAGGGGTCTTTTGAGTCAACACTGAGTTTGGTGTTGTTGTTTATGCGGGTTGGTCTTTTATGACTCATCGTTGGCAAACACTCAGAAATGTTTTTATTTTCAAGAGCTCATCGCGCTCTGTTTCTGGTTTCTCACAGTCAGCAGCAGCATGAAGTGTGGAGCATGGATGCTGAAAAAAATAAATACATATATACATACACACATATATATAATCCTACAAAGTTAACTCATGTCACAGAAAATGTAAACCTTTAGTTTGAAAAATGAAAACATTCATGAAGATGAAAACATTCATGAAGATTGTCTCGTCAGAATTTTGACTAATTGTTCTATTACACATAATGAACGAGTTACCTGCCATTAGAGTGATGAGATGCAGTTCACATGTTCATTTTTTAATGGAGAAAAAAAAAAAAGATCAATTAGCATAAATTAGTGCCCTACTGTTCTGTAATGTTCCAGATACTGACAGACAAAAAAAGGTTTTTCGATTTTAATGCCCTGCGACAGACTGGCGACCTGACCAGGGTGAACCCCGCCTCTCGCCCGGAACGCAGCTGGAGATAGGCACCAGCAACTCCCGACCCCGTTGGGGACAAGGGTGACGGAAAATGGATGGATGGATTTTAAGCTATGAAAAACGACACGACTCGCATCCCCAAGTATCACCTGTTCAACTCTGGATCCTTTCCCCACAGGCACAAACTGGGGTACTTCATACATGCATTTTTATACAAATGTCATTAAAATTGCATTTTTATTTATTTATTTATTTTTTTTGCTGCAAGAACTTTGTGAGACCATATTTATTTTACATCATAGCACAGCATCCAGGTTTATGTCAGAGAAAATTAGTGTTCAGTTCTGTGCAGAGGAGCAGATGTTTCCCCGTGATGATCACCAAACCACTTTTTCAAGTATCTGTTGCTTCTTTTTTTTTTTTTTTTTTTTCACAATGTGTAAACATGCATTAACGTTTCTTTTCCCCTCAACAAAAATCTGAGTTTTCTCAAACCTGCAGCGACTTACAGGCGTGTTCTTGCAGCTCGAACCTTTTCACGTTTATTAATAGTATAACTACAAATTTTAATGTATTCTACTAGGACAGATTAAAGACGGATAACTTGTCGTTACTCACACAACGTTCAGTACAAAGAAACTGCACATAGGAAACTCGCTGATATGTGGTTGTTTTATTTAAAAAATGCAGGGTAACTTCTCTGAGAACAGCAACACCAGCGGGAAGGGTTTGGTTTCTTTATCAGTGCAGCCCAGCGATTGGGTAATAACAAAACAGATGTTTTGTATCATGGTCGTTTTATCAGCCTTGACATGAGTTATGACCACTGGAGGGAACCTGACGAAGAACAGAGAGGCGAGGAAAGAGATTTGAGCAATGTGACGGTGTTCTTGTTGACGTCTGCTCTATGGGTTTACGAGTGTCGGTGAAGGGCTGAGTACCTCATTTGTTATGCTTCTTGTAGATGGAAAGATACTCTTGTACATCGTCAGGGGAGCCCAAGACGACAGGGACTCTCTGGTGGATGTTGGTGGGCTGGATGTCCAGAACGCTCTCGGACCCGGTAGTGGCCTTGCCTCCTGCCTGCTCCATGATGAAGGCCATGGGGTTGCATTCATACAGCAGCCTCAGCTGAACAAACAAGACGGGACAAATCGGCTTTGCTTGGGTTTTTGAATCAATTTAACGAGGATTACCTGAGGAAGATCATTTTGCTTTCAGGATCTCCGCTTCCTCACCTTGCCCTTTGGACTCTTGACGTTAGCAGGGTATAAGAAGATCCCGCCGTACACCAGCGTTCGATGAACATCTGCCACCATTGAACCAATATATCTACTGCCGTATGGCGCAGAGCCATCCTGGATACAAGATTCACAGAGTTCAAACGTTGTACGTGTTACAAATATGAATATATCTCATCGGCTTATGACCACCGCAGTCTGATTGGGTGTGCTGTGCTTGCATTGGCTTTACCTCTGGGTGCTTCTTCTTGTGAAGGTACTCTGTCACGTCCGGATAGAAATGCTGTGCATACCCTTCGTTCAAACTGTAGATTTTTCCCTTCTTCTTGATTTTCACGTCTCGATCTACCAAAATGAACTCGCCGATTGCCTGGAGAGAAGCGTCGTTAAAAGTAACACTTTAGTGTTGGATGCAATCGTCCAGTCTTTGTCTAAGCAGGAGGAAGACGCAGTAAAGTCTCAGGTCTTACGGGGTCCAGCATGAAGCCGTTCACGCCCTGCCCAGTGGAGATGACCATCATGGTGGCGCTGCCATACAGGGCGTAACCAGCTGCGACGATGTTTCTGCCGGGCTGCAGTGCGTCCTGCTCGCATGGCTCGCCAGCTGTGGTCTGTGGAAAATGGGGGGGGTAATTTTCAGAAAATGGCGCCGAGACGTGGGAAAACCAACACGCCTTAATTAACGCGAACGCTGTTCTGGACATTTCTGGCAAATTTAGGCTTTTGTTTCGCTTTCCGAGGCAAATTTCAAAGGGTGACGGGATGTAAAACCATCGCGATCTCAAATTGTGATGGTTTTCCATTACAAGCCTCATTCCTGTCGTGCAAACTGAAGGTTTTTGTCTGTGAAATCGCCACAGTTATGCTGCTGAAGCCATGGAGCGCACACTTAATTTAACTCAGTGTTTTAATTACCTGTTAAGTCAAAACATAAATCTGTGAAACAACACATCAAACCCAAATGAATCGAGTTTCGGGTACGAAAATCAGTGGAACTAGCTAAGCAGCATCCTCCATGACACTGTTAGTTAGCACTACAAAGTAATAATGCACTTATCTGCATTTTGTGCTCTTACAATATTTGTGATTGTTAATCAGGAACATAAACGGACGTAAGTGTTAGAAGGGCATGTAAACCGTTTTGTTCCTGGAGCTGTTAAGAGACTTTATGTGAAAAATAAACCACAGAGTGGACAAGAAAAAAAGAACATATAATCTGTTTAAATGACTATTTGTTTTTCTTTCCATCCAGCTTCATTTGTTTTTCTCTTTTATTTGACTCATAAACTCTACAAGGCGACAAGTGGGTCTCTACTGTCAATGAAATGCCAAGGCAATAAAGTCCTAAACTGTATTTTTAAGTAATATAACTTTCCTTTCACCTCACAAGCCCCTGCTTGAATTGACCTCAATGCCAATGATCCTCACTGATGTTTGGGGTTGTAATATTTGCTGTACCTCAGTGGTTTTATAGTTCTTTGGGAAAGAAGAGCAGCAATAACTGAACTGTTTGTTTTATTCTACCACAAGGAGGCGCCGTGAGACAAACATTGAACAGCATGTGGAGGCAGTGCATGTGTTCCTCACTGACCTTTCTGTAGATGGCAAAGATTGTGCCAATGGAGACAAGACAGTCGATGTTGGAGGAACCGTCCAGTGGGTCAAAGCAAACGATGTACTTTCCCTTCAGAAAGACGGGAAAAACTGTCACCGTTATGAAGAGGGAGGTCAAAGAAATCTTCTGATGATAGCTGCACGCATACTCTCTTATCTGGCTCCACTATGATGGCTTTCTCGTCTTCCTCTGAGACCAGGACGCAGGAGGTGAAGGACGACTTGATCATGTTGATCACCAGGTCGTTGGACAGGACGTCCAGCTTCTTCACCTGGTCGCCCGTCACGTTGGTGCTTCCAGCGATCCCGTATCTGCACCCGGAGAACGGAGGAGTTACCTTTGCAGCAAAAGCTCAATTGTTACATCAGTTAGTCAGATTATTGAATGACGGAAACGAAGCAAAACAAAATATTCTGCGGTAATGAGTTAAGATAATCCATCATGGCCTCGACCTCTGAACCCAGGGATTGTGTACGGCATGTTTAGAGTTTGAACTCGTCCCCTGACCAAAGGTAAACTGCATGCTGGTTTTCATGTCGACCCTCCTATCAGGGAAAACTGAAACAATATTTAAATAAGCTCTCATATTGACTAAAACCGGTTCATTGGACAGAGAGCTGCAAAGTAAATTGCAAAAATGTCAGAGCTCACAAGAAATGAATGCGCATTTTTTGCAATACTTCATTGCTTTGAGTAAGATGTTGAGTGCAACTCACAGGTTAGCAATCCCAGCCTTCCTGACTGCAGAGGAAATAGCTTTGACTGCGGTGCAGATAGAGTTCAGCAGGGTCGTCAGTTCTCCCGTTCCTTGGGCCTTCCTGCCTTCCTCCAGAACAAACCTGGTGAGGGTCACCACGTTGGTGTCGAAAGCTCCTCTATCGGACATTCTGCTGGCTGGCTGGCTGGCTGATACTGCAACCTAAAGCTCAAAGGGGCCGAGGAAAGAGTGTGTTCAGCGTTAAAAGTGGACTCCAGAGCAGTTCAGATGTTAGAGGGGCGTGCAGCTCTTCCAGCCAATCACAGGTGACATGTCTAACAGGTAGAGGTCGATTTCATCAACATTGCGGCTGTGTGTCTGAAAGAGCAAAGTCCGCAGATAGTGGACGTGTTTTTTTTTTTTTTTAAAGCAGCTCTTGTACATATTGAACAGTTCAAAAAGTGTTTTGCGAACATAGCATACATTTAGATTCAAACCCCCAGACAGCATAAAGTCAGCACTTTTCTCAATCAGCCTTGCAAACTGCTCAATGTTGCTTTTCACAGCATGATCCTGAAAAAGTCTAAAGTTCGAGGTGCATTTGGTTTGAATGGTTTCTCGGTTCGCAGGTTATCAGCTCACCGGACCGTCCATTTGCAGTGAACAGATAAAAAAAATGGAGCGAGGAAGCGTCATTTGCATAGATCATAAGATTATTTGGGTCTTATCACACAACAGGCCTGGAATCTGCTTCACAACACAAAACTTACATTGAACTTTGAACTTAAGACGACCCCATGAGATAATGACTGACTGGTCTGTACACCGTCTGGTCGAAAGTGAATTTCTAGATGGGATTTTTCATAAACTTAACAGGCAAAATAAATGTATAAATCAATCTTTAAAAAAATAAATACATAAGTTAAAAGCAGGACAGATTTAAAAGCTGGTAAAATTAGCAAATTGAAAAAAACACACACAGAAAACGTCATACTGAAATGCTAAAAACCTTCCAGAAGAGTATTTGCAAAACTTGTCCACACGATGTCGCTGTTCTTTGTGGTACATAACTGAATGAATGGGGTAAAAATAAATAAATAATATTCATATAATATATCGTATGCTACGATAATTACTATCGGAATAATAATAATTATTATTACTGTTGTTGTTGTTGTTTATTTATTTGTTTACGCCAGACCCCTTCAGTAAATCTGAATAACATTGAAAAGTCCTTTGAGTTTAGTTATTCAATTCACGAAATATTAATTACAGACAGACTGATGCGTTCAAGCTATTAATTTTTTTTTTTTTTTTTAAAAAAAGATCATTTTCTAACAGCTGAAAAACACATTTTTACACAAATGAAAACTCTGATTAAAAATATGCTTGATAACTATCATCCTCCAAGGCTCTTAATCTGACAAACGAGCTTCGATTTATTTCCCAGATCGACACAGAATTGGATTTTATTGTCGGGATTTTTAATTCTCCCATCGTAAAGGTGACCACAGCGTCTCAACAGAGCCACAGAGACGGCGCACGCTTTGAGAGCGGAGCTGATGAATATTTCACCATCGCTCCTCACACGGAACGCCTCCCTGCCAGCAGCGCCTTTTGTCATCTGCGCAGGCGCAGTGACGACCTCTCCACTTGGGCAGGGTGAGGGGGAGGAAGGAGGAGGGATGAGAAAACTTTGTTAAGGTGAGGGCTAATGGGCAAAAACGTAGGTGAAAAGACGAAATGCGACAACGTAGAGGTTTCCTCCGCACACTGACGGCGCTCTGTGACTGGTTCCTCTCCCCCCCTCGGGTCCTGAGTTATTTAAAAACTAGAGTTTTATGGTTTGCTTCACACTAGTGGGGCGCGAGCTTCCACCCTGTCCTGTTGCTACGCAGGTGAGTTTTAGCGTCACTGAGAGCTAACCCTGTCAGAGGTTAAAACCTGAGTTATGGCCACAAGGCAACAGGTTCAGGCAGTATACAAGAGAGAGGGTTTATTATTATTATTATTATTATTATTATTAATATATTTTCAAACCTTATTGTATATAAGAACAACTTGTATAATCAGAACAACTTCTACCTTCATTGGCTGAAGTGAAGGCTCCTTTAAAAAGTTTCTCAACTAGCAGAGATAAAAAAAAATAAATAAAAAAAAACACTCCTTAGAGTGTTTTTGTGTGTGTGTGTGTGTGTGTGTTTTGACACACTGACATGTATCTAGAAAAGTTTATCATAACATTGTTTAAAATTTGAATGATCATCACTGGAAGGATAGGATTTAAAAAAAATCTTTTTATTATTATTTTTTTTTTTCCCAGCTAAGCATAACATTTCGATTCACAGTTCTCACTTCGGGGCACGCTCCTGAATATGAAGAATATATTTTCTACGTTTAAGCATTCCAGCATTTAGTGTTGATGGCTGTGGGAAACCTGAACCCAAAAGAGACAAGAGGTATTCAAGCTATTGCTTTATAACTTGGCGGGGGGAAAAAACTCTCTGAGCAAGTTTTTCTAGCTGACAAGTTGTTTCTGAAGGGAAATTTGAAAACCATATGCCAGACGCGAACACAGACTTGCATGCAAAAGAAATGACAAATGAGAGGAAATACAAACCTAGTTACCCGACCATAAAGTCTGGTTCTGTCAGGAATTGCCCTTTTTTTTAATGCTGGCTAACATTTATGTACCACATCTCTCACTCGCTTACTATCACTATTAATTAATTCACATTAGCTCATTGTTTTACATTTTTTAGAAATTTTGCTATATTCCCTGCAGCCTTTGACTAAGTCTTTAACTAAACCAAGAATATACATAAAAGGGAGACATCCTCTAGTCCTCTAAATGCTGAGAACAGCAGCTGCTTACTGATGAGAAATTGATATGGAAGTTGTGCCATGAGTCTTGGCCTATTCCTCAGAGGTGTTTTGCAGAATTAGCTATCATGTAGCCTAGCCAGGGATTGCATTACCCCTATGCAAGCATTGTGCAGTTGGCTGTTATTGAACCTGGGCTTAGAGAGAGAAAGTGGACACAAAAGAGAAAGGACTGCTAACTGTGATGTAAAGCAAAGTGTGTGTACCGTTTCTTTCTTTGTGCGGTATTTACATGCAGATGTTGGATTGGACGTAAACGGACATTATGGCTCAAAACAATTATATCGTGAGAAATGTGCCAGGTAATTATTGATTTTCTGTTATTGATCTCAGGTGTTACAGTTCGTAATCATTTCTGAATAATTTGTACATGTCTGTGTTTCACGTGTGTTCGGGTATCACATTACAGATTTGTATTCTGAGCTTACAAGAATGTGAAATCCTCTGGTTTGAGGCAACATTTGCAAATTAAATACAAATGCAATAAGTTGCAAGTGTATTGTTTCAAGTAGTTGCTCTACTTTTTGTTTACTCACTGTCTAAAATAATTGGGGGATGTCTGTGGTTTCAAAACTTGCCAAGACAGAGAATGGCTGGGCATTTATAGGGAGAGTTTTTGCAGTAATTATAGAGTGGATTCAGTCTCTGTAGAGAGACATAGCATTTTGGAAAGGAATGGCTGCTCAAAACAGCGCCTGTGTGAGTGGAAAGTCTTCCTGTGTCCCTCCTCCTCTGGTGGGTTAGGCTAACGGAGATTATGGTCAAAAGCAGTTCATGGTGGAAGTAGGCTTTTGACTTGAGTAGCAATGTGCATAGAGGAGCACATCGTGCTGAGGTAAGGACAAAGCTGTATTTTTGTTTTGTAATGTGTAGTTTTTAGTCAATTTTGAACCAAATATAAAAAATGTAATATATGTACTGTTTGCTTAGATGTTTATCCCATAAACTCGTGTCCCTTCTCTGATTGCTTCAGTTTTATTTGTTTTTAGAAATGCATTTACATGTTTCTGAAAAGTAAAGTTCTACTCTTGGCCCAACAGGTCAAAAGAGCGAAGATTGTCTTCCTGAATACCAGGGAACTGAATCCCATTATCCGTTGGACTTGGGTGGCATCCAAAACATTATCACTATGAAACGCCTAAGCCTTAAAAGAAGGCCCAGAGGGGTTCTGAACGATGTGGAAAAGACACAGAGTGGTGCTTCAGTGGCCGAGTCCCTGTCATTGCCTGGCAATGATGGCACGAGATTACTGGGCATGTCTTCTTCGGCCAAAGGTCGACCTCCGTTACCTCCGCAACATAGTTCCTTACTGGATGACAGGCGTTCCAAGAGTGAAAGTCCAGGCATCTCTCAGAGACACGCAGAACCAAAACCTCAACAAACTGAGAGAAACACAGCTTCACATAGACCAAGCCCTGGCGTGGAACAGACAGTCTTGGAGACTCATAAACAGATAAGCCAGTCTCCACCTCAACCCCTTCCCCGTCGCCGACTAGCTAGTTTTGGAGGCATAAGCCCTTCTGGGTCACACTCACCCTTCACAGGCCTGGGTGCGTATAATCAGAACAACAATGGCAACAAGCCTGATGATGATATGAGTGGCCACCTTTCCTCATCCCTCGGAAGCAGAGGCAGCACTGGGTGCCTGAAGTTGAGCCCGCAGAGTTCTGGCAGAAACACTCCAGTTACAAGCCTTGGGTCTATGCACCTGCAACATGTCCGTGATCAGATGGTGGTAGCTCTAAAAAAGCTAAAGGAGTTGGAGGAGCAGGTGAAAATCATTCCTATTCTTCAAGTCAAAATATCTGTCCTTCAGGAAGAAAAGAGGCAGTTGGTCTCTCAGCTGAGTGACAGCAAGAGTGTAAACGACACGACCTGGAAAACATGTCTTGGAGAAGATGGGATTGACTTTGAGAATAAACGGCACACTGAAGCAGAGTCCGAAGCGACCAATGAAAATGTTTACACTGACTTTAGAGAGTTCAGGGAACTCACTGAAGAGATGCAGGCTTTGGAAAGAACCATCAAAGGAGGACATATTCTTTCATGGCAAGAAAAAGGGCAAAGTCTATTGCACAAAAATACTACTAACTCTATTGGCATTAAAACTGACATTGACGTGAAAACGACTTCATCTAAAACCTCAAAAGAAAACAAATCTGTGCACACAGACCGAGTAGAAACCAGATCCATTGCAACAGAAGTGACTGAAGTCAATCTTGGAATTCACACAAAACATGAAGCAGAGCTTGAAGCCCAGCAACTACTAAATGCTGCCTTAAAGGAGAGGATTTCCCAGTTAGAAACCGAGTTAAAAGAATCAGCTCTTCAGACAGAGTTGACCCGTCTAAAACTGGAACTTCAGGTAGCTGGAGCCAGGAACCGTGTTGACAAGACCTGCTCTGCTAAGCCGCACACTGCAAGTGTAGGCACAACAACAAGACCGTTCACTCAAAGTCAGGGAGTTGGTAATCACAAAGAGTTTCAAGATGCCAGCACTGGTGAAGCAACAGAAACAAAAACTGTGGGGGTGTCTTGCAAGCCTGAAATGACGGATACTTGTACAGGCCTGGATGTTCCCATGAGCCACTTGGAGATCAGGGAGAGAGTGGAGACCAGTGAAAAAGCTGTTGGGATGCAAGTTTTCACAAACACAGTGGGAGTTGGGACAGATATAAAGCTGTCTAATGCCGAAAGCAATACGGAGTTACCACTAGAAAAGCTTGTGTTTCAGAAAGAAAAAGTGAAGTGTCATTCTGTGGCTTGTGGGGCCTATTCTGTTGACTTGACTATTTGCGAGTCAAAGGAAATGATTTCACAAGGTATTACCACAGACTTAATCAGAAGAGTCGATCAGGGAATACTGGCATCACCCCAAATGGCTTCCCAGCGTACCAATACAGTATCCAGTTCAGTGTCTCGCTTCACCAACACCAGTCAAACCTTCAGCAATGACTCCAGCACAAACACACTCCTCAGCAAGCACGACAAGCACACCAACACCAGCCACACGTTCACTCGGACCATATCTGTTGGCAGTGGGGTTGGAGGGATTATTTGCACAACGGAAACCCGCACAGTTGGTGTAAATACAGCAAATTCAGAGTGTTATTCAAAATTACCACCAGACACAGTGAGCAAGTCAACCCGAGACTGTGGCATTGGGTTAACAAACATTTACGAGAATTTCCTTGTGGGACTGAAAACACGCAACATGGCCTCCGGACCATCTCACATTCCTGACCCTATCAAGACAAGGAGCATAGGTGTGGGAGACGGTAGGATACGGGATTTTTCTGTGTCATCTTGTGCACCTAAGCCAAAGTCGTCACAATTTCAGTGGGATCATGAACTCAACCATTACATAGAGAAGATGCACAGGCTCTTAAAGGACCATGGAGACCTTCTCACAGGGGACCAAAGTGACCATTACCCCAGCTCCAAACCACTGAGCAATTTCAAAAGTATGACAGAAGGAGAGGCAGTGATACATCGATTCACCTCTCATCCAACAGGTAAAACGACAGAGGCTCCAATTCATTGCTTAACATATTTCTTTTACGTATGTAGTATGTGCTGAGACAACTCTCAAGCGCCTACACACTTTCATTAAGAGTTCACTTGACACTTTTTGATTTATGTCACCAATCAAACGTCTTTCGTTGGAGTTTATCAGTCTGCCACAACTTAACTTGATGATGTCTTTCTAATCTATGTTAGAAAGGTTTCGTTGCCAGGACAACTCTTGTCCACAGACCATCTTCTGATGACCCTGGAAGAGTTCTCGGATGTAGTTCTGAATTTTGGCCATTTAAAAACCTTTATTCTCTTGTGATGCTTCGGACTCATCAAGAAACTTGATTGTGTTGATCATCACCATTTTCTTTTTTTACTTTGTGTGTCGTCAAATATATGATGCACAGAGCTGAAAACCCTGAACAGGACAAAAAGCTTAGTTTTTTCCCTGTTCAAACCATAACACATCAACCCACCAGGTACTAAAAGATTTTATAGGCCGGCTGTTCTCTTTGGAAGAAAATGCTGCTGTTTTCCTTCTGTAATTTCAATCTTTATTGTGGAGAAAACAGAAGATTACATGCTGAACCAAATCAGTGTAAAATGATTGTAAAATGTCACTGTTGCTGTCAGACTTCCTACCAGTTTCCATCTGGTGTTTTCAGCAATTCTGGATAAAACTCTGTGGTCCCAGCTTTTTCTCAGTATTAAGGAATATCTTTACGTCACTGTATAGTACAAGGCTGAATAACTTTATGCCCTTCTTCTGACTGATGCATTTACAGAAATTTATTAGATTTTTTTTTTTGGTAAAATCCTACGAGGACAGGCAGGCTGTATTTTATGTGAATTAGATACCCTGTAATTTATTGCATTATTATTTTTGTTCTGTTCCATGTTTACTTGTGTTCTGGCATTTGCTTTTTCTTTCCTTTTTTTTTTTACATCGTTTCTTTTTCATTTCTATTTTGTCATTCTAAATTGCCTTACATGTGCAGCAATTTGGGCCACTTATGTTTTGAAATGTGCTTACAAATTTCACTTTGAGATGTAAGATCCAGAAGACAAAATATGGATATTACATTAAAATGCACTTCGATAAGATACTATTTTAATTGTGTGCACACGTATAAAACCAGATTATTGCACATTTTTTTATATTATTTGTTCCTCTTTGCAACTCTTTGTCTGTTGTGTCACTCTATATTTTGTGGCACAACAAAGAGTTGCAAATCTTTTTTTTTTTTTTTACATCTGGAATTTGACAACCCTAACCCTACATTTTGAGAGGCCCTCTAAAAAGCCCTGATATGTAAAATGCATTGTCTATCAGTCGTGTCATTTTGATACTAATCTTTCCTCCTGCTTTCTCTTCTGTGACACAGATTTGCTTTCCCCGTCTCAGCCTTTAAATGTCTCCAAAGAACACTCAGAAGTCTCCCAACGAGATGGTAATGAATCAGAGGTGAAGAAAATGATAAAAATGTTAGAGCAACAAGCAGCCTCCGCAGTACAAGGCAAGCAGAGTCGTTTCTGTTTATGCATGTCCTACACTGTGTGTCCCGGGTTTATCTCCTTTAGAAACTCTCTCAATGTCCAATGCTAATGAGTCAGGCTTGAAGGTTTTTCACAATGCAGTATAAAGCTGTTTAAAGATCCGGGAATGTGGCTCCCTTTGGTTTGGCCTGCGGCATGCACTTGTAATGTTTGGAATGATATTTGGTTTTGGAGTCCGTCGTGTCCCACATAGCAGTTTGTGGCTTTGGATCTAAAATTAAAAGGGCTTTGTAGGAGGAACTGGTGTCTGGAAACGGTTTCTCTCTTTTCTTGACGTGGAAGAATTTTAGCGATTGCGTGACATCAAGGCTGACTGAGTTTGTTTTGAAATGCATGATTATTAGAAGACCTAAACAAAATCTCTGAAGATCCAGATCAATACAACACATACCTATGAGAATTTGTCGACTTTTGACGCATTGCAACTATAGATTTCAATGGAAATCTATAGTTGAAATCTATAGGCCATCACAACGTGTGGAAGGAAAACAAAAAATAGTTTTCAAAATATTTTCCATGCTACAGTCTATGGAGTGTCGCATTCATATAGATCAGGGATCACCAACCTTTTTGAGACTGGGAGCAACTTCATGGGTACAGAGCAACACGAAGAGCACTTGTTTGATACAGTCTTTATAAATAAATAAATAAATAAATAAATATATATATATATAGATATATATATATGACAATACTGCCTGATCATATTAATGTCAGGACCACTCACAATAGTTATCAGTTATCAGTAATAATTTACCATGGCAGCTATGGTTAATTGCTATTATGTGATCAGAAGTTTTTAGCTCACAGGGTTTTAAGTTTGATTCCCTTTTGGAGTTTTTCTCTGTGATTCTAAACTGGCCACAAGTGACTGAAATAAACAAAAGCAAACTGATGGATTGTTGCAGTAAATTTTCCTTTAAATAAAAAAGAAAAGAAGAGTTATAGTTTTATTATCTAACTATCTGTTCTATTAGCAAAATTGTGGAAAATAAAATATCTTTTGTGTCAAAAGACATTATACACACACAGCGGTGTCAGTCTGATGCGGGGAACCCCAAAGCCCAAATCTTATTGGTCAGTTTGCTTTTGTTTATTTCACGGCTTTGCGTTTTTCTGCAAGCTAAAAATGAACGAGTTGGGTTTGAACCTCCCGTTGTTCTACGATCAGCCTGAGCTTCTGACAGTCTGCGCGGTTCTGGCGGGTCGCCGGTTTATTCGCTTTTTTCGTGGTTTCGCGAACCGAACAGCTGACGGGTCACCCGCTGGCTGACCCCAGCAGATGTGGAAAAATAAAGGTCTGACACCTGACCTGCAAGAGCACAAGCGCCTCTCCAATGCGCAAAAATCAGCACAAGCCTAAACAAGAGCAGCTGACTTTTTTTCCAGACGATGCTAAATAATAAAGACATGAAGCGAAGCCTCCCCATGTGGTTCACGGAAAGGACGGGTTCCCAGGCTCAGGTGAACATCTTATTCGCGCTACGAATAAGATGTTTGGCACAATTTATTTATTTTTTCTTCACAGTTTTGTGAATAGAGTTAAATAATAAAAACTCCAGAAGTTATTCTTTTCTTTGTTTACTTAAAGGAAAATGTGACGGTACGCAGAGTGCAGCTGCAGGCGCTGCTGCGCTCCGACAGTTTCCTGCAGGCGCCTGCGCGCAGTTCTGAACTTTAACAGCAGGAAAGAATTTTATGCATAAAGCAATTTATTTTAAACGTTTTTGTCATTTCCCTCGTTTGTACTCTAAATATAAACGTCAAACGTTATTACTTCAATTAAAAAACATTTAATTAAATTATTTTTTGGTAGTGCTCCCTAATAATAATGGCTATTTTTAGGAGTAGCTCCGCGGGCGACTAAAAAGGTCCCTGCAGGCGACCGGGTGCCCCCTGATGTATATCGGGTGTTGGTGACCCCTGATATAGATTAAGTCTCCATTAGTGTGATTTGCTTTAGAAAATCTAGTTCCTCCAAATGGGTTCAATAAATGGGTAAAATGAACATGTGGAACAATGCATAAGTCTCAAATGAAACCCAAAAATGAACATTTTGGCTTACATAAAAAAAAAATAAATAAATAATGTCTGCGACAGACTGGCGACCTGTCCAGGGTGAACCCCGCCTCTCGCCCGGAACGCAGCTGGAGATAGGCACCAGCAACTCCCGACCCCGTTAGGGAGAAGGGTGACGGAAAATGGATGGATGGATGGATAAATAATGATGGCATCTGTGTGAGAAAACTAAGTATGCACCCTGAACACACCGTCATTAATGTTAGTAGCAGCTTCATGCTGATGCACTACAACCAAACTTACTGAACCTGAACTGTTTAGGCGAAATATTCAGATTCTGTTGGTGCAAAGCTGACCAAAAATTGCAGCCAAAAATGTGGCTGATGCAGGCCACACTTTTTAGATTTAGATTTTTATTGGAAAAAATTGTTAAAAATTTACAATTTTTCGCTTTTGTTGTTTGTTTTTGGTCGATCATATACATGTCTTATCAATTAAAGTGAGTTAGAGGTTATTGGATTCACTACAAGTTTACAGATGGACTGAACAATGCAGCAGTGTTCAGTCTATCCGCTCACCTGCATTAATACACCTGCAGCGCTCTTCTTTCTGTTCGCTCTGAACGGCAACCTGGCAGCAGCTCCGGGAGGAGAAAAGCTGCCGCACTCCAGACATCGCGCCAGTCATTTTAAGGATGCTTAATGGTCCCCAAAAAACAACAAAGACCCAGGCTTTATCATCAATAATTGAAATCCTCCCAGGCCGAACTTGAAAACTGGACGTTATGCTGCTAACATTTGGCTCTGGTCGACAACTCAGGCGGAAGTGAGAGCAAAGCAGCTGACTCATGTTTAGGAAATAAAATTCTCGTATTCTGTCGCACACAGCACATTGTGACGCATATTACATAAGAGAGATGTAAAATACCATTATTAAAATGTTTGTACTTTACAAACAGACAGGCTTATGGTTATTGTTTTCTTGGATAAAACCTTTTCGGGAGTTGGAATGCAGTTAAATTGTTTTTGTATGTGAGCAGCGGACGTTCATGAATGCAGTAAAATCCTAAGAGTGGAGGCCTGTGTTTTTACTTCCAGACAGGTCAGCTAATGCCTCCAAGCCGTGGTCTGCCATGAAGAAACAGGGTGCTGAAAACCACAGCAGCAACAGGAAAAGCATGAAATTTATGAAGGTGTCTGCAGGGTAAGTTTTTAACTTCCAGGAAGGTTTTTACAGCTGGAGTCCTCAAACGGTGGCGATGAATTAATTCAAGTTAGCTTTGACATATCGCCTTGGTTCGACAGATTGGAGCCGGTATCCGCTTTCGAGCACGAGGAAAGAGAAGGAAGAGGAAGCGACACCTTTGGAAAGGTTTCTCAAGGTGGATGGCGAGCAAAAAAAGGAAAAGATGGCTCCAACAAAGGATCAAAAGGCAGTTTTAAATTACCTAGACAACACAGGTAATGGAGAAAGTGTTTGTGTGAGTTTTAAGGTGTTAAAAACTTTCAACAACAACATAACAAAGCATCAAATTGATTTTCATGTGAAGTTTTCTTCTGACCAAAACTAACTTTGCTATTTTTCAGATGCAATCTGAGTGAAAGGATGTTTTCTGCGTGCCAAGATTTAAAGATGCACCTGAGCGAGAACCCGGCCATGTCCAGCCGAGAACTGGTATGTTATTAAAGAGTGGAGATTCATCAGCACGTCTGCAGCTTTTCTCAAATGCATCTTTTAATCTCATCTTTCTACATCCATCAGTTCCTTTGGCTCCTTGTCTGGTTTGTCTTAGTCGCATGCCAACCAAATGTCACTTTTTCATCCAAAATCTGGTTTGCTTTGCGAAATAAATCCCAAAAGTGTTCAGACGTATGTTTTTTTTTTTTTTTTCCTAAGTCTTCCTCTTTTCTCCCTTGCAGCAGGATTGCCTATGCTCGCTCCAGCAAGAGTGGTTCTCCGTTTCCAGCCAGAAGTCGGCCGCTCCTGACACAGTAGGGGAGTACTTGTCTGCGTTCCAGATGATTTCACCCTCAGTGTTGCAACACGTCGTCAACATGGCTGATGGCAATGGAAACACAGCGCTACACTACAGCGTGTCTCACTCCAACTTTGGTGTTGTCAAGAAATTGCTTGATGCAGGTGCGTAAATGTTTCCTTTAAAAGCTAACCTTAGCAATGAATCCATATTTTCACTGCATGGCTGAACATTTACAGGCATATTGTCGTATAATGCTCCTTTTCAGTACTAAGCTACTCTGATATGTACACATTCTTATACGATTCACTTCAAATAATTTGGGCAGTAAAATTTTATTTTGCAACTTAAGTGTATAGAAAATTAATTGCTGTTTTTATTTTAAATGGTGGCATGCCTCTGTGCTTATTTTCCTTTGCTTTGATAACTGCAAAAATGAAATCAATTGACCGCTCTGGTCATTCAGGGCCTCTGCAATGTAAGTTATCTGTGGTATAAACCAATAATCCCTGTTCACAAACACTCTCTGTCTAATCTGTCATAATCTCAGAAGAGTTGGCGCTGTAACGGTGATCAAAGTTTTTTTTCCTTCTCAGTATTACCTTATTCTCTGGACTATAAGTCGCTTTTTGGGGGGAAATTTACTTGGGAAAATCCAACACCAAGAACAGACATGTCATCTTGAAAGGCATTTAAAATGAAAATAGAATAGAGGCAATAAGATTAACTGTATGGTATGCTAACGTTACATAACGCATAAAAAACTGAGAACTTAACATGACATATTAAGAGTTATTCAGATTACTATAGCATAAATAACAAGTTTACCAAACCAACCATGTCTCTCCAAATCACTAAATCTTCATCTTCGGTGTCACTTGTAAACAACTGCGCTAACTCTGGAGGTAGCTTCTACCACACACATTATCAACACAGGCCTAGAGCGCCCTCTTGTGGTTTAGTGTGAAAATAACATGTGATATGATATAATAATTGGTTAATAATGTCGCACATAAGTCGCTCCAGAGTATAAGTCTCACCACCGGCCAAACTATGAAAAAAACTGCGACTTATAGTCCGGAAAATACGGTAAATCAGGGGGACTGAATGCATAGCCGTGCCAAACTTTTCAGAACAGAAAAAAATGCACAAATACGTGGAAAGTTGAGCTTCTAATGTGACGAAATATGAAAGAGTTGAAGTGGTATTGTGTCCGGAATCCAAATCCTGTTTTTCCATATTTACGTCCCATTTCATAAACGATTTCTTAACTCCTGCATTGAGTAGTATAAATTGTCTTCTGTTTTTGCACTGATTGATTTTTCGACAGACTTGCTAAGAAACCCAAAGGTCATACAACTCAAGGCGAGGTCATCCAGGGCCTCCGCCGTGTAAGTGGAAGCGGCAGACAGATTTACAACATCGCTGCTGCAGGTTGCGGAAGCCAATCAGTTTGAGACAAGCAAGCGCGGAGTATAAATATATTAGGAACTAATTATTTTTCAATGTCACATCCAGGCATCAATCATTCTCCTGAGTGAGCGCAATTATTATGTCTCTCGGAAAAGGCTGGCAGTGAAATATCAGCCGATCGTCACTGGCAAACATCCAGACTGCCACGAAATGCGAGAAGCTGGGATGTGTCAAGGTTGTTTGATGCTTCAAATGATCAATTTATCTTTAACGAACTGTTTTGTCACACCGCAGCCGCATTGTTCTTTAATTTGTTTTTGTTTTTTTGGCTTTTTTGCTGTGTCTATAAATTATTGCTGAAGAGAAAGCTTACAGTATCTGTTCAGAAAACGGCTGTACATGCACCGCAAACAAACACAAAATCTCACAACGTGTTTCTGGTCTAGTTTCTCGTGCAAATATCTTAGGATCCTTAAAATGGAACATAACGAACTTGTGACTTTTCAGCAAGATATGGGAGCTTGTTTTAAGTATATCATCATATTATAACAATATAAAAGCATTAACTCCACGGGAAGATAAAACATCTTGCTATAAGTGAAATGATCTGGTATATTACCATCTACTTAGATTTCACACTTTTTCTTGCTGCCTTTTGAAACTTGATTGAATCAGAGTATTGTAGCGTGCTAAGGTGGTGCTGACTCTTTTCTCACCACAGAGGTGTGCAACGTGAATCAGCAGAACGCAGCGGGTTACACCCCCGTGATGCTGGCTGCGCTCGCTGCCGTGGAGACTCCTGACGACATGCGGGTGGTGGAGCAGCTCTTCTCTAAGGGAGACGTCAACGCCAAGGCCATCCAGGTCAGCGCCGGACCAATTCAAGATGTAGAATTACAATCAAATGTGCTTTTTTATTGTTTAATTACATTATAAAAACATTAAAAAGAAGACGAAACACTGAGTATTTTTTAGATTGAATGTCATCTACGTTTTAATGACCCTGTTTATGTAAAAATTTGTCTTTTAAAGTTGCTTCTTTGCAATCCTTTCAGTTTGTTTTAGCCTTTCTCTTAACAGCAAAATTATCTGCAGTCAAAATTTGTGGACTCTTTTTAAGATGCTTTAGTTTACTCACTATTTGTGAGAGTCGAGCTCAATGTTAAAATAAACACAACTTTGCGAGTGGGACCCTACTCTCTCTGCAGGCCGGTCAGACGGCTCTGATGCTCGCTGTGAGCCACGGCAGGCTGGACATGGTTCGGGCTCTCCTGGCGCAGGGGGCAGAGGTCAACATGCAGGACGACGAGGGCTCCACGGCGCTGATGTGCGCCAGCGAGCACGGCTACACCGACATCGTCAAACTGCTGCTGGCGCAGCCCGACTGCGACGCCACCCTGACTGACAGCGTGAGTCATTTCCTCCAACGGCGGCTGTCGGCGCGCTAACGTCACGCTGAGAGGAACCGGGTTCCCACAAATCCCGTTGAAGTGACGGGATTCTCGTGATTTTATGTTTTTTTCTCTCTTTTTTTTGTCAGGCAAAATTTGGACAACCCTGTCTGTATTTTAAAACATTGTGACTTGAGTTATTCTCTGGGCCAACAGGACGACAGCTCGGCCTTGTCTGTTGCTTTAGAAGCTGGTCACAACGACATCGCCGTCCTGCTTTACGCCCACGCCAACTTCTCCCGATGCACAGCGGTAAGCCGAGACGTCAACAAATGTACTCAAAACTAAGCAGCAGGGAAATACGACCCAAATTCACTTTTTGTGCCCAAATGCGACCTATATGTGTTAATTTTTTCACCGTACTCCGAACGCCCCGATCCAGATCTTTACACCCCCGCTTCCACACGTGGACGTATCCATGTACAATATCCAATATTTTTCAAAGCGCCTGCAATTTGAGCAGTCGTGCCGTATTTTATCCGTATTTTGTGTCACCACGTGAGGACCCGGGTCATAATGTTGCATCAGAAGAAACCAGACGCAGTAAATCTCACAATGGCTGAAAAATGATGATTATGAACTCATGAAAGAAGTCTGTGTCGCTCGTAGCTCCCGACTGCATCCCAACAGACTTCCCTACAGAAACTGCAGCTATCAGTCGTGCTTTCTTTTTATTATCTTCTTTGGGGTTGTTGTGATCTTGTGACAACACCGTCGGCCCTCGTTTCTGAATGAACTTTAAAATCCATAAACGCCTCCATCCGTTATTAACGCCGTAAACAACGCGCCGCTGTGATGTCAGCGTGGATACGGGTCGCTTTGGGGGGCAGAAACCTGCTGCGTGTGGTTAATATGTGAGCTCATCTGTTTTCTTTTGTTTGTTTGTTTGTTTTTCTCAAGATAACTTGCTTGTATTTGTGGATCATGTCTGCAGGGAGCGGCTCGACACAGCAGCAGGTTTCCCTCGTCCTCAGGAGGATGGAGCATCTTCGAAACCTGACGGGATTTTCATCATTTTTACTCTTAAAACCCGAGCAACAAACCAACAGTGGGTTTTTATTTTGTTTACCTATTAGCACAATGATACAATTTTTTTTCGACTGTGCATATTTGCACTATATATATCAGCATGGCAATGAAGTTAACGATTTGTCATAATAGATTAGATCAGTTTCAATCAATACAATTAAGTATTTGTATTTTCTTCTTAGAAAATATTTACTTTAATACAATGCAACTTTTATTCGATGGCATGAAATTATTTAAAGCATTTCTTATCATGTACTAAAGTTAGCATCTTTTCCTATTCTCATATTATTTAAACATGCTACCAGAGCCACGTGATTATAAGTTATACGTTTTTTTTTTTTTTTTGTTTGTTTAAAATGTCATTTTGTATTTGATTTGTCATATCATTAAATCTATTAAATGAATTTTGGAAAGCAGAAAGTTGGGCCTTTGCTCTGTTTTTGGTTGGAAAATGTGGCTGCGGGAAGAGATGAGTCGTCTCCTTGTTCTTTTTTTCTTGCATAATTAATTATGTTCGATTTCTGCAGCTTATTGATGCCTCAAGTTTTTTTTTTTATTTCGTCTTTTAATAAACCGTCTACTTTTATTTTGTTTGTTTGTTTTGTTTGCTCCTAGCAGGTTATTTCAGTGGAAGTTTGTGGTGTGACAGACCAGCACAAAGGCGCAGGGGAAAAAAAAGTTACTAATGTAATTTAAATCTGGACTTTTGACTGGGTTTGAGGCCTGACATGGCGAATCCCAGCTCAGAGCGCTGATCAAAATGCTCCAGTCACTCTCCCTGCTCGTGTGACACCTTGTTAAAAGTGAATTTTACATTTCAGCAACTTCTGCATTATTCATGATTTTTTTTTTTTTTTTAGGGGGCAGGGGACAAGCTGTACCCTGGAGATCTTTGTATTTTAATGAGCGTCCCACATTAGATGCAGTATTTATGAGTGTGACTATTGGTGAATAAGTGAGTCAGAATAATCATGTCTTTCTTCGTCGACGCACTGAGCTTCTGTCCAGATGCTTTAAGGCGCTCCTTGCATCTAATATAAAAAAAATTATTTATTTATTTTTGAAAACAAAGAAAAATATCAAAAAAATTTTGAAATCCTGCCAACGTGCCAGTGTCTCCCCCTCCTCCTCCTCTCCCCCATTCCTGAGAGACGGCGCGTCTCCGACTGAGAGCGAGCCGCCTGACTCATTTCCCAGCAACAGCAGTAAAACACAATGATATACAAGGTCCAATAACAAAAAAATTTGCAGTTGCCATGGCAACAGCCGATTCAAGCAAGCGGGGCCCGGAGCGTCGATCCGAGACAAATACCTCTCGTTGGCCGAGGTCACCCCATCGGCTCGCGTGACCTTTCGTCTCAAGTTGAAAGCGAGTCGTGCCGAGCCGACAGGCCAGGAATAAAAACAACAACAAAATTCATAATTTCATGCCAGTAATGCAAATGAATCCCTTTATGCTCTCGACGGGAGGGGGCGGGGGGGGGAGAAGACGCAGCATCTGAATATGGACTACATTCGGAGATGTGCTGCTGTGCTGCATGATTAGGGCGAGAAGTCTGACTCGTTTCATCTTATATTTCAGGGCAGGGAGCCGCGCAGCCCGTCTTCACGCTCACAGCTCACCACTTTAGCGTCTTTTGCAAAACACGCCGCGCACTGTACAGGACAGAGATGTCAAGAAAATGTAACAAATGTATTATCTGGTGTCGTTATCCTGTTATAAAATTGAAGGTCAAAGTGTTTCAGTGGTTAAAAAAAAAAAAAAGATCTTGTTTTGAGTGAGTCAGAATTTGCTAGACTTTGGTGGCCATTAAATAATTGCTTAGAGAAAGCAGCTGAAATGCTTTCAAATCATTTAATTTGGGGCAACAAATGACAAATGTATGACCAGGGTAAATACAGTAAACATTCATGCCCTAGTGGTGTTAAGTTCGCTTCCCTCTCAAAAAGGTCCATTTCAACTTTTGCGAGAAAGCTTCTTGCGTTTAGCTCAGTTCTGTCGTCTTTATGCTGATTTTGGCCTTTAAGTTATGAATTTAGATTCATTTTTTAAAAAACCTCTTCTAATGTCATCTCAGAAAAAGCCGAGGTTATTATATGATGACTGCTGTTAGTTATGTGGCTCATGCATCCTTCCCTCTGCGTTGGTTTTCTAAGAGTATTCTGTGGCGAGGCATGTTGGAGAAGACATTCATTTTCTCGTTGTAATAAAGCTAAATTTGTGCATATCACTGTTAGCAAATAGTATGTCCTGGGGTTTCTTTCTATTCATCCTTTCATGGCTGCTGAGAGCGATTTGCGTGTTTCCACTGGTTCACTTTCACAGCTCCAAATCTCTGAGGCTGAAAGGTTGAAAACACAGGAATCCGCATGAAAGTCCAGAACCTAACAAAATCAAAAACAGGCCCGAGCAAAGCCTCCATGGATCGCCTTGCGATCAACTCTTCGGTTGACTGCACTGGTGTTGTTGGCTTGGTCTCAGCATGCAGACGTCTTGAACTGAAATAGACCGGTTTTGTGCAATCAGCTTGACATGCTGCCTTACGAGATAGAAGCAGTCGTAGGAGATAATGTGTGCATGAAGCATATCGATTTAGGCTTTAGTAGGTTAAGGAAGCGGGCTGCACAGTGGCGCAGTGGGTAGCGCTGTTGCCTTGCAGCAAGAAGGTCCTGGGTTCGATTCCCGGCCCGGGGTCTTTCTGCACGGAGTTTGCATGTTCTCCCTGTGCATGCGTGGGTTCTCTCCGGGTTCTCCGGCTTCCTCCCACAGTCCAAAAACATGACTGTTAGATTAATTGGCCTTCCCAAATTCTCCCTAGGTGTGAGTGTGTGTGTGTGCATGGTTGTTTGTCCTGTTTGTCTCTCTGTGTTGCCCTGCGACAGACTGGCGACCTGTCCA